>CAJINU010000036.1:5372-119307 GCA_905178165.1 Amoebophrya sp. A25
TCTCTGACATTAATAGAAGAGCAAGAGGGCAGCGGCCTCGGCTACTTTTCTCGGACATTAATAGAAGAAGACCAGGGCAACCACCACCCAGCCCATCGGCCTCGGCTTTTCTCGGACATTAATAGAAGAACAGGAGGGCGCCCGCCGTCCTGTCCATCGGTCTCGGCTTTTCCCGGACATTAATAGAAGAAAAAGAGGGCAGCGGCCTCGGCTGCTTTTCTCGGACATTGATAGAAGGAGAGAGGGCAGCGGCCTTGGCTACTTTTCTCAGGCATTACTAGACCCCAGAACGTCTCTCCCCCTTCCCAGCGCCTTCTTGGCTACCCTTCAGGATGTGGAAGGGTTTCCTTTCTGTGGTTGCATAGCGCAGATTTTAGGTCGGTGCCTGCACGTGCGCCGGCATGTTTTTTTTTTGGTTTGTGCTGGTGCGTGGTGATTCTAGTGCGGAAATGGGCTACACGTCGCTCTAGGCTAGTACATACTTACAAATGTAAGTACTATGAATAGTTAAGTACTTACAGCCTCACCGTAATTTTCTGCTGGTTTCCTTCGCAACTCGAGCATCTTCCTCAATATGAGGATCCTCTGTTGTCCAGATCGAGGCAGCAGAAAGAAAATTTCTTCACTCGTCAGCATTGATTTAGAGGTTGCAGGGGAGTTTGCGTATGCGTTTGTCTAGTTTTGTTTGAATAAAAAAAGAAGCAAGTAGCCCATGCTCATGCTAAGACACAGTCAGCGGCCCTCCTGTCTAATCCTCATTCGAGTGGTCGTGTCGCAGTAAAGACAACAAGCTTGAGGTTGTACAAGAACTACGTAATAATGAGTTGTTTTTCAATAGAGAGGACCGAAGAGGTAGAGGAATCACTCATCTCACGATTACATACCCAATTATCGCCATAAATGGAGCCTCTGAATCACCTGCTGCGAGTTCAAGATCATCACCCTCTTTTTTCGTGGCTGCCCTTCTTCTCTGCTTTTCTTCTGCAAATTTCTGTAGGCGCATAAGAAATTCTTGCTCCCTATCCAGGTCTCAAGATTAGAGCAGAAGGATTATCAACTACAATGGTTTTTTACGTACTCTACACGACCACATTGACCACATTGTGCTTCCCTGCTCGAAGAGAGTGCCAAACTCCACTCTACACGAGTGCAGAGTGTGTACTCTGCTCTACAACTTGGGCCTTTAGAGAAGGATCATAACCTGTACAATTCTGTTTTAGGTGTTACTGCTCAAACTCTACTCTACACGCATGCCTTCTACTTGTACAACTACAACTACAACAGAAAGCACTCGCTTCCATAAAATTCATATTCTTCATCGGCGTCGATGAATTCTTTCTGTGTGTCGACGTATTCCGGATGTTTGCGGAAGAACATGATCAAGTACACAACGCCTACAACGCTCACGGAAAATTCGTGTGGGGATTAGAGATGAAAATTTATTGTGTGCTAGGAAGGAAGGAATTTTAGTTTTGTAAATTTACGGGAAAAATTCACGGAAGGACAACAAGGTCATGCTCATGCGTCGGTAACTGGGTTTCTACTAAGTAAACTAGTAGGGTTATTTGAGTTAGGTCGGTGTCATAATATAGTAGAGGTAGAGCAGCTTTTGCTATTAAAAATGAGTCGGTAGTACCACGTACTGTGATATCATATAACCATCCTCCAGATCAGTCTATCAATCTTCAGCTCTCTTACTATCCAACATAATGTTGTCCCCGCCGTCCTCTAAGGAAGAAATTTTTATCCAGCATAATGTTGTCCCCGCCGTCCTCTAAGGAAGAAATTTTTCTACTATCCAGCATAATGTTGTCCCCGCCGTCCTCTAAGGAAGAAATTTTTCTTTTCCGCCAGGTTGCTCATGGCTGCCCAGGCACCAAACATTCGACCTTCCTCAGCGTCTGCTTCCATCTTCGAGTCAGCATATTTTTGGCCACTCTGTTTGTGTGGATTGGATGGCATACTTTTGGCCCCTCTGTTGGTGTGGATGGTGTGTAGACGACGGTGGTGTTTGGGATTGATCTGGGATCACGAAACTTACTAGTAAATGATGAGAATAAGAAATTCAACATTATTCACGTGAACAATAGAAAGAACTGAGATCGATTATAAACTGACAAACTGGGACTTCCTCTTCACAATTAAAAAAACGATGAAGATCATGACGTACCCTACTTCTTCTAGTGGAGAAGGAAAACAAGAACAACGACAAGCACAACAACTTCTTACCCGAATAATTTCGTCCTTCGTCATTGCCAGTCCTACGTGACTTGGCCAGCGGTCGAGGACGTCTAAGATTTCTTCTGCCGTTGATGCTCCTCGAAAAGAGCTTAAGAAACTCTGTGAGGATTAGAGGAATTTACGACATCACAACTGATTGAGCAAGTTGACGACAACGTCACGTTGAGCAGAAGTAGAATATGATATTAATATCTACTGAAGAATTTCTATCTTATAACATGATGTGTAGTGTATGTGTATCCCAGATACTACAGTACTGTTTCTAAGTACCCGTAGAGATAACAAGTTCTGCATCTCTATCATATTTTTCTTTCGTCATTGATTGAACACTCACTCTATCTCATTTTTTTTTCGTCATCCATAAGTACGGCTGTTAGATCCAAAGCGGTCTGCCTAGGAGGACTACCATCTTGACGAGGTCTAAAAATGATGATGATGATTGTACCTATTCTAGAGGTGTTGGGCTAGTTCTACTTTCTACTTCGTTTTGCACTTCCTGATGTGATTTCTGTAGATCTCAGCCCTTTTTTTCACACCTTAAGTGAATGGACTGCTTCGGTTCGATGTGACTAAGAGTTCATCGAGGAAGGCACAGGTAATAGCATACGACCCACTCCGCAATCGCATTCGCGATGCTATTAGAAGAGGCGCTACGAGGAGGTTCTAGATCGCTCCGCAATCGCATACGCGATGCGCATATAATTAATTGAATAACGTGTTAGAGACGCTATTAACCAATTCAGTTTTAGAACAGTGGCCTTTACTGAATAATGTGAGAGAGAGGTGGATAATTAGCGAGTTAGCTCCTGAATGTTGAGAACGCGATGCTATTAGAAGAGGTCGTACGCTAGGCCCGAAGAATAAAGTTAAAGAGCGATTCCGTCGAAGATGGTACTTCTAGAGCTTTTCTAGGTGTAGATGTATTCGAGAGACGTTGATGCCAAAGAGGTATCGATGTCACACGCACAAGAAGAAGAATAAGTAATTTTTAACTGATATTTCCAGCAGTGGAGCCCTGAATAGAAATTAGTTCTGTTTCTGGTCCTGGTGTAATTCATCTTGCCTTAATAGTAGCGATCGTGCTGCTGGCATACATTCTTCGCGGACGTAGCTCAAACGCCCTTCGGGATTGTCGCTTTGTGCTGTAGAGAGATTTGATGCTTCTTGAGCAGTGTCAGTGTACCTGTACAGTATTCTTCATCAGTGTCAGTGTACCTCTACCTGTACAACAACCATTACAACCTCTAAGCAGGGAATGAAATAGTAGGAGGTACTTTTCAGAACTTCGTAAAAAAAACACCAACTTTATAACCAATGAAAAAAAGGACCGCCACGTATTTGATTGATAGATTTGTGACAAATCTTGTACTGCAATTTTGTAAAAAATAGACAAACCTTGTTTGTGTTGGTCAAGATCATAATCCTGGAAATAGCACGAAGATCAGAAGGATAAAGATCAACGAAATGACCAAGATCGCCAGGCAAAAGGTTACCGGAGCACCATCCAAACGCCCGACGGGTTTACCGTCGCGCGGGTGTCTTCGGCTTCTCCTCTCTCTCTCGTTTGTGGCTCAAGCCTCCCAACACAGTCAAAGACAAAACAACACCGGAAAGGTCTCACATATAACTTACAGACCTAAACGCATATGGTTCCAAAATCAATGATCGACAGGCAGTGGACCTTTAACGTATGCAGATAGCGGAAATGGTGAATGTTCATAGCTGTAATCAGGTTCATAACGTCTTGCCAGTTCTGATCAGTTCAAAGCGCATAAAGAGCTGCCATGAAGGATGATCGTATGAATCAATGACGACAGAACGGGCGTTCTCATATGAAGCACGTGAAAGTCTCCCCATGCGTCATGATATCCCAACGAAGAAGCTGAGACTTCCTCCTTGCAACCCCCATGAATATCCACAGGGATCAAAGCAGCCCGGGGCCGTTAGTCTCAGGCTGTGAGGGCAGTCGTGCAATCTGTATCAAACTCAAGCGCTTCTCACCGAGAAACTAGACGCGGCTTAACAGTGTGTGTTCGAATGGTCCAACAGTTTGTAATAAACTGCAACTTTGGCAAATCTTTCTTGATAAATCTTAATCTTGTGAAATAAACAGTACCACTCCACCAATGAAAGCTTCCCTTGGCGGCAAATTTTTGGACGTAAGCAGGCTCTGCGCCATCAGTCCGTTGGCGCTTGGTCGCGGGCCCATCTGTTTCGTTCTGGACAAAGAGACTGTCTGGATCGTAAGAGGACATTCTTTTTTCAAAGATGAAGATCGGTATCGGGAATTGTATGTTAAATAATACTACTTCTTGCGCTCGTGGGAACAGTATCAGTTAAGAAAATGAAACAAAAATTGTGAAGGAGAAGTTCTCAGGAGTTAGTTTGTTTCCTTCTTTGCCAAACTACTTTTGGTTTTGGACCAGCAATCTGTTACAGTTACTAGAGTCCAATCTTCTGTGTTGCAGTTGCTAGTTGGTTACTACGTATAGGAAGCCTGGTGGTACTCCAACATCGTTAAAGAAGGCGCCTAGAAGAACGATTATCAATGTTAAATGTTTCTCGTGCTCGTCTCCATTTGGATAGGATCCTCTATTTGAGAGGGTTCTTCGTTGTAGCCTTTTACCTTACTTTAAAGTCAGAGAGTCGTGATAACTTGCCGTACTAGAAAGGAGATGATGATCAAAATTCTTTTATATTCATTCTCCATCTTGTCGATGTATTTATTCTAAAGCTGCAGAATTTTCATCTAAATCTAAGTAAGTCATCTTTTCATCTGGGTCTCTTTTCCATTCATCTTGCAATAGTAAATGCTTGTACAGCATTACTAACCCTGTTCTTCAAGTATTTGTACTAAAAGAAGGGCTCCTACGGCTGGACGGCGTCATCTTGGCATAATAGCAAACAAGCACGAAAAAGTGAGGAGCCACGTCTTGGTCTTGCAATATTAGGAAAGAGCACAAGAAATGACGACGAGGACCCAACTTTTACTCTTTTCGACCTCTCAACTCTCCTTGTTCTTTTAGATGTCAACTTGCGGAACGGGAACAAAACCTTGAGGACGACAAGCTTCAAGCTGGTCGTGTACCACCAGACCTTGTCACGTCAGGATGCCTCAATTGGTCGCCAGATCTGAGGACTTGTAGTTTTCTTCTTCACAAGCAAATAAAAAAGAATGCCACGACCCGAAAGAGTAAAAATATCAGCGAGTAAACTCATCGTCATCTCTTCATGTGGAAATTCCTGATGCTGTCATCTTCATGTAGGTTCCGCAGTTTTGCCTGCATTCTCAGGCGAACTTTCCTGATGTAGCGCCACATCTATCTCATGTGGAAATTCCCTGATTCTGAGCACTGCCTGCACGAGAAAGCCCAAGGAAGGAAATGCAAGCCCCCACCACTTCCCCCTTTGCAACTAAGTACGTCTTCCGACGCACTACCTCATGCTAGGTAAGTGAGTGAATGAGTTTCGTGATGACCAACTCAACATCGACATGATCCTCTCGGTAAGGCACAGTATGACTCTATGCTGTTACGTCGAAAAAGATCGAAGAGAAGAACGATGATAGGTGCGCTGCTAAGTGCCTCTTGCTTGATTGAAAACCTCCTAGCAATTTTCAAACAAACAAACCTCCTTTCAATTTGCTTTTAGAAGAAGTTACTTAGTTTTTTAACATTTTTTTTATGTTTACGATTTTTATGAATATTTATTGAATATTAGCCGTGGATGGAAAGATTCTCCTCTTTTAGTTGATACTATTTTTCTCAGCTGATGTAGATCATTTTTAATAGTTCATGTAGATCTTCTTGCCTACAGTCTTGCAGTTCGTTGATGACCTGCGCAAAGAATAACAGCACAACAAATGACTTTTCTTCTCGGGCAGTTGTAAGAGACGAGCGGCCACTTGGTTGTCGTGAGACGAGTGTCTGCTTAAACAACGCACATTATCTAATCCAGACGGCTCAGTAACATTATAGATTTAGACTTCGGGGTCTAGGGCCTAGGGCTCAGGGCTGGCAGAAGTTGTGATGTGGCTATGATTATATCTCTTCAAACTCCCCGGGCCCGGGTGCCCCGGGAGACGTTAAGGAAGGGAAAGGGATACTTTAGGGACGTGGGCAGGGGTGAATGGTTTCACAAGGTGAAACGGGCGCCCGAAGGGCGCGCACTCCCCTCCGCGCTGCGGCAAAGGGGAGCGGGAGCGCGCAGGCTTTAAATACAAGAGGAAGGTGGCAGCACTGCCACCGATTCCCCTTGAAAATGTGGCAGCATGCAAGGCCTTCAGTGTTTACCTGAAGGGCGTCTTAGGGGGTCTCTTAGTGTTTACATTAAAGGCGAGGGGCCCTCTAGTGTTTACATTGCAGGCGCCTTAGGGGTCCTCTGGTGTTCACATTAAAGGGGAAGGGAGTCCTTTAGCATTCCCATTAGTGGCATCTTAGGGGCCCTCTGGTGTTCACATTAGTGCTCGGGTTTTTTCGTAGTAAATAAAATGTCGCTGTTGTGGCTGTCGTTGCTGTTGTTGTTGTTTGTTGCTGTTTGCTGCTGTTTGTTGCTGGTGTTTTGCTTTTGCTGCTGCTGTTTTGTTGCTGCTGTTTTGTCGCTGTTGCTTTGCTGCTGCTGCTTTGTTGTTGTTGCTGCTGTTGTTTTGTTGCTGTCGTTGCTCTTGTTGTTGCTCTTGTTGTTGTTGTTGCTGCTGTTGTTGTTGTCCTTGCTGTCTCTGTTGTTCTTGCTGTTGTTCTTGCTGTTGTTCTTGCTGTTGTTCTTGCTGTTGTTGGTGTTCTTGCTCTTCCTCAAGGCCATCTGCTGCCCACATGGAAGGCCTTCGGTGTTTACTTTAAAGGCGTCTTAGGGGTCCTTTAGTGTTTCCATTAAGGGCGCCTTAGGGGTCCTTTAGTGTTTACATTAAAGGCGCCTTAAGGGTCCTTTAGTGTTCACACTAAAGGGGGGGGAGTCCTTTAGTGTTCACATTAAAGGCGTCTTAGGGGTCCTTTAGTGTTCACATTAAAGGCGAAGAGTGTTCGGGGATTTTTAATAGTATTTAAATAGAGTACTCAATGCACTAACTTCCGGAACAATGATTCTAGTTCTTTTGAAGATGTTGTCAGGTATTTTTACTCGTAAACTACTTCTTCATGTTCTATTACTAGTTGATGTCGTGCATCTGCGACCAATGCCGCAAGAACGAGTCGAATGTGGCGTCTGCTGCGAGGTCAGTGAGGACGAGAGCATGGCAGAATCCATTCCGGTCGTGTTTCATCTCACGCGACTGCTAGGATAGGATAGGAAGTGATTCGCCGTCCACAGTGTGACCTGCATCATCGAGCGAACATGTGCAGCCACAGAAGGACTACCACTGCTCTCCGGCACAGGTTGATACTTCTTCTATCTCTATCATTTATTAACACCCGTTTAGAAGTAGATCAAAGTCACTTCTAGCACCTAGATGAGCACGAAGCTTAGTCTTATCTATGACAAATCTATGGGGATGAAGGGGATGCATTTTTATGGTCCTCTGTTGGTCAAGGACAAATTCTTTCTAGTATGACGATGACGAGTTGCTGTGAATAAATTGTTAAACAGATTTGATGATGATGATGATGATTTATTACGTGCTGAAGATGATCACGACATGATGTATGTTTGTTTGTTATTTGTTTGTTTCGATCCCATCGGATTTCTTTGTATGTATTTAGTAGAAAATAGCGAACGAAGACTGACGACATAATAACGAAGAAATACTTTGATCATGATATTACGTTCTTGCTACGAGAGTCATTGCTTTAAATGTAGTAAATTCTGTGCAGAAAATGAAAAGACATGTCATGTTAAACAACGGATTGTAAGGAGAACCTTGTTTTATAAGCTAGATTGTTCTCTCCTTCACTCTTTGGGTCGTGGTATATGAATGCTGTTGGTGCTGTGAGGAGTATGAGAATGAGTCTTCAGAATAACAAACGATCACTGGTAAATAATAGTCAAGAACTACATATTACAGTATCACAACATATCAGTACTTTTACAGCATCCATGTCGAGATTGATGGAGACTTTCCTCCCCTACTGGTGCACCTTTTTCTTTACGATTTCATTCTACGTGAGCAGCTCGTCTTGAATTTGGTGTAGCACTAGAAGAACCACCTGAGTACAAATTCCCCAATTATGATGACAATCATCATGCTAGTGGTACCATGAAGATAGTACTAATACTACTACAGATGAAGTAGATGATAGGCAAGAATAGCACGGTGAGTGGAAGATACCTTCTCGCCCATCTTTAGCTGATTGATGTGTATGGCAAGTAGTAGTAGATACGCAGTTCTTAACTGGTATCATGGTTGCAGTGCATCCTTTTCCTTCCCGTTCCCATCTCATGGCTCCATAATTTCTGTCATAAGTAGCATCCCTCTCCCCTAAGTAACAACAGTAGTCTCACTTTTTGTTCTCCCCCTTTTTCCCCAATTTAGGTACTCACCTTCACGCTGCTCACGTTGACGAGCACTACAACCACCTCCCCTGATCAACTCCAGCACATACAGTCCCGTGGCAGAATGGTGGCACTGGTAAGTAGTGCGCGGTGCTGAAGAAATGAATCTAGTAGCTGTGATGGTGAACAACAGGAGCAAAAATTACCAAGAACATCGAGCAACATCAAGAAGAGGGATAATAAGTACATGAATAAGAAAAACTTGTTGTAGTAGTTACTTCTCCATGTTGTAGATAGTCCTGCTCGAGTGATGAACACCTCCTCGTCATCTATGCTAGTACAAATTAATAGCCAAAATACAACACCAGGACTTCTACTTCTAACTTAATACTACTTCGACATTGAGCCAATCAGCATCAAGGGAATCGAAAAAACAGGAAATTACGTTCGCCAGTAGAGAGACAACGCCGTTGCAAAAGAACAAACTAATAATAGTCACTCCATGCTCCTGGCTCTTGCTTTTGTATTTTTTTTGGAGGCTATTTCTAGACTTTTTTTGTATTTTTTCACCCCACCTCTTTTTCGAGCTCAGAGCACGTATGTGCCTCATTTATATTTTTTGCAAGGTAGCGTATCCTTCAGCATCGAACGCCTCTAACCACTAAGTGCGAGCTCTGCATCAACAAGAGGGTCTATCTCTATGTCGTGTATGATTCTTTTGGTAATCGGCGAACTGCTTTCGATCTCGAGGCGTCTCTTCTTGCACTTTCCCTTATGATCAAAACCAGGTTACCAAAAAATACCAATAGTACCATACAGAAGCAGAGAAACAATAACAAAGTGCTAATCGTAATAACAAGAAACGAACTGTAGTCAACTTGGTCTCCTTTTCTAACAGTCAAAAAATATATAGGTTTGCGATACTGCGTGTATAGATCTATACCTTTATCCTGGACGTCCCACCACACCCACAACTCTTCGTCCACCCCATATCCTCCCACCTCCCACCTCTTTTCCTCCTCCACCTCTTCTTCCTCTATCCCTTCCTCATCTTCCCCTTCTTCCTCTATCCCTTCCTCCTCCTCCTCCACTCCTTCCTCATCTTCTCCTTCGATTTCTTATTAGAGAGGATACAAGTCATCTTAATCGCAAGTCATCTTGCTTGGGTAGCATCTTCGCTACATTATTTGAGTAGAGATTGCGACACAACTAGCGCACTATTTTGCTACATGATGATCTGCTACTTACATCTACGTCATGGACGTCTTGCGACTTAGACTTCTCGTCGTCTCCCCCTAGTACTCGTACTTCTTGATATAGATATTTATAGTACTTCTAAAGGGTAATCACCTCTATCATATTCTACTCATGAAGATATTATACTTCTCAAGAGTACTAATCAGCTCTATCATATTCTACTCATGAAGATATTATACTTCTCAAGAGTACTAATCACCTCCATCTTATCCAGCTATTCTACTCATGAAAATTATGATTCTTGCAGTCTTTACATCTACTTCACTTAATCAAGGGGATGCCTCGGATTCCGCAGCCTTCACCACCACGTGTTTGGAGCCTCTGAGACGATAGACCGGCTGCTCCTGCTGTTGCTCCTGCTGATCCTGATTCTGATAATTTTTTAGAGACTTCTATCAATCTACTATTCTGAGGATTTAGAGATTATCAATCTATTGAAGTAAAATATTGGTTGGAGGATATCGGTCTATTAGTCAGATAGCCCCGCTAGTAATATTTTTATATGGGTAAGGGGACTATCTGAGAAACGACATAGATTATACTTTGAGGATTTCGAGAGCTGATTGAGAGGTTTTCAATCTACTCGTTTTCATCCTGTTCCTCTTCCTGACTCTGAGGATTTGAGAACAACTATCAATTCTGCGGATTCTATCAGAACGAGACGATAGGATATCAAAGATGCGTTGCGAGATGGAGATCAACCTGATCATAAAGAGTCCTCGCCGACAACGTCCTGCTCCAGAAAAGACGACCCCCCGCTATTAGAATTAGTCGTTCCTCTGCGGGTGAACATCCCTGTCCCAACACTCTTTAACTTGTTCTTGGCGCCATTGTATGGTGTTAGAGTAAAAATAAAGAGTCTCTTCTTGAGAAGGGAGTTGTGCCAAATGCAAGTGATTGACTGCCACTAACTTCTTGACTCCCGGCGTCACTGACTTGTTTCTTCAGTGTCATCACTATCCAAGTCGCCTACTAGTGCTAGTGGTGGCATTTTCTGTTAGTGTGTGTTAGTTTACGGCATTCCGCAAATCAAAAAAAAATGCGGAGTAGTTATAAGATCTTTCCGCCGTAACATCGATCCAATCTTGGCCTTGGCCGCTTCTTGCAGCCATTTCCTTTTATGGCTGCCCAGGTTGTCGACCTTATCGCTCAGGGCCGTGACCATCTCGCCCAGGGTCACGAGCCCATCCGCAAGAGCTTGCACATTAGCGGCGGCTGGTGTGGGTTCAGCGGCCAGAGGTTCGATGGCTTTTATATTGGTGTCTATCCATTTTTGTCGAGCAGCTGCTACTCTTTGTGCAGGAGTTTGCTGCCCCTCCCCGCCCTTCGCTGCTCCTCCAGCAGCACTACTACCATCTTCATCAGTATCATCAACAGCGAGGACCAGGATTTTGTTGTGCTGATAAAAGGCGCACAAAGCTGCGACGCGCATCACCGAAAAGCGAGGCATTTTGCTGACTATCAGTATTGAGTGTGTGTGTCTACGTGCCGTGACTCTACGAGTGACGTGTCTTGTTTCGTGTTGTTCGACAGACAATGATGCTAAATAGAAGTTCTCCTGCCGTTGTGGTCTCTTCTCTTTTTCTAAGGGGTTCGGGTGGTTCGTGTTCAAATCAGATTATCGTGGAGAAGTTATTCCTTTTCGTGTAGAAGCTATTCCTTTTATTTGTTCTTCGACTAGAAGAAGAAGATGAAGAGGAGTCTTTAACATTTCCTATTATTTTTGGATTTTGAATGATTTAGAATTTTATTGTAGTAAAGAAGATAGAAGATGGTGTCACGGTCGTCTTGGTATAGTCATCAAGCATAAAATGACGATCGAGTGAGTGAATGAATGAATGTACCCACTCCAGGGGGAGAAAAGATGCGCAGAGATGATGACTCATGTTACAACAATGTCGAGCAAAAACCTATACAACGATCTTCGACCAACGCCTGCTCTTTCTCCTCTTCAACTCAGACAGAATTTCCTCGCTCTACTTCTCAATAGACAGAACTTTACCATTCGGATTCTCTCACATCAGCCACTATAATCATAGGATAGATGACTGCTCACTCGTTTTGTAACGAATCCACTTCAGTGATTCACGATGCATGTTGAGGTATTCACTCGTTGTTAAATAAGAAGTTGCAATAAATAAAAGAGCATAATAGACTACTCTCGTTCTCTCCCTCCCGAACGGTGCAATGATTTGAAATGAACACATGACAATGACGACAGAGCAAGATTTTCCGGAACAACGCGGAAGGACTTTCCAGCAAGAATACCTACGAGGACACGAAATAAAAATGTGAAGATCTTCCTACCTCTTGGCGTGACAAGCAGCAAGAAATAAACCATTCTTGGACGCTGACCATCTTTTAAGAGTCTTCTTGTCGACGTCTGGAGGAAAGATGCTGATCATCCCCTAGTCTTGTCGACCACGTGGTCCGGAGAAAAATCTGAAAAATCCATTTGTCATGATGTGTTGGCAAGAATGTGAGATTTTGTCCTTTCCTTTGGATAAATCGCAGACCAAGGATGTGGATTGGATAAAGAATGTGGATTGGATAAAGAATATGGACTGGAGTTTTGAGAAAGCAACTCTTGAGAGTCCCATCATGATAGTCAACATATTACTTCTTCTAGCTGCCTGTAAGAAGAGAACCGTCCTCGTGTTTCACTGACTAGTAGCCCTTAAAAAAGCACGTCTTCGTCTTCCACTAACCGACGTAACCCTAGTACTACGGATACGATTACAGTACCAAGGATAATCAATATCCTTGCGGTTACAACAAAGAACCGTCGTGTTCAACTGACAACAAGTTATAGCCCTTAAAAAAGCATGTCCAAGTTGAACTCGTCCACTAGGTAGTACGTTGTGCAAGCAACTTTCTAAAAACTCTATTAATTCAGCACCATAAAAAAATATCCCACGACGACCTGGCATTCCAGTCCAATCTGCTTGCCATTCCTGTTCATCCGCTGAGCGTCAAATCTGCTTGCCACTCCTCTAGCCGTCAAATCCTTGCCATCCTGCTAATAGAAAGAGTGGGAAATAGGTCTTCTTCTCGATCTGGGAACACCAATTCCACGCGCTCGTTAGCCGGCCGTCAATACACGAACCGCCGTTGTCTTAGATTTTTGCGATCAAATTAATAAGGACCACAAGGACACTAGAGCTAGTAAGTTGTACAAGCGCTTTCTTTTTCCCACCTTTGCTTTCGTCCAGCACTAGAAATAATTCATTCAGTGATAGCCAAAACCACCTGGGAAGAAGCCTCTGAGGAAGTACTTCTACAACTGGGCGTGCTTCTACAACTTTATGTGCAACAGGTTAGGTTAGCACTAGCAGGCTAGGTTAGCAGGTTAGGTTAGCAGGTTAGGTTAGCAGGTTAGGTTAGCAGGTTAGGTTACTTACCTTCGGTTATGGATCCTGCACAGGAAAAACAAGAGCCATCAAGGATCATGGCTACATGATGTTAAAGACTACATTGCCCCGCCTCCACTAAGAACTAGTATATTGCAAGAAGGGATACTAGCATAAAGGTAGAAAGAGGAAAACATGCTGGCTGTCTAAGTCTATTAATTTAAGATTAAGTGCTTCCTTATTTATTATTATAGAACTGTAGTATAATTTATACTAACAACGAACTTTTGTAATTATGCCCCTTTATTTGTGATACAACTAGCCTTAATCGTCACCGGAGCCGTCGAATCCATGGCGAAAAAAGTCCCTCAATATCACCCTTTGCGCCTCCTCAGCACCACCGAATTGCTGGATGAATTCACGCAGTTTCTCAGACTCCTTTTCGAGACAGGGCAGCCGCTCGATTACCTTCACTATTGGGAACCTTAGAGAGTCATCTTCATAGAGGTTGGTGGAGGAGGTAAAAGAAAAGTTTTGCTGCACTAGACTACGTTCCCTCGAAGAAAAGGTGCGTAGTAGATGAAGAGGCTTGTACCTGCGAAGAGCTTCGAAGTAGGACAAGAGAATCTGAATTGTGGCTAGAAAAGATGGCCACTTGGTAGATGTCTAGAAAAAATAATAACATGTTTTTAGTAAGTAGACGAGGACTGTTCAGGATTGATTTAGGGGGTGCCCCCGCCTCCGCCCTGCACATTAAGCTCAACAGATACAGTGTGACTCCTTAAAGCCAATATCCTTGGGACTTGGGTATACTTGTCGATAAACACCAGTGCATTCGGAACATCTCGGTCACCTGTTGTTTGGCGGATAAGATTTTCAGGGTGGGTGGTTTATATTCAGATGAACTTCAAGTTAGTTCTTTTCAGTATGGGAATCAATGGGTCGTTGTCTTCAACAAGTTGAAGTAGTTGTACTCTAGACTTCGGAAGATGTTGAGTACTACTAGATCTTTCTAGACTAGGAAGATGTGTAATACTAGAATCTAGTAGACAATTACGCAACATCTAAGATGATATACAACGTCTGGAACAAACTAGATGAAAGAGAAATACCTAGATGCACCACGCTAAGACCGACCCACTGTTGCCCCTTTGCCGCGCATTCGCTTTGCGTTTGATGTAAGATCTTCTTCATGACCTTGCTCACCATGGGTGCGCCTTGCATGCGGTTGAGGCCGTGTCTTAGAGAAGGTACTAAATACGATTAATAAGACCCTGATTTCGAGAATAGTGATCGGATCAAGAGGTAACGACAACGAGCAGGCACAGACAAGAGGTAGATGAGCCCATCTAAGTAGATTACCCGTAACAACTGTCCTGTATATTATGCATCTGTAATCCTATACGACTTCTCATTGATATTAATACATCATTACAACAACCCTTAACGTTGATAGGATAGGATAGGAGTGGGCTCACTTATGACGCAGTGAGCGTATAAACCACTTTTCTATGTTCGCTTTTGGCATAGTGTTGCTGCTCCATACCCTTAACGTTGAAATCAAGAACAAGAAGAATATAATAAAACATCATTTTTATCCCTAACTGTCCGGTGTCTGTCAGCCTGTACCGCTCGTTGAGCATATCGTTCTCCGCCTCGTGCCATAGCACAATCATATCCCGCATGATGTTTTTCCACAGTGTTAAACTCTGCGACACAAATAAATAATGCTGGTTGTGACGAGGTTAGAGGAAAGAGACATTGAACAGATATTGGTTAGTACATGTACTTGAGTATCAAAATAAAACTGTACAACATGTAGATGTGCTTGTATTGTACAACATGTAGATGTACCTACATGTACTTGAGTATCAAAATAAAACTGCATAAAAGAGATGCAATTTTTCAGGCTGATGTTGTACAAGAACATGTTGTACTTCTTCTACTTGATAAATTTGAGTACAGCTGCATCTAGAAGAGTTTGAGTTTTTTCTTCCCACCACATGATGATCATGAAAGGACTAGACGCCGATTACTCAGAAGACTAATCGGCTATCGTCCCGGCTATTAATTCTATAAAGGAAAGTAAATATTCTTAATCTTCCCATCAGCATGAGCATCTTCATTCCGTTACAACTTAGGTTATAACTACTACAAGCAAGAACTGCATCATAATTATGCGTCAAACAACTGCCCGCTTGGCCACTACGGATGGACAAATCCTGTTCTAAATGTTTTGGTCCGGTCTTGCTGAAGCTAAAGAACTTCTCTAACAGCGCGATCATCTTCTCGACAGGGCGAACCGTTGAGGCTGTATGGGCGTAGTTGTCTTGCAACGATTTCAGGATCGTCTCCACTTCCACTCTTGCATTAGTAGTAGCAGTAGTAGTGTACCCAATCGTGGGGTATGTAAGGTTTTTAATTATGTTTGTTGCACTTCTTTTTAATATTTGTGGTGGAGCCGACCTAATTAGAAAACAGGATTATAACTACTCCTGCCCCCCGTGGGTTCTTACCAATCATGTAGAATCTATCTAGTAAAACTAAATCTAGCCAAGAAGATGTTGAAAGTTCTCACTTAAGCTTAACAGTTCTCACACTCACTATTGTAGGCTGTAAGACGTATTTTTACAACTAATTAAGCTATCATCTCGTCCAGCATAAGAGTCATCCTTTCTATTGTAACAAATGTAGTATTACAATTTTTACTAATCAACTCATCTACTCATCCATAACAGTCATCCTTTCTCTTGGCTGCGGAGGTCCGTCCTCCTTGCCCTCATCGGCAAACTCTTTCAGTAAATCTCCTACCGAAGGGCCTGACCCAGTAGGACAAGGACGGCGACCATACCTGTTGAGCAGGTCGTGTTATTGAAGAGAATCGAGGTGTAAACATTTCAGCACTTGCGAAATAATGTATTTCAGAGAAACGACTGGAAAACAATGAATTGATATCAAAAAAAAAACCCCCAGCTGCACTAGAATGATTAATCTTAAACGAAGACCACGAATTTAAGTCCAATACTTTCGTTTTATCTCAGCGACCACTAAATGATCTAAATGAATCACTAGATGATCTAAATGAATCCAAATGATCTTCCAGCATTTATAAGTACTCTATCATATAGTACTTTCGTTTTATTTCAGCCACTGCATCTTCTTTTCTTTTGACTAACGCTTGGATTTCCTCCCTCGTCTTCCCATCGCCGTCTATCTCCAATATCGCCGCCTCCAGGAGTGGCTCTTTCAGAAACGCTTCCGCGTCATCTCGGTGCTTGGAGATCAAGAATTCGTACACCTTTTTTTTTTTGAAAACAAAGTGAGAAGTAAGTATCAGTGCAACTCTAACTGTACAATTCAAGCTAGAAGAGGTTGCTCGGTGAATTTCGGAAAGAATCAAGTATATTCTGACTCAGCTGGTATCAGCGTCAGCGATATTGATATTCTGACTCAGCTGGCAGTGCAACGTCACAATTCCATTATTACCGTAAGAACTTTTCCACTCGCCGGATTGAAGCCTAGATTTTTCGCAATTTCTGGCCTATTATTAGAGCTATACGCTTACCTCAGTACGGGATCCGGTACTACCAGAGGACTCCCCTGTTTTCCCTTAGTTTTCCCCTGTCATGTGACACTCTCAGTGACCCCTGCTTTCCTTTCATCTCAGTAACGCCAGTCTAAGCGATTTGATTTCGAACTTCAGCTACTCTTCGTCGGTCTCTAGTAGTCTAGTTATAATTAGGTAGTCTAGTACTAACTTTAACGTGGAGAAGTACTTAGGGTTCTTTGTACTACAACTGCGTGCAGTAGTCTACGATCATTAGGCTATGCTAGTTTTATAGTAGGTTATATCAGGACGGTTTTTTTATTAGGTCGTTTTACTCGGTTTTATTACTTAGTAGTCTAGTTAGTAGAAGATATTTTCATTACGTTTTATCTTACTTAAGATAAAGCCTTAATGTTGGCGTCCATGAGCATCCACATCATTTTCCCGTAGGTACTGCGCATCATGTTAGGATTGATTATCTTCGCTCTTCTCCCCAGTTCGAAAACTCGTCGATAAACGTTTTCGTTTCGGTATGAAGAGGTAATCGTGGGGTAAGGGTTGTAGGGGGCCGATGTGAGGGAGGACTATTATGTTGTTCTTGCATTTAGGAACGGAGGTTGTTCGATATGAGGTACTATTATGTTGTTCTTGCATTTAGGAAAGGAGAATCAACAGGGTCATGAGAAGTAGAGACAGTGAGAAGTAGAGACAGGGAGGAGAGATAAAAGTATCAAGAACTGCTCTTGGTAGTGGGCGGGAGCTAGGAATAGTGGAGATAGAAATGGAAATCCGCTGTAGATAATGATAATACCGATGGACGCAGCAGCTCCAGATAATACCAATGACGATGATGATGATTGTACCTAACCTTGACGTGTTGTTATACTACTTCAGAGCCTTCCTTTGCACTTTTTCATGTGCGGAAGGGAACCAGTTATCCTAAGATACAAACTTAGTTGTATCCTCTTCATACTTGTATCAGGTTTTCGGAGGACATCAGTGTGCTTTTTGCCCTCTCGTAGCTGTGCGATACGATCATTCCTGCTATAATATTACACAACCGCAGGATTTCAGAGTGAATCATGTCTAGCTTACTCCTCGCCAAACCTAGCACGTCTATTTTGTCGGTATACCTGGTGCATTTTTGGAGGATCTAATCCAAATTACTCTTCTGGCCTTACTAGATGAACATGAATTACAATGAAAGGATACAACATAATTAATTGTGGTAAGCACCACGATGAAGACGAAGAGTAGAAGGAGTTGTAAATTTCGATAGTCGAAGATGCAGCCGGATGAGTAGTTCCTGTGCTACATTTTTTAGATAGTCAGTCGTGGTGATCGTAATCAACATGCCTCGAAATAAGTACTCCGACACTTGTAAGGCGCATTCGAGGATTTTCCATGTCTGTCGCTCTCCGTCGTTCATCCTCAAAGGAGCTTGCTTGCAGACGCCCACAAGCCGTCTCGCGAAGTCCGTTATTACATTGTCTTCTAACTGCTCAACTGAAAAAAAGTTCGATCATCCAGACATTGAAGGTCAGGCTATGGTAAATATTAGAAGGCTAGGCTATAGCCTATATACTCATAATTCATCACTTCTCAACAAGATAAACTGCAGAAAAAGTGTAAGTTTGTTGGAGTTGGGAATGACTCAAAAAGTTGAAGCAACTTCATTCTCCTCCTCAATTTTCTGATTCTGCCAATTAAAAAGTTCAAGTACCTTTATCCTCCTCAATTTTCTGATTTTGCCAATTCCTTTCCTTTTCTAAGACCATAGCCATATGGTGGCACTCCCTCGCCACTGCTTTCTGATCTGTGAGCTTTAGTAACACCTCCACTTTAGAGGAAGTGTCGTGAGCAGGGAGAGAAGCATGAGGGTACTATTAAGGGAAAATAAGCTGTGGTGAAAGGAATAATAAGCTGTGGTGAAGTAGTGGCAGGAGTAGTGAATACTCAACACGCCGCCCAGTTAGAACGATATTACTGGGTGACTTTGGTCTTCCTACCATTTAGATACCAACCTCTTTTAGATACAGGGAGGGAAGACTGCAGCAGTGCCATAACAATCAAATCTTGTCTTGTCACTCCTTCTTCTGTAAGGAGGTGATCTTCGTCTGCGTCTAAGACTTCATGCAGCGTCCGTGAGGACGACGCAGCAGATGTCGTGCCAACCTTCATGTTGTTTGTCGTGCAACTCTACTTGGTTCTGTTCCTCTTGAAACCTGTTGTTCTCTTGTTCCTCTTGTTCTTTTCTTGTGCGTATAGAAGCAGCTGAAAAATAAATGGACCGATGTTCAACTGCAAAATCAACAAGGACTACTTGGCGATTTGTCCGCGCCAAACGTGTGCTTCTTTGCACAGGGCGTTGTTTTCTTGTTTCAGTGGGAGGTCGATTCTAGTAGATTCTAGTAGTACACCAGGTCTTCTTCTAGTAGTGTAGCAGTAGAAGTCTAGTAGTACGGTAGAAGTAGCAGTTGTAGTAGCAGAAGAAGTCCTCTTCTAGTAGTGTAGCTCGCTGTAGAAGTCTAATAGTACGGTAGAAGTAGCACTAGCAGTTGTAGTAGCAGCAGAAGTCCTCTTCTAGTCGTGTCTTCTTCTCTTGTTACTACTTTGCTGTTCACGACCGAGTAGTGAGCGAGGTTGATTATGTCCACTCGTAGGACAACTAGAAGTTTCTTAGGGACTTGACGCTCTTCGCTATTGTTGTACTTCTAGTAGCTGGTGTAGCACGACTCGTACTGCTCGTTGCGTCTACTTAGGTGCACACCAAATGGGACAGGTTCTAACGGATCCGTCAAGCCCGAATCAACCGAACACGGATTGTTCACATGCACGTAGCAGCAGAAGGACTCGTCTTGGTCTTCGCAGACTACAACAAGGTCATTTTCATGTTCATCGTTAGTCTTACTAATGCATGGTTCAAAAAGGTATTAAGAAGTAGTCACAATCACAAGGACTGACAAGAACGAAAAAAAAAAAAGACGTGCGAAGAAAATGTTATAAACAGGAGACAAAAATTGAATGCACGACAATATCTTCTTCAACTAACAAACAGAGTCAGAGAAAAATATGCTATACCCTCTACCTGTCGTGATGTAGGTATTTCGAAGCCTTTTGAATTTGTTCTACGAAAATGCTGACTGCACGACACACTCGCACGCATGAAGAGGAGGACCAAAAACTAATGCTAACCATCTCCTCAATGTCAATCGCGCTTGCTCCATCTCATTCTTCTACTGTGCTCGTACCAGTAGAACCCATCATAGTAGATCCATAACCACGTTTGCTCATTCAGAAGATTCTTCGTGGAACATCCAACTCAAAAAAAATTTTAGACATCGTCATTAATCCAATTCGTCTGAAACCACGGAACTGGGGAAGACCTCTGTCGCGCCTCCTATAGCGATTGACGGGAAAAGCTTGTCTGAAGGTACTTAACGGTCAGAATGCCACCCATGGCCTGTAGTCGAAGAAGACAGTTGCGGGGTAGAAGAAGGGTGAGCGCCACGGAAGGGATTCCTCTTCTTTGCCTTCATTTATGTTGATTTTTTTTTTAGATTCTTTTTTGTTGTTTGGACTTTCTTTTGAATGTGTTCTGAATGCGTTCATTTCAGTCCTGTAGGATTTCCAATCCTAAGTGTATATGGCACCCAGCACTCACCATCTTGAGCAACTATGCGCTACTTTTATCTATATTCTAAGTAGAGGCCTTATCTACGCTACGCTTCTCCCCATTACCGGGCGCTCCAACGACTTCAGGTAGTCTAAAGTAAACATCTGAACGGCCCAAGGCTTACCTGGTGTCAGCGAGTGTTGTTGGAGAGATAGAGAAAGTAGGAAGTAGGTCATCTTGCCTGCGCGGCTTGATTTCATGTTAAACTTACCGCTTTGCTCCTGAAGCAACGATGATATAGCTCCGTTAAAATACATCGCAAGACCGATTCGTGGTCCTGTCCAAGAGTAGACGAAAAGAGGCTACTTACACACATCTAGTCTGCAGCCCCTTCTAGCAAGCACCCAGTTCACGCAGCTTGTCCATTCTCAATCTCACCACGCCACCTCCATCTATTTTATCTCTGTTTGTTCTTTTTTTACACCTATTTTTCAATTCCTCTCGCTAGCCAATGTTGGTGAAGCTCTTCCTTTCACGCACTCTGTTCGCATATTTCGTCACCTTCGTCTTGTTCTAATATCAACACACGCCTGAACTGGTTAGGATCGTGATACTTACAAGCTCAGGCTCAGGGCCTTGTAATTATTATAAAATGAGATTTATTGTTATGGTCCATTTCGGTAATGCCTCCCTCCATCCTAGGCCCATTGCCACGTTTTGATCTTAAAGAAAAAACTCATCAACTGTACCTAAGAATATGAGGACTATGACATCGACTAGCCGAGTTGTGTAGCTCATTTTTCGTCTCCTTCAACCGCCACAACGTGCAACTGGTCAGCCCCGAAAACATCTTTCCAAAAGTCAAGATAAGAATCTCCTACTTCATCACGTTCAACATCGTCTTTATTTTCTTCTTGCTTTTCTTGTGGCCCGTCCGACCATTCAGGCCAGTATTTCTCGCTGCACAGCAACCTTGCCCAATGTCCGTCCGCGTCGGGCTTCGCAATCTTCAAAGCCCGGTTCTCGACTTTTGTGCGAATGATCTCCACTTCCTTCCCCGTTTTGCGGTCCACCACTGTCCGTCGGACGCGCATCTTCTTCGCGTGCACGCCGTGCCGCAACCAGAGAGGAATCATGGAAGTGTCCGTCCAGTCGATGCCGAATTTTTCGAGCAGCAGCCGCTTCATCTCGGGGCCACGCTTGTTAACGATCGCCGAAGGGCCGAGCGCCCACCGCGCGTACGAGGAAAGCGCGTTGCGCTCGGAGTCCATCGTGCTGCGCCACAGCTGGTGGTTCACCATCTCCATGATCGCAAAGGAATACACCTCTTCCGCCGTTAATAGAGGACTTCTCGAGGATACAACACGATCGCTCGGATCGAATTTCTTCGACGTAATCTCCACCTGGCCACGACTTTCATCATCTTCAAGCAGTTGTTCTAGGTCTTCTTCAGCCTTGGCCTTCGCCAGAATGTCGGGATGGAAAACGAGGACGCGCGCATCGAAGTGCGCATGGCCACCCTCAATTTTCGCGAGTATTTGCTCTTTGTACTGTTCGCTACGTCCAGGATCCTCTCGGAGCAGTCTGGAGAAATGGAAGTTGAACCGTGTAGAGCAAAAGCCGGCCATCAACGTGCACATCTTCATGGCCCTGCCATTGAAAGGGTGCGGTCCACGGCGAACTTCACTCTCATGCTCATCATCTTTACTCTCATCATGATCTACTGGAGGAACTGTACTAGTAGAGGCAGAAGTGGCAGCACCCTGGTCATCTTTCTCTGCGTCCTCCACTTGGTCTTCCTCCTCTCCTCCAGCCTGCTTCATCTTCCTCTCCAGAGGCAATTCCCGTTGGCGATCGAAGATCAGAGTGATTTCGTCACTGTGAGTGTAACCCGACGCAGCTTTAAACTCAGTCACCAAGTCGTTCATGACCAGCACCATCACCTTCACGAAAGCAAGGTCGAACGGGCCGAGCGCGTATCTCCTGGTGCCGTTTTTGTTCTCTTTGCAGCTGCTCTCACCATCGCGACAAGATGAAGAAGATGAAGAGTCCGCCAGGAGCTGCGTAAGAGCACGTCTTCTATTTTTTAGTACTTCTTTTTCGCCTTGCTGCACATCAAGCAAGTGCTGCTCTTGTCCAACAGCCGTCGGCTTCGGCTCCTGCAGCAGGCCCCGGCAGAATTTCGAGAACGAGTGGCCATCCAGTCGCACAATGAAGGGCGTGTGGCATGACACTTGCCGCGGCCATTCCCGTTCGTAAAGTTTCATACGTTGCTCAAGCGACATTTTCGAAGAGCTTTTGGTCAGCAACTCAGCTGCCAAGTGGTTGCGCAATCTCCTCTGGCTCTCGTCCTCTGCGTCATGGCCCCGGACGCTAGAAAATGCAGAAGAGGTGGAGGCAGCCATTTTGCTGTTGATCATTCTATACAATACAATACAATCAATCTCGCTTTTTTTTTTTTTTTGTAGTGCGAGCGAGTTCCGACACATCAAAACTTACCTGCATGTTTTGCGAGCGAGTTCCGATAAATCAAATCCTACCTGCGTATTTTCCGCGTAGCTACCGGCGTAGGGGGGAGTTCTTAATCTCCTTAACAACTACGCTACTGCCCCTACGATTCCAAAATGGTCAAGCCTAGGAGCAAAGGCAGGGATAATTACACACCTAGTACCTGCCACCCGGGGCGTTGCCCGTCTCACCTTCACGCGCCTATGTTGAATGCTACGTTTGGGCGGCGGAGCGCTGTCCGCTTAATCAAATCAAATATTTACACAATGGCCCTAGGTGGAGCTGCGCGGCAACTGGTTGCTGATGCGAACTAGAGGAATGTTTTTCACTAAGTAAGAACATGCGCGTTGATTAGATTGGTGAAGGAACTCTACGCGCTACTAGTGGCTTAAGATTTTCCTTCATCTTCATGCGTCATTTTCTTCTTGTGGCCGGCTCCTCCCGCTATGCAGCCAATGAGAGAAAAAAACAAAAAGCAAAAAATTGGAGGGCTGACTCCGACCAAAGGGGCTACCTTATGCCTGATAGCCACAACCGGGCGGGAGATAAAAAAATCGGTGAGGGAGAGCGATGGGACGCTCTCCCCCTTTCAATTACTCGAAAATAAGCTCACTCAGTAATAGAAGAACGCTCACACATTTTGAGCGAATGAGAAATGCAGTCAACACTCGACAGACAAAGGGAACCACTCGCGCGAGCCTTAGACGATGATAGCCTTTGCATAACTGAGATGCGGCGTACACCAGTCGAAGGTCACTCAAACTCTCAACAGAATTTTTTTTTCAGTATCGCACAAAGTTCAGTGCAGACTACCTTAAGTTTATTTTATTAGTGGGTTGGCTGTTTGTGGTGTGTTATTTATCGCGAGACCGGCGGACGGTACGACGATAAAAAAGTTCAGTGCAGACTGCTACTTAGATACTAATTATCCTAAAACAAACGATCATGGACTAGCTAGCAGAACAACGAACGGGATTCTGCTAATTTTTACAGAATAAAATCGATATCCAAAATGTGTCAAAGGTGATATGGCTACTTTTCAAACTTCAACGATACGCTTCACAAATCTGCGATGGATAATTGTCGTGATGAACATGGCCACCATTACATTTTTCCGATGATCGACATGATAGATAAAAACAGAAATCAACAACTAACAAAAGAACGAATAAATCACAAATTTAGCAAAAAAACTAAGTCTTCTCATCAAAAGTGCATTTTTCCAAGATCCTATAGCTTGAGGAACGTGAACCCTGTGGATCGGAACATATTTGAGAACCAAACTCTTGTTGAGTCATTAATCTTTTTCATTATCACTGGCACAAATGAAAATGTAGAAGTAGTCTTTTTCCATGATCAGAATTAGCACCTCTTGTTCGTCGATCCTTCTCTATGTTGAGTATGATGTTGCTGATGCTGATGTTGAACATACTATCAAATATTATATCGTTCGTGGAATAATTTGCTTGAAGGGATACATCTACGAGATGGAGGGAAAACTAACCGGTTGCTTTACTTATGCGCTTTGCGCGTCGCTGGACCTAAACCCTAAGCTAACCTCATAAAGAGGACAGAGCCAACTTAGATTTGCAGCACACCTCTGAGAAAAGGGGAAAAGACTTAGCAGTATCCTGATATGGGAAGTAGAGGTTACTTATTTATTGCCAGATGGAGTTTTTTGGTTATAGTTGCTTAATACAGTTAAGCCACTTACAAAACTCATGGACTGCCCCTCCTACATTTGGAAAGTTGACTCTTACCTCGTCAGAATTTGCAGGACAGAAGCAGATTTTCTACTTATCACTCAAGCCAAAGCTAGGCACCTCAACAAGGAAAACGCGCAGGCACAAGCAACACAGAGACTCGACACGGACAGAGACAGAGCACAAGAAAGGAAGCATGGGATTCCACATCGAGTGCAGCGTTCGCTAGATGATCACCCAAGGTTTTATGCCTTTCCGTCATGTTTCCTGATTTTCGAAATCAGATTTTCTTGTTCTTGGAATAATAAATTGTAGTTCTCTATTTTCTCATCAATTCTTTTATTAATCCGATACTAGTTTTCTCAACATCAATGCTTATTGCCAATCACTTCTCGTAATCTTCCATCTTCAACAGCACTTGTTGAAGTTAGAAAACTACTTACGTGATCCACCTCGGAAGTGATGTTACCAAAGCCAATACCTCTATGATAATCAGTTGTTATATGTGCCGATCTAATATTTCTGCATTCTCCTTTCCGCATATCCAATAAAAACATAGAAGAATCATTAACTTCTAGTACGTCAAGTTGTCGATACTTACACTACCTTATTTTTTCAATTTCACGATGAATCTCCATCCCGTTCAAGAATCAGATTCTTCGCGCTCAGCATTATCAAATATTAAAAATATCCGGTTGCTTTCTTCCTGTTCATCCACCTTTGAATTTATCAGGCTTTAGTATAGGGAAGAACAAGAAGAGGAAGAGTGTGATTGTTCATTTATGAATAGTTTTTCTTGGTTGTAGCACACTGCGATGATGACCATCTTCTCTGTCTATGCGCATGTGATGATGTCTGATGCCAACCACATCAGCTTATGTCCAAGAACAAGGATGATGTTGAGGATAATCTTCTATTAACTACAACTACAACAACTACGACTACAATGTCAACTACACAAATAAATGTCACAGTAACTACAGCAACCAAAATCATCTATATTGCTTCACTAATTAATCTGGTCGAGGACAACTCTGCAGAAGTCCCTAACATGGTATTGATATTCTTCAAACACGTACTCCTGCACCCAACGAGTCCAATTATTTCCACTGGTGCAGCAAAGACAAATTTTGAACGACGATAGGTTGATGTTGTATCTCTATACATAGCGACAACAGGAACCTTCCAGCGTATCTCTCCAACACTGCTTTTTCTTCCACTTACATAGCCATCATCTTGGCGACGTAAGGGACCGGGAAGTACAGGAAATCCGTGGCATAGCCGAGAGCGCGACCATGTTGCGGCGCATCTCCATGGACCGGCAAACCGAAGGACGGCATAGAGATCGATGGCATCGACGGCATGGTGATCATCGGAGCAGCGGGTGCAGTCGGTAACTCAGGCATAGCAGGCATCTCAACCGGAATCTTGTCGATGTACCTGTCATTTGCGATGTAACAAGGTATCCATCGACTAGAATGTATCAATGATGTCTGTGGGTGTTACGAAATAGGACGAGTGAGGTACTATCCATCCTCGACTAGAATGTATCAATGATGTCGAAATATAATAGCATGCTCACCTTGAGGTAACGATGGAACTACTCTAAGTAAGACAAGCGAACTATGTCCAAATAGTACCCAGACACCGCTTCTGGTCCCATCAAGAAGGCTACACCAGCGAGAGTGAAGAGGAGAATGGCGAACATAAAAGCGGTATCAGCGAAGGAGTCACGCGCAATGTAACTGCCTCGGCTGTTGGTGCTGCTGCGAGTATCCGCGTAATCACCGAAGAAGAGACGACGTGCGAATTAGAGATGTTGCCATTGGGATTGGCATTGGGAGGTGGATTTTTGGGATTGGGAGGTGGATTTTTGGGATTATGAGAATCTTGATTCATCCTCCACCCAATCATATCATTACAAGATCAACGCTATGTACTGCAACTGTTCCACTTAGCACAAGAAGAGTAAACTGCGCAGTTGGCTTAGTGGTTTAGGCGTTGACCTGGTGTACACTTGTTATCAACAATTACAAAACTTCAACATAAAAGAAACCTCCCGGACGCTTCCACATGGGTCCGTGTTCGATTTCGATCTCCTCATTCTTCTTTAAATGCTCGTAGTAGTCTACGTTCTCACCGACGTTACCTGCGAGTGTTGATGTTGATGAGACGAGGAACTTCAAAATTTGATTTGATCATGGGAACTTCAAAAACCCCGTAATTACGAGAAGTAACGAGTATCGCTATCACACTAACAAATATGTTGATGAACCGAGGAAGACCAAAGACAGGATATTTCATTAAACAGAGGAACTCGCAGAGCCTGATCTTCATCTTGAAACACAGGAGACTAACAAATTGATATAAAGATCCTATACCTCCAATACTGCCAGCGCGAACTGTGGCCGGGCCCTTGTTGAAGGCGCCGCTTTCGAACAGCTTTGCACGATCCTGAACGCCCGACATCTTGTTCGTGTTTTTGTAGGTTTACGTTTAGACTACCTCGTTTGAAAGAAGTTAGAATTTTTAGTGTTTTTGATGGACTGAGACTGTAGGTTAGAAAAAATGAACCGTCGTTCGTATTTGTAATTTGCGTTGCGATTTTGCGAAAAAGCGACTGAAGAGGAGGTCGTGTAGGGACGAGGTCGTGAAAAAGAACTCGAATGAGCAGGTTCTCGCTATAACTGTAGATTTCTTCTATTTGGAGGTGATGATGCACCAGTTGTGAGTCGGTGATGATGCTGCAGCTGTGAGTCTTATAATCTACTTGGTTCAAGATCATGAAGGACGAGAACCTTATTTTTTCTAACAAGACTTTCTAGAATCAGAGAAACTGCCTCGTCTAAGTCGATTATGTCAGCAGCTCCACTCTTCAAGACAGAATTTTTTTTCTCATTCTCACAACAGAAAATATTCAACACATGTTGATCTTCTTTGCGCTCCCCACTATAGGCACAGACACATCACAATCGCTCTAGACAGAGGTTCTAAACCCGTTCTCAAACAGAGCATCTTCGTTCACCCACTCGTCGGTAGGGCCCCTTAGGGCAGAGAACAATGAGTTTTTTTAAGATACTCTCGTACACTCGTAGTCACACACTCGTAGCTACACAGTCAGAGTTTACAATTTACAATTTACAAGTTTTTCGATGGAAGTTCGACGCACCAGTGAAACAGACAGGACGTCCATCTTGAGGGTCTGTTCACAAAACTGTTGACCTCGTCCACTACAGACAAGTACAGTAGGTGAACAACCGGTGCAACTTGTAGTACTACACCGAGCATACGCATTATACTCTCGTCAACTCCAGATTTCAGATTTACGCATGACTCGCGATAATTCTTCTCGTGACAGTCACAGCACTTTTTTACTGCAGGAATTATGGTCAAGGTCATGGATAGCGATAGGAATTCTTCATCTTGTTAATCTTGAGGGTCTGACACGGTCTCAATGGATAGGATAGAACAATCTCGATTTTGTCGTAGCTGCCAAGGATATGAATAGATTGCATATTATGCATGATTATTGAGCGAGAATATTACGTAGTACAAGTAGTACAAGTAGTACCTGCAAGGTATCTGTAGTCATGATCATCTCGTGCATATCTGTGTCTCGATGAGTTCTAGGAAGTGAGCCTTCTGGGTTTCGCATGATAATCATCAAATATGGATTACCCATACTATTGGGCATGCAGAGGACAAAAATCTATACAGTAACTACAGTTGTCAGGTTTAGTTCAATGTCTTTTAGTTAAAATAGTCTCAAGATGTTGGAGCACTTCTTCCTCGCCCGTACTACATTTTTACGTAGAAGTACACGTGATCAGAATGCAGGTACTTACTTGTTATACAGATCATAGATATAGATACTGCTTGATCATGATAGATGTTGATATAAGCAAGCGATACAACTTAATTTTCACATTACGTGTCTCGTTCTGTGGAGCCGTTTCCGTCGTGCTCATGTTTCTCTTAGATTAAATTATACAGTTAAATGCTATGTATAATGTCGAAATAAATCTGTCGAAATTCAATGCAAGTCCTTGTTAATCTTAAGCTCAGTCAGGCGTCAAAACAAATACAAATTTAGGTAGATAAACATGAATGCAACTTCTAGTACTTTTCATCTACTAGTACGCGGCTAACCGTACTAGAAGATTCTATGTTGGTATTCATAGAACTACTAATATTTGTTGTTATAATTGTTCACTCCGCGGCGGTCCCACGCTCATCCGCAGGCGCTGCATCTGGTGACGCATCACCTGGTGCATCACCTGCTCTACCGTACTTGTCGCTTTATGAAAGGGTGGTGGGGTAAAGGTAATGCAGATGATCTCTTGCTAAAGATCACTCAGATAATTAAGGACTAGCAGATTTCAGGATCTAGCCACTGACCAGCAGCATGTCCCTACATCTAAACCTATTTTTCAAAGGTAGAAGTGAGTGGGAGCCCAATTCTCCTATAGCTTGATTGGAGGGACTAGCCTAGGAAAAAAATCGATGAGGGAAAATTATATTTTCTTCTGTACTATAGTATACTAGGAGGGAAAATATAAATGTAAGGATAGGATAGGTCTTTCTTCTGTACTATGTAAGGATAGGATAGGCATAGGAGGGAAAAATCCACGACCTCGACGTAATATGATGATGATGACAGGGCTAAATCATTACAGGCCTTGTCCCGATCGTATGGTTATGACAATGACTACAGTTTAGACACATGTTCATAATAATTGGTTCTTGGCCAGGTCGATGCCGCCTTCCGCCAGGTCCTTTGCGCCTTCGTAGGCCTCCACTGCTGCGATGCGAGCCTCTAAGAACCAGTCCGACTCATCACCAACTTTACGACAGCGCAGCACTGCACAACTACCTCCCGAGAGAATTAGCGCAAGGCTAGATAAAGGAAGAATGAATGAGCTCGTTCTGCATGTCTTCTTCATGTCATGGTGGTGCTTCTTTTATAGCATTGCACTTCTTCTATTTGGATGGATAGAAAAGCGGAATATGAATGTTGAGATGCACTACAGATCCATCTTCTGGGAGGATAGATCGCTTTAAGACGCCTGGGGTAGATAGACGATATTATGGGTACTAGATCATAGGTACAACATAGGAAAAATAGCCTGCTGCACAACTACATGCAGCTGTCGTGGTCGACAATACTAGTTTGACGGAGCAGGCACCGAAATACACGGATTGAAAATCGAGCATAGCGTGCTGAATAATGAAACTTTTAGCTAAGCTATCATGTGGATGGACCATGCAGGAGAAATTGAAAACGTAAGAAAAATTTGGTTTCAAATTAAGAGAAAATTTCATCTCCTGAACATCAATTCTACGAATTCTCGACAATAGCACACCTTTAGGAGTGCTATATCCACCAAATTCACCATAATACCAAATACTTAGATAAATGGACATATTTCCAGATTTCATTTTGATGCTTCGTGAAGATTGTCAATGCTCTTGTCAGGAAATGAATTCGAATTAATTTGGAATAAAATCAAAATTTCTCTGTTTTGACTTGAAATGCAGTTTCAAATTGGAGTTTGAAATTCAAAATAATGTTTGGGCTAGCTCTTCCCAATAATTGAATTTGAAGAAATTTGGAATAAACTCAAAATTTTTCATTTTCAACTTCAAACCAAAACTCGAATTTGATTTACAAGTTCAAGATAATACTTGAAGCATCCAATTCAGAGAGACAGATGAATGTTCACGTCCAGAACACAAAACGGTGATGTAGTCGCTATACTAACTTTCACTACAGCAGCAAAATATGAAAGAAACTGAAGACTGAAGTAGATCTTGAAATTTACTGCAGCTCGTCTGATACTTGTTTATTCTTCAAATCCAAACTAGCCCAACTGCAGCGAGATCGCCGACGAGGTCGAAGATGTCTGAAATCCAATTCCCACAGCAAAATAACGCTTCCCCTTCCACATTACTACCACGACTCTATTCCTGTTCATGTAGTTCATCGATAATCGCTTGTAAGTACATCTCGCCATAAGTCTCTATCCTTCGTTGAAGGTTTGTATTCCTCTACCTGGCACCGTCCATCTGGAGCCGGTGTGGACACGAGCCATCCCCTTTCTGCGTCTATTCTTAGATGAGGACGTCCTCGTTCATGGGGATGGGGTCGTTGGGGGTATCAATCATACGCTTACGCACTGGCACTTCCTTATCAATTTGGGTACACCTAGTTGGAGCTGGTTTTTTGCATAGAAATGCTTGCTAGGGTGATGTTTGATCTTGCCAGAGGTCCATCTTGGTCAATCATCGCCCTGCCGCCCGTGCCTCAAATACTTTCTTCCTCTCTGCTACCTCTTCTTCTTCCTCCCTCTCTCATATAGGACGATAGGGTAGCGGATAAAATAAGCTGCCTCTGCTTCCTCCCTCTTATTCATCACTATCGACTACCTACTAAAGGGGCCTACTAAAGGGGCTCCCCACGTCTCCCGAACCGCTTCCGGTGCTGCGTGTACTAACTTGCTTATTAAAACAGAAAATAAGTCTTCCTCTTCGTAAGCATGACTCTCCTGGGTTCTTCCAAAAATATCGCGTTGTGACGGATTCCACCGATCGAAATGAGGTCCTATCAAGGTAGTCTGCATATATTCCCAGCAATAAAACGCCGAAAAATGCGATCTTCGTGAAGAACTTAGAAGGTGAAGAATGCGATTTTTGTGAAAAATGAACTAATGGAATGTGATGGTCATAGTGCTATGATCTTCTACTTCGTTATGATTAGGAAATTACTTAAGAGCAGAAGTGTGAAAGAAATAACTAGAGGACCGCAGCTATCATCTACGTTAGTTGTACTTAAGAAAGAAATACTAGCAAGATGATGAATCCATAAGATAAGGGCCGATCTTCGGAAGGCACCACAAAAAGCCTGCAAGTCCACTGGCCATCAGCGCAAGACCGAGAAGGATTCCCTGATGAAATTTGGTGAACAACGAGCATCGTTAGAAGAAGTACCTCCACGATCTCGATGGCTGCTGGTACTTAGTTGTAGAAGTTCGCGTTACGTTCATCTGACTAATATGCTCACAATGATTCTTCGAGAATTTACCAGTTTTTCTTTTTGGTCACGACCATGACCAAAGACAACTACAGGATATAATTATACACTACAAGACCAACGACAACGAGCAGGACAACTACAACAGGATATTATAAATATAGATACATCGACTAGTTTTCCCGCTAATTATATTCTTAATTGGTCTATCTTCCCTTCATGCATCATACAAGAATGAGAAGTACCGGCTTCAGATATCGGAAGAAAATGTTCGACCAGCATCGTGGAAAAGAGAACGTCTTATTCTTCTCGTTCACGTACTGGTGCTTCGCTTTGAGGTTCTGACGGTTGTTATGGTGGTTTCTTTTAGGGGGTGGTTTCTTTTAGGGGGTGGTTTCTTTTAGGGGGTGGACATATTTGGTGGACGTTGATTTGTGTTTTATTGGTGTGGACGAGAGGGAAACAGAAGTAGACGAGTCGCAAGGGAGCCAGGAGTAGAGTCGCAATCTGTGTGTATCTCCCACCTTTTCATCAACATCACAAGAACTATAACTATAATTTTCTCATTCGCACACCGTCGTAGCTGGTGGTCGTACTGAGAAATACCCAAACAAAGAATAAGCAGAAAGAGCAGTGCGAAAGTCCCTGCTTTACATCTACATCTACTTATCAGTACCCCAACAAGTTTGACACATGCCGAGTCATGTGCGAGCTTGGCGAAGTCGGAGGTGAACATAGTTTCCTTGGCACTGACGGATTTGGCATCCGACTCTAATTTATCCACGACGTATCCTATTAGAGGTACCGAGTTCGCATCTCCATTTCCTTCCTTGAGTACTAGAGTTATAATTATCTTAGAAGGACGAGGCGCTTCTTTTTCAAGTAGCAAAATAAGCGTCGTGGTTGCCTTAATTCCGTTTGGTCCGTCTTCTCTTTCTTCGATCCATTCTGGTCCTTGCGCAGATTAGAGACCAGATGATGAGTTTTCTGAAGTAGAAGAGTAGGGAAGAACAGTAGAAGATGGAAGATGGTGATGAAGTATGGAGGATGTGCAAATGTTTTTAACAACGAGATGAACTAGGACAACAACCCTATCAGTATAAAAATTAGGACCCATTCGTTCCCCTTCTCTCAAAAAAACTCTCAAAAACTATGACGAGCTGCCATAACTTCTGTTTTTCCCTCAGGATAGGAGAGAGTCCACAATCCGCGATGCCACTGATCGAAAAAAGCGCGTCGATGGCTGATTTTCACTGGCGGCTTTTTGGTGCCGTTTGCACCACATAAAGGAAGACCGTTCTTATCCTGCTTAGAGAAGGATAGGATAGGATAGGATAGGATAGGATAGGATAGGATAGGATAGGATAGGATAGGATAGGATAAGAATTTGCTCGCCTCGGGGAGGTGAGATTCACGAGAAGGAAGTTCTTTTGGGTTGTCGTGATACATTGAGGTTTTCTTTCTTTAGGTGTAGGAAGAGGTAGAGGCAAAGGAAGTTACGAGGGAAGAAAATTATTGTGGATCGTGATACGCTGGAGTTTTTCTCCACGTACTATAGGAAGAGGAGGTCGTTCTTGAGCTTGAGCTTTAGGAGGTAGAGGAGGAAATCCTCAATTCTTGTTGAACGCAAGAACGAACGTATGTTTAAGTGGCTATAACAAGAGTGAGTCATGAGGAAATAAGGTGCTGGAAACCTTGGTTTCGTTTTTTGTTGAGAAAATGGATGTAGAATGGAGGAGACCTTCTTAGTCTTACTTCCCGCTTACCAAAAAGCTGCCCATAATCACTCCATCAAAGAAGGCTCCCTTGTTCGTGGACGAGGTATCCCACATTAGAGTAGTAGTTTCACTTCAGTGAGGAGCACGAAAAAGCATGTGATAATGATCAACTGACAAAACAGAAGAAACGTATCCAATATCAAAGTTATAATCATCGTCATAGTACTTTAGCAACAAGAAGATTGAATCGAAGTAAGCTTTGAACAAGCGGAGAGAATAAAACAAAGTGCACTACAACTGACAAAAAAGCATAAGCCTTGAACAAGCGGAGAGAACAAGATCTAGATTCTTTCATTATATGTGGCCTATCAAAAGCCTACAACAACAAGTCTAGCCTACAAGCCTTAAGCCTTCTGTAGTTGGTCCGGATCCATCGTCGAGTTTCTTCTTCATACCATTGACCATGCTAGCCGTTTCGTAAGCCTTCTTCGCATCTGGTGGTTGGTGGTGGTTATAACGAACATTAGAGGTATCTATTGGGAATTCATCCCAGGGATCATCTGGGTCCCCTTTCCTACTTGTTTCGTTCTACCAGATGACTTTGGCGACAATGTTAGAAATAGAGTTGATGTTGATGTTTCTAAGCCACCATCTTGTAGTCTAGCTGCTTACTAGTACTAGAGTATCTAGAATCAATAGTCTTTGTCTTTTCTAGCTTCTTGATTGGGTGACTGACTGATTGACGTGCCTAGCAAGAGGTCGTTGAAGATCTAAGCTATTGCAGTTGATGGGAGCTTCTAGTCTAAAATACCATCAGAGGAAAGATCTTCGAGTCCCTCTGGTGGCTCTGGCTGCTGTTCCTGCTCCATCCATGAGGATCCACGCATATTGTATATCGGTTCTTTAACGCCTACAACCACTTGCAGCTGCTGGACGACCAGAAGAAGTGCCGCGGCTAGTGGCGCAGTTTTTCTTAGAAAAGGTATCTACAAATGTATCTATATTGTAAATGACGTAAAAATATGCAGCTATAGAAGAGGAGGCATGGAAATGGGTATGGAATTCATCATAGATGAACCTGAAGAGGTATCAATTCAACATGAATAGGTACCTAGTTCTAGTTAGCATATTAGAAGAGGTGGCTAGTGTAGTGGCAGAGGAGCAACGTGCTGTTCATGTAGTTGTAACTACTTCTGTAGACGAACTACTAGGATAAGTCTTGTACAAGAACTTGTTCTAGGACAAGTAGTAACTCCTTGAGCCAGTGATTACAATTGTATTAAGTAGTGATCTAGAGGTAGCGCTAGAAAAATCTTCAACATCAATAAAACCAATCTTAAACTCTGCAGCATCCGTGGCTTCGCGATTTTGAACGACATTTTTCCTGGTCCTTTGTTCTAAACGTACCAGATTGGATGGAGTAGGTGGATTGCAAGGAATCGGCGAAGGATTGAATTTGAATTCATAACTACTTGGAAGACAATCGATCTGTTCATTCATTCATTCATTTACCTAGCATGAGGTGTAAGTTAAGGACTTAATTAGGATGCATAGAAAAGTAGGCAAGAACATCGTCATATTACACTCTGAATGAAGAAGTACAAGTATCATTGCTAGAAGGACGAGCGGAAAGCGTTGGAGCAGGGAGAAGTCAATAGGAGGGTGTACTTGAACTTGTACAAGAACAAGTTGTACTTCATTGTGATAAAAACGTCAGGTTAGGAAGCAGGGAGAGTGTCAACGTTGGAGCCGATTGAGATTTCAGCGCATGGCGTCGACCGATTGGAGTCTTGATGTTTACGCTGACGACGGATTGCTGATGTAGATTTTCGAAAATCCGGAAACCGATATTGTCGAAAATGCTGCATATTAGCGATCAAATTTTCCAATAAGGAACACTTCAATCACATCGGACTTCATCGGCACTTGTTTTGCTTTTCGGAAAAAATCCCAACTTTTTGAGAGGGATTCGAATTTCATTTTCCACGTGCGTCCTAGAAGTTTTGGATAATCGGAGATTGATTGCGCTGTCCCTGTTTACAAATTCTTACTCTCCCATAGAAAGTAGCCTCATGAAGTAGTAGACCACATCAGAGGGCCACGACCTCGTCCTCAAGGAAGAAGTTAGTAGGCATCCATGATAAAACTTATAATGTAATTAATTTTCTTCATCGCGTCGTTTTAATAGCAAACAATAGTGTTCCTTCCCTGCAATGAGTTCCTGCACGACTCTAGTGACGCGTTAAGATAGGATGTTGCGTTAAGATCAAGAAATCAGGGGGCGCTGATCTTGGATAGCAAAAAAAACCTGCTTATTGATGGCGAACTGCAACTCCTTGTAATCTTCAGAAATCAGACGGCTGAGTAGATATTCTTGGTCTTGGTTGGTATTGGTTTTGACAACTTGTTGGTGCGTAGAATTTAGTAGGAATTGCGTTTATTGTAGTATGACTTCAGTACCCGTACTCATCTTCCAGATCCAATGAGAGTACTTCATCGATCAAGAATCACATACACTTCTAAACAGGCATTTTTTTGTACTTCCAGCTGTACCTCCAGTACGGTTTATTCGCTTAAGAATCTGAATAAAGACATCATTGTTTTGCTAATATCATTTTAATATCATACTTCCACCTCCTTTTATTTTTACACCTTTATCTGTTTGTTGACCTTCTTCATCTTCATGGAAGTCTTGGTTTTGTTTCATGGGAACCAATACCACGAATATAATTACTACGTGTTCTATTAGAGCTGCAGCTCTAAAACGTCTGCATGTTCCAAAACATCAAAACGACAAAATGTCAAGCATGATATTGATGTCTCTCCTCCTCAAACCCTTAGCGAATGTTCCCGACACTTTAAGTAGGACTACAAATAAAAACTAGCAACCATGTTGATTCGGACCAACCAATGGCAACTTTGTAAGAATGGTTGGTTAATGCTTTTACATGTTCGTGTTCTTTCAGAAAAATAAAAAATGGGACGACATTCTCATTCTGTGTTCAGCCGTCTGGTCATATTTTCTTTTTTCGACTGCTTTTGCTAGAAGAAATAAAGCGTACATCACGATTCGCAAATGATTTTTTTCGTTGTTGACATTGTTTGACCTGATAAATAAAAACCGAGATAAGAGGACACATCTTTAGGGCGAACGAATATTAAGTGCGTTCTCATGATAGAAAAAGTAAAAGAGACTTCTGGTCGCGTCATTACTAGTTATTTCGTTGATTTTGATTATTGTTTCATGTTGGAAAGAATTGGTAAGCTATCTTGCTCGCGGGAACGCCAGGGTTACTGTGTTCTGCCACGACACAAGAGCCACCATGGTCGTAAAGGTAAACAAAGGAAAACAAAGGTCGGATGAACGTGTCGAAGACCACGCGAGTTTTCATTTAAGCTAGTTCTTATTTGTCTACGTACCAGGAGGAGACATGTTGAGACGTACAAAACTAGCGCCTTCTCGTGACTGGTGCCGAGCCGCGAAGTTTTTTCGAACCTGTTTTCTTCACACACTCACAACATGTTCAGCTTTCCCCAGAAAACATTTTCTCAAGGTGGAGGTTGAAGACCTCTTGATTCGGCCAGAGGGTTCACTAGAATCTTCTTCTAGCAGGCTCACTGCTCCACCTAGGCGAGGGCGGTGAAAGATTTGAATAAGACTAACGAGCTACTACGATAATTACTTGCAAATAAGCAAGAAGTTGCTTGGGGAAGAAAAAATATAAGTAATTGCAATCATTATTGCACAACAACCCCACTAGGAAGTCCGCCCGGTCGCTGCTCCAGATCCTCTGACCTCAATTGGATAGGCGGCAAAGGTGCATCCGGACTCGGAAAGTCGAGTTCGACACCGTTGCGGAAAATCAATGGCCTATATTGCTTGATCGGGATACCGTTCACAGGTGAGTTACCTGAGAATTGGTTTGTGTTTTCGTGTTTGTCGTGGTAGAGCTAGAGTTGTGAGGGATGATGCATAAGAATAGTTGATTATTCATTCACTCATTCACGCAGAATGATGAATAAGAATTATAGTTGATTATAGAGCAGAGAATTGGACGAGGACGAGGCGTGTTATTGAAGTAGAAGACAAGGTCAGAGAACGAGTTCAAGTTGGCTCAGTGACAGTGAGAAAGTTCTTTATGAGCAGTAGTACTACATCCATTATATCTAACTTTTGATGCTTCTACATTGCCTTCCAATTCACTTTCACAAACTGCAATTTGTTCTCGTATAATCAAAAGTAGTACGATAAACTTCGATATTCGCTTGCAGTCCTTGGACTCTGGCGTAATTGACTTCGCAAACCTTCGGACTATTGTACGCTTTCAGCTTGAACTTGTGGAAGATCTGAGAGTGATGATGGGACGAGAAGAGTGAAATGAGAAACAAGATGAATTGAAGTACAACTTACTACTGTACTAGTAACCCTGTACTTGAGAGAGAAGAACAGCATGTGGTTTACTAGTGTGAGATGAAAAAGAAAAATGAGAGAAGATCTGAAGGAGAAAAGGATCGAACTTCATCTCATTTTCTTGAGAGAGTGAATATCATGAATAAGTAAGTACCGACAAAAAGTTTTTCGCATCATCTGGCGAGGTGAAGTTGATGAAGGCATAGCCCACATTACACCGGTTTCGGAAGTCAATTGGCAGGTAGAAGAAGTCGAATTTCCCCTGAAATCCTTGCTCATCCAACGTGTTCAATAGCATTGGTTGCGTATACTTGTTGGGTATGTTACCTGAAGTGAGGTTGTGAAAGTAAAAATATCTTGTTTTGAGGGAAGACGAAGAACAAGAAAGTGATGACATGTTCTAAAAGACAAAAAGCATAAGGCACAAAAAGTAAGTACGTAGCATCATTGTCGTTTCTTGATGACATGTTCTAAAAGACATGAAGCATATTAAGGCATAAAAAGTACGTAGCATCATTGTCGTTCTGTTGTCTTTCTCCTGATAGCTGGAATTCTTGCCTCCTCCCTTCTGGTGTCCAGAGCCTCCTCCACTCAATTCTGAGTAAAAGCCTGCTCCTCTAGCCCCACTACCTCCATGATAGGACCTATTGTTCTCTCCTCCTCTCGGATTGGGATGATAGCCATTCGACGATCCACTTTGATTATAGGGTTGTCCCTGTGCAAGTGGTCCACCCGGCGCTTGTTTGCTATTGCTCTTGCTCAAGCTTCCGTTGGAAGAAGTGCTCTTGTGCAGACTCGTTGCGCCACCTTGATGGATGTTCATTTGGTAAGGGTTCGACGGATTCACATGTCCTCCTGGTCCAGCACCTCCGGAAGATGACGTCAACAACATCGCACCATGTCCCGCGTGGTCCACTTTACTACTTGTTTTCGCTGTCACTGGTGCTCCGCTATTTGCGGAGCAAATGTGACCGCCCATTGCAGCAGCTCCAGCTGCATCCCGCAAACTCGTACTCCTGTGCATGGTTCCCATCATGTTTAGGTCACCGCCATAAGCCGCTGAAACGTCTTCCAAAGTGTTAACCCGGACAATCGTGTTCGCATCACCTTCCAAGTCCTCTGGTAAGTGTAGCTTCATAAACTTCTGCGGCATCTGCTTCTGCATGTTTCGACACTGTTTCAGAAATTGCCTGTACTCGGACACAGTGATCAGCCTCACGTGGTCTTCTGGCGTTTTCACGTCAGCTGGTCTCACTAGCGGGACATGAAAGCCACCGGATGTGTGCATTAACCCAGCTGATAACACTATCTTCTTGTTATTCATCTGCTGGTTTGGTTCTTGTTGGACAACATTCAGGCTTGTACCAGCTGTAGTACTTGTTCCAGCATTCAGGCTAGTTGAAGTAGAGGATGGTCCCGCATGTGGACTGGGATGAGGGGATAATGCCCGTCCTAGATTCTGCAGATTCTGGATGTCCGAAGAAGGGTGGACCTGAAGATGGTGTCGAGAATATGAAATTCATCCTAGCTGTAATTCATTGTGGATGTGGTCCCAGCTTCAGCTTCATCATAGGATGAATTACTCTAGCTGGAGGTGGACCAGTATCAAGGAAGGTCGTGTGTCTCGACTTTTTATTTTCTACTGTAGGGGCTTCTACTGCTTGGCGGCTGTTTGAAAAAAATCTAGATTTTCCTGACCAAATAAAGGAAGAAAATGTGTTGATTATAGCAGGATATAAGTACGTTGATCGTCGGTAGCGGAGAAAGCTGTGGCGGCAATCCCACTGGCGACATAATCATCGTGTTGTTTTGCAGGGCTTGATTATGCTGTTGAAGCAACGCTTCCATTAAGTTTGTGTTGTCTTGTTGTTGTCCTGCACTCGCCGATGTGCCAATCTTCTGAGCCGCCAAAGCCGCAATGTGTCCCCCGACGGGTACTGGCACTTGATTTAACCCGGAAGGCATGTTGATGGTTCCATACCCTATAATGTTGTTACTCCCACCTCCAGATGTTCCACTATTTCCACCTCCATTAGCTCCTCCATTCCCCACGACCGCACCAGATAATCCTCCCTGGTGACCACCCTGATTGTTGTTCACGGAGGTGTTTCCTACGCCTTGCGGCCCCCCAAGTCCTGGCGCAGCCGGCGCAGCCCCCAGTGCTCCTGGAGGCAAAACTGTTGGCCCGCTAACTGGACTCATACTTCCTGGTGACATCACCTCAATGGGACTAAGCAACCCCTGCGCACCATTTGGCGTCATCGCCATCCTGCCGGCTCCGCCTGCGATGTTCAGTGTGCCTGAGGAGAGTTCCTGTAGCATCTGGAGTTGAGAATTTGCTGCTGCATTGCCACCTTGATGTGGAGGTACACCCAAAGTTCCATTTCCTGCTCCGTTGTTCAGCACGGTCGACGACCTTGGCGAAAAAGCCCCTACAGGGGACATCGCGGCTGCGGCGGGAGAAACTATTCCACCGGCTGCAGCGTACATACTCTGAGGCATCCCACCCAATGCACCGGCGGCTGACAAATACTGCTGGGTCACTGGAGACGCGTGGTTAAACTTAGACCTTGCTGCATATGTTCATCTTCAAGTGCATCTTTGCCGAGTGTTCTCCTTTCGTCCTTAAGCAAATAAAGGGGAACAAAGAAGAAAGATGCCTCTTAAGATAATAATAATAATAATTTACCCAGTCGTGGGGTACATGCAGTTATGGGAAGGGGTTGTCTGGTTGCAGGGAGAAAGAATGAAGATGCCTCTTAAGATAGATAGATAGATAGATAGATAGATGTACCCACTCGTGGGGTGTAAGATGAATTGTTGTGTTGATGAGCCTTAATAAACGGATTCGGTGAATGAATCACGCTGCCCTGAATGCTACTGGGAATATTGGAACCGAATACGGGAACATTAGCATTCGGTGGTTGTAACAGATTCTTCTGTTGCTCTTGCTGCACGTTAAACATCGCCGTTTCTATTAGCGCTATCCATTTAATGCATCTCCCCGCTGGTGCATCCTTGAAAAATAATATGGCAGAGCATTGTTCCCTGCTTAAGATACAACTCCGCCATATTACGTTTCAAGAAGGATGAAGTCAAGAAAAGTGCATTAGTAGCTAGAGCCATAATTCTAGCAATTTCATGTTCTGCTCTGCCAATCTGCGATTTTGCTCTGCGATCAGACTGGCGATGGAGCGAACTTTGTCGCTACCCGCTCCACTCCCGTTGCTCTGGTTGCTTTGCACGTCTATCCCTCCTACTATGTTGTCTGCCTGCAGCCCACTTGTTCCCGGGGGCAAGAATACAGGTGATGTCGCGCCACTTCTAGATGGATTCATCATATTGTTGTCCAATGCTTGATTATACTCAAGAACAGGTTGATTATCATTGTGATTTCCTCCTAGTAGTTGTGCATTCTGATGTGGGGCAATGGTCGCGGTAATATTCGTCTGTTGAGGGCTCCCACTCCCACTTGTTCCCCTCGTTGTCGTCGTAGTTGCAGTATTGGAACCCTGTGGATGAGCATTGGCGTCTCCACCACTTACGAGCTGTTCCACTCCGCTTCCCGGAGCAGGTGCGCTGCCGCTACTGAGTATCTTCTGGCCTCCACCTCCGCCGCTTCGGTTCATGTCGTCTAGACCGGAAAGAGTAAACTCCGCCGACTCATTCTTCGGGCTGCCGGCTAAAACGTGCGGCAAAGACGACATCGTTTCTTCTTAGACTTAAGTAGTTACGCTCCTCCTCTTTAAGGACAATATTAAGGTACTAGGACTTAAATACGCTCGTCCTCTTTAAGGAAGATAACGATTTAAGGTAGTTGGTCTTGGTAAAGGTAATGCTTGCTGTTTAAGAGGGTGCTGTTTAAGAGGATTCAACTTTTTCGAGAATTATGTATGACATTGACAATCCAGGCTGATATAGATATCTAGCTTGTTTAGGTGCAAGTAGCTAGTACTTAAGCCACGAGCCACTCTTCCCACAACAAGGCGGGCTTTAGTATTAGTTTAGTTGATAACGACCACCGGAACAACTACAACAGGAGTCTTACTACTTGTTCATCAAATATGTTGCATAATTATATAGTGCTGGAGTCCTTATCCTACTTGTTCGTCGTGGAAATAGGGTTAAGGACTCCAGAGGCAGAGACACTTCAGCTACTATTTGGAATTGTGGGAGACAAGATAATCTTCTTGTTTCAATCAAGTACACGTCAGAAAAATCCGATTTCAGAAGATCAAGATATTCGATTTCAGAAGATCAAGATATTAGATGCTCGTCAGTAAGTCAAGATGTCAGAAGGAAGTCAAGATGTCAACGAGTCGTACAAATGCGAGAAAAAAATGCTAGGTCACTATTTGAAAAAGTTTTTTGTGCGCGACGAGAGCAATTTTTAGTTGTAAGCCTACTTCCTGCTGTTATAATGTTATAATGTTACTTTGAAAGGGAATTGGGATTGAGATGAAAATGATTGGCGATCTTCATATTGTTCTCTCAATGCATTTGCAGAGATCTTTATGGAAGCACGCAGATTTTTATCATGATGATCGATCTTTCATCGAGGGATCCTCATTTCTTCAATTTTTTTTATCGTTCAAAACTAAAATTTTTCATGGATCTTTTTGCTGGCCTCTCAGTACAGAAAAAATGGGCTCACCCTTTTGCTCGTCTCACAGTGACGATCTTGCTGCATATCTATAATACTTGATCTTCGATATCGATGAAGTTGAATTTGCCATGAAGAATTTTCTGGGACGAAAATTTTTCTTGCAGCAGCATCGACATCGTTTTCATTGAACAGTGGAACAAAAGACAGCACAAAAGACAGTAATCTCTATAACGTTCTCGTTTGTCACGAACACACGCCAACAGGCCTTCCACATCCAAGAGCATTTTCTGTAGAAGTCTCTCGCTCTCCGTTTAACAATTAATATGTGGTCGACGACGTCGAGTAAATTGAAAATCTACAACATCAACTCACTCGTTCTATTTGCGCTATGAAAAGTGTGTGAAAGAATCATCACGATCATGATGTCGTAATTTTTGGGGTAGATCATCAGGAGTTCATTATTCTGATGAAGACATCTTGGGTGCAGATAATTCTTCATCCGTACAATCATGTGCTTCTATATTCTCAAATGAAAAGGACTCAGTGCTGCGTAAAGCGTGGTCTTGAATGCAAATAAGTTTTCCATAATATTGATGAATGATAGTAAGTTCTTAATGCGTTTCGAACATCTACTTGACGAGGAAGTGGAAAAATACAAGAACAACCTCCTCACAGTCACATTATAATGATTTATTACTCATACCTGCTGTGAAACAACGACCACCTCGATTTTTTTACAACATGAATTGGTAGTACAAAAGGAGTTGTAAGTTATCCACCACTGCGGCCCATCACTTCTTACGCTGCTTCCAAGAAAACAGCACTTGGCTTTGCCGGCTGTGCCAGGTTGATCTTGTCCGAGGTATCTTGCTCGTGCTTTCCCTCAGTCGCGAGACGGAAGAAAACGTTCTCAATGCCCAATTGCTTCTTGATCAAGCCCACTCGCTCCTCCAACATTTCTCTCTCATTGAAGGGCAAGGTCAGCTCCAAAGCGCTGGGTCCGCGAATGCTCATCTCGTCTTTCATCATAAAACTCGCGAAAGGCATCGCCTTCTTCTGCTCTTCGGGGATTAGAGGAAGGAAGTTACTTAGCACATCTGATCCTGATTATGAACTCCTTGTACCAGTTGCTTGATGTTGTGAACTCGAACTGCTCTAAAAAGTGATCCGTATTTTGAAGGATGTGGAGATGCAGCTCTTGAGTCTTGAAGACTACTTTTTGACTTAGTATTTCCACCAATATGTTGTTGATTTCATTTTCATTCTTGAAATCTATTTAATATAATCTCCCACCAGTCCACGACCATAACTTCGAAAAGTTCGCCCAGGTGTCAGCACTTCTCAAACCGGTGATCCAGTTCTTTGGGTCGGCTGGTGCTGTCTGATCAGCATTCAACGGCACCGTCTGGCAGTAACTAAGAATCGCCTTCTGCCACTCCTTGTATTCGACTGCAACGTAGACAACAGCTGACTTGACCACTTCTTCGAAGACAAAAGCCTTGTTTCTCCAGATTAGAACTGTACTGAGAAAAGGGTGAGGTTACTTCTACTTATATATAAGAAAAGGGTAAGCGTAACTGCTACTGCTTAAGTATAATCAAATAAAGGGTAACTGGTGAGAAGATAGGAAAGAGAAATAAAGGGTAACTACTTATAATTGTGGTGGAGCCGACCTAACTAGAAAAAAGACAAACCAGAGGAAGATATAAAAAGAGAACAGACCAGAGGTAACTACTTATAATCAAATCAAAAATGATGTTCCCCTTCCTCTGCCATAACTTCTTTTTTTCGTTGACAAAGTTCACCTTCGCCATTCGGAGATCTCGGAGATCTTTCTCCAGGACCTCGAATTTCCGATGCAACACCTTGTCAAAGGCGACCTTTGGCGTTGGCCACTTCTGCTTCCACAGCGGCTCACGCTGGTTCAACACCTCGCGCCACAACTGCTCACAAAAGTGGGGACAGATGGGACTGAGGGTCAAGGCTTGAACTTCCAGGAAACGGAGGATGGCTGTTTTGAGATTGGACAAGTTGGTTGACATCAAAGGGATGGTCTGACTGATGGGATTTCTTGGAGTTTTGACTTCGTCTGTTTGATGCGATAAAATGGAAGTTGTTAGCGTACTCCTAGTTGTAACACATCAAACAAGTTTTAGATCTATAATTTCGAGAAAAACAAACTACACAAAAAAAAGTACATTCCGGATGCCAGTCATCTGTTCCCACTCTGTCGCAGTACGTCTTTCTCAAGTTTTCCATCTCGTACCAGCACCACTTAAGGGCATCCTTATACTGGCATGTCTCGTACGCCTTGAAAGTCTTGTTGATCAAGTCGATCAACTCGTTCTCGAAAACAAGATCCATGAACTCCTTGGGTCGGGCGTTGCCCGTACCGCCCTGCTTTGCGATCTTCGCGGTTACGTCGTTGGCCTGTGGATGGGGAATGAAAACGCAATTTGGAGATTTCAGAAAAAATTCCTTTTTTTTTTGTATCCTGGGGCTACTATTTTAAATCTAGTAAGTATTAACTACTCAAACAGTAAGTAAAAACAAGGAAGGGAAAGTGCTGAACTCAAATATCTTAACTAGTAACCTAGTTCTGGTAGTAACTGACAACTAAACGACAAGGAAAGTAGTTGATGTCGAGAAGCTCCTTGAAGAAGAGTTCACGTCGTTGGCCTGTGGATGGAGAATGAAAACGCAAATTTCAAAACTTTGGGGAGAGTTCACGTCGTTGGCCTGTGGATGGAGAATAAAAACGCAAATTTCAAAACTAGGGGAGAGTTCACGTCGTTGGCCTGTGGATGGAGAATAAAAACGCAAATTTCAAAACTAGACTGTCTGACAATCAATGCGAAGAAATTACCCAAGACAGCAGCGACGTCATTCGCAGAATGCTCTGATTGCTGATCTCTGTCGAATAATTCGCGTCCTCCAGAGTGTCCCCAGCATCCGCGCAGGCTAGACGCACCACATCCGCACTGTACGTTTCGCAGGCTTCTTGCATAGTCATAAAATTGCCCTTATTCTTCGACATCTTCTCGTTGTCCACTAGGATATGTCCGTTGGCATAGAAACTCTTCGGCCAGTATTGGGGCTTGTCTGAAGGATGAGGATGTTGGGTCCCAATAGAAGGGTGTTGGGTAAGGGCTCCTGTAGGGGAATTGTCTACAGAAGGGGAAGGCTCTGGATGCCCATCGCGATGTACTTGCCATAAAATCAAAAATCAAGAGTTTTCAAATACGTTTCTAAATAGCGGAAAACGCATTCTTGGATCGATTTGGAACCTACCATACATAGCTGAACTACAAACAGAAAAACAAAGTACTTTTCCAAATAGCCGCATGATTGAAGAGGGACATCGTCAAGTGGTTCTGGATCAAGTCCTTGCCGCTACATCTGATGTCCACCGGGTACCAGAATTGGAATTCGTTCCGCAACTCGGTCAACACTGCCTGCGAAAGAGTGCAGTCTGCGGGAATGTCGTCACTGCGGTCGAAGACGTAGGCAGATTAGACAGGCAATGTTCAAGAATGCCATTGCTTAGGTCAACCAACGAGATCCGTTTTCTAATACATAGAGATGAATATGAGTAAAAGGCTTCTCGCACAAAACGATGCTTCTGCTTGTGCTTCTCCTGCTGAAGATGCTGAAAGATAAATCTTCAGAAAATATATATTTGTAAGAAGATAAATCTTTATCTATATGAATCTCGATAAGTTCTAATAAAACTAAGCTACCCGTACTAGCTATAGCTGCTACTGCCTTAATCAAAAACTCCATCAGTCAGCTGCTCTGGACGAATACGCAATGGGCCTGGAGGAATGAAGTCGTCAGTTCCAGGAGCACCACCATGGTTCGGCTTGATGCCGTTCAACAGACCACCTTGCAGCAAGTGAGAGATGCTGTAGTAAGCCATGTAGATTGTCGAGTCGGACAAGGACTCGATGAGCCACTTCGGATCCCAAGGCAACTTCGTGCCCAGACCGAAGGTTCTGGAGCAAGCCCACTCTTTCATCCAGTCGATAGTACGCAACAAACCGTTACGAGTACCCTCACCGTAGGCTATGAAGATTTAGATAGAGAAGTACTTCTTTTTCTATTATTTTTCTCTTTGTAAGACAAGGAGGAGGTCGTGGATCGTTGTCGTATTGGGTGGAAAAATCAAGATCAAGATGGTTTCGAGAGGACGAATTGCGACATGTTGAATATTATGGGTCATCTATAAGTAACTATTACTCTACACCAAAATTAGTCACAACAAGACTCGAAGAGCAAAAACTACATCTACAGTAGAAGTAGAAGTACATTCAAACTCTCCTTCGTTTCCGACGTATTCGCGTACGGATTTCGTCCATTCCTCATTGGCGTAGTCGATGTACCATTGATCACAGAACGCTACGATACATTCTACGCCGGTTCGTGCCATCACCTCCTTCTCAGGCTCATAGTACTTCAAGGCCTCATTCTGAGAAATCAGCATTTCTGCGGTTTTCTTCTTCGCATCTGCAACAGGCACGCCGACGAAGGGTCCAGCGATCATTTTTCCGCTGTAGAAACCCTTTTTGTACGCCTCTTCCTTGCACAGCTTCAATTTGTCCTTGTCCTTTTGTGACTCCACCTTGTACTGTGCGCAAAGCACTGGCGCGCAGGCATCGCCATATTCCGGAGTGTTGATCACGTTCACAACCTTGAACTCGAATGTTAGAAGAGCAAGACGAGGGGACGTATTTTTCATTTTCAGGTTGGGAGAGGGAGTGTTCCTTCTGATGTGGAGATACACATATTCTTTGATTTTTCGAGTACCTAGGTCCGTCATCTCACGCTAAATTTAGTACTAGAAGATGATTTAGGTGGTTTAAAAGGGATGCGGATGGTAATAATCTACTTATCTTGACATTGTGACGTTCAATATCAGATGAGCGAGGTGATCGACGATGTAGCTCTACATGATCTCCATCAACGAAGTGACGAAAATAATCCTTATCATGCTTATCCCTATCGATCCTTGTGCTTGTCCCTTGATTGATTGATTGATTGATTGATTGATTGATGTGCCTGGCAAGAGGTTGTTGTTGGAAGATATCTATTTCTTCTTTCCTTTCATTTTCATAACTTAACCCATTCCTCTTGGATTCCCCACTGGTCCCGGAGTTTCGGCTTTGTTTGCCAGTCGTTCAATGCCGCGAAGTCATCCGGCGCATCAGCTGGCACAGAAGTGACAACGCCCGTCCCCTTGTTCATCAAAATGCTGAACAGAGGCAGAACATGCACATATGGGTACGGGGTCAGCGGAGCTTTCACTTTCAGCCCGAACATGGACTTGCCCAAAACCTTGGTGTACGTCAAAGGCTTCTGCTTGTAGAGAGACAGCGACTCGTCTGCGTGGATGGATTCGATCAAGGCTTTGGCTTTCGGGTTGGAAGAAGGCGATCCCATGGCGGTCTTGACAAACGCGGAGTCAAAAGCGGCTACTTCTGCGGTTTCTTGGTACACCATGTTTCGCGCCGCGCGCTCGCCGCAGACGAAAACCTCATTATTCTTCGCCTGGATCAGAGAGTATTCGCCCTCTGGAAGCACGAAGCAATTGGTCTGCCCACACATCGTTTCGGCACGGAGAGGATTAGAAAAAGTTATGCCTTAAGGGTATTTGTACTTCACTAATAGTTCTGGGAGAGACGATATTCTTGATGATCTTGTGCCGAAGCTTGCAGCGAGTTGTAGTCCTCGTTTGCAGCTAACAAAAGAAAGATGAGACTACCTTTGTTCTGAATAGTGCGACAACAAGAGACCGAGACGTATCTATGTATTCGATTTCTAATATGTATTTTCTGTAATTGTTCTACTTCTACTACAAGATGAAGTAAAAACTAAAGCTGCTCTATTTCTACTTCTTCAACTACTTACTTCTAGTGTTTGCTGCCTTAAGAGTCGCTGCCACGAGGTAGAACTTGAGCTTGCTTTTCACCTCCGCATTCGATACAACACTGTCTACGGCATTGGTCCATGCTGCCGGAACGTCCAACACTTGCATTTTGATCAACACGTACTCCTGTGGCCCCACGCCTTCTCCCGAGGCTCGATCGTGGTCCGCACAGGGTTGGTCTGACACCGGATCAAAGATGGAAGCTCTCGTGCCGAACTGAATATAGTTCTCCTTCTTGAGGATAAGGATTAGAGCAAGAGGGGCTGGGAGGGGCTGAGACGAGGGGGAGACGGACTGGTGAGATAGAGAGGGAGAGAGAGGGAGATCATAGATGTTGATAGTGAAATGAGTAAAGAAAACGTCGTTCTTATGAGTTGTGCAGAAAGAGTACTATCAATGTGGCTCTGTTGCGACGGTGTGCGATCACCATCGAAGCAGGGAGGCGCGCAAGAAGAGCTTTGGAGAACAACTAGCTAATTATGCAAACATCCCCAAAAAAGTACTTCTACTTCCAGCGTTATCAAACAGAATTAAGTACTCGAAAAACTGAAATAAGCAAGTAACTGATCTGAATAACCGAGATACTGACGAGAAGGAAGGGTAGCCTTGATGTTAAGCTGCCTCCCTTATTTCAGTTAGTAACTCGGTTATTTTGAGTTTTCGAATAACTCGTCTTAGTTCTACGACGACTACATTATTTCAATCATCTTTGCAACTCTCTTTTTCCCATAAGTTGAACTGCCATCGGATGAACGCGTCGTAGTAGGGATTGGCATCGGTTGTGATAAAGGATCGACGCCAATCAGTCGTGAGACCGAATTGCTGCAGGTCGCTAATACCAAAAGGAGGAAAATACTCCAACCAGTACTTGGGATCTGAAGTTGATAGTTATGGTGGTCTTGCTTTTTGGAAATTTTCGAAAGTATTCGAGGACATTGACGTGCCCTACTAGGCGCTGGGCGTGACTTACTAGGCGTTCAGCGTTCAGGTCGTGAAGCAAACTAGTAGCTGAAGCAGTAGTACTCGTCTGATATTGACTCTAACTCTGACTAACTCTAACTGTTACACTAAAACTAATACTAACTCTAACACTAACACTACTAGAAAATCTAACAGTAACTCTAAAAATTCTGTAAAAATTATTCGATAACATCAATTTATAACAAGTCTGTAGTAGTAAGTACCAATAAAGTTCGGAATCAACGCATCTGCTACACCGCACGCTTTAAGGATTTCAGCTACTGGCTTGCCACCGCCCTTAGCGACTGCCTTGGACTTTTGGGTCTTGAAATTACCTGCCGCAGCCCGATCCGCTGCTGACGTCTCCTCTTAGACTGTTCAACATTCTACAGTTCACTTCTTCGGTTCTTGGTTCATTTCTCCTACTTCTTCAGTTCTTGGTTCATTTCTCCTGAACGATTGTAAATTTTTTCGAGACTTGTGTTACGTTCTTCTTCTCCTATCATCTTGCATTATCCTCGATTGTAAGAACAAGAAGTCTTGCTTTATCCTTCGAGACCAAGAAGAAGCAAAAGTCCCAAGAAGAAGTGAATTGTATCAAGGCATAATCTTCACCGGCTGCTGCCGTCGCGGGTACCTCTTCCTCTTCGTCATCCTCACGAGCTGCCTCCGCAAGTTGCTGACAATTGTTGGATATTGGAGAAGTACTATTATAAACCAGAAAACCAAAACTACAGAAGACTTCTACAACACGCCCAACAAATACTTCTACGAGAAGTACATACTACACTAAAAAAACCTCTAGTACATCTTCGGCCAAGTACATCTTCGACTACTACTTCTACACTAACATTTTAAATAGAAATCAGCATAAGTACGTACTACACCCCTATAGAAATAGTACCTTCTCAAGTTTATGCGCCGCGGCGCAGATTGGCATGCCAGTGCAGTGAAAGCCAAACGGGAAGAGAACTCTGCGTCCCTCCAGCATGCGAAATCTCGCGGAAAATTCAGCTTTCGTCAGAGAAAAACCATGCCCAAGATGCAGACGACCAGAGATTAGAGAAAGAAGGGTGGATGACGAGAGGAGGCTGGTGGAGTAGAGGAAGAAGGGTGGAGGACGAGAGGAGGCTGGTGGAATAGAGGCGGCTTGTTCTCGATTTTTACATCATGTGTAAAAATATTGATCTAAACATCAACATCAAGGCCCTGCTCGTGGCATAAATTCATGTATGGGTATGGGAAGGTATCCGAGTCAAGATATGTGGCATAAATTCATGTATGGGTATGGGAAGGTGACGAGCCACTTGTTCTTTTGGCGGCTGTTCTTCACTTGACCTTCAGCGGACACAGCTCCTTGTCTTGGCGCATCGATCTCGAAGGCAGCATCCTCTAGCCATTGTTGGGTTGTTAGAATGTTCCAAAGTGGCGGAGAAACAGAAAGAGAGAAGCAGAACAAATTATATACTTCATCTACTACTTCTAACTGGAAGATTCGACTAGAATCATGTTGAGCGGCTATTTTTCTTTGATCTTCAATCGAACTACTTTCAGTTCGTAGTTGTACCTACAAGTACAACCAAATGATGATGAAAGTAGTGATCATGATAGTCTACTGTTTGTTACAGGGAGGACCATGTAGTAGTTGTACTTCGTCATATGATGAAAATAAATATACAACTGAGTGGTCTTAACTGCGCTTTTTTCTGCAAGTTGACCAGCAGGTCTCGACGGGCTGAGCCTTTTTTCGCACCATCCTGTTGTGCTACGTCTTGATGTGCATGTGCGTCTTGATGTGCTCCGTCGAGCGACGTCGACACCTCCATGGCTTTGCCTGAAGCTGGCATGATCTTTCTTCTCTTCGTTGTAGAGGTGCTCGAAAAGTTGCTCACCTTGGTCTTGGTGTGGTTCTTCTGCGCGGAGGGGCAGATTGCGGAACAACAAATATCGAAAAATGCACCACGTTGGGGCGAGAGAATTTTATGTTGGTGAAAAATCTTGAGAACTATAATTGTCAAGAAAGTCGTGAATGAGTAGGAAGTAGGAACAATAAAACAAATTTGGTACTACTGTAGTAGGCAAAAAGAACAAATCTCAATAGAGGAGGACTGTCGTGTTCGTGAGGTGGATAAAAAAATTGTTATTTCCGGATAAGAAGAGCGGATAATTTGATGTTGTGTTCAACATTGCTTGCGTGACCTAGGTGTTTAAGATGAGGACCCTATAGAAGTACTTAGTTCATTTTTACTTTGTCGTATCATTGGCAGATGAGGAGCCGAGATCGAGTTTTGACATTGCTTGACTGATCGAGTGACAGATTGTCATTTTTGACTCATTGCGGTTGATGTGATTACAGATTCTTGTCATTCACTGATTGTGATGGATAAATGAATCCCTGAATGTACCCAGTGACCTCCGTTGCATGATATTTACTTATCATCTGTTCGGACGATCTTATTTGTATTCATGATCCACGATCATACTTACGGAGAAGACAAGGGAAACCATGATCTTGACCCCATAGTAGCCATGATCTCCATGGCTCCAGACAGTCTGGGCGTGGGAGACAATGCATTTCGCAGGCCAAACTGAACTTTCAGGCTGGAGCGATCGAGGAAGAACACCTTCAGATCCTACTTTGCGAGGCAAGCAACTTCTAGGATGACTACTAGCAAGCACAATATCTCTACTAGTATCGGACGTGCTTAGACACTGGCTTCTTCAGCATGGGCGTCCACAGAGGACCCTAAGCTGAGTTGTAGGAGTTTTCGGGTCGTCCACGACCCAGTATGACACAGACACAGATAGAGATAATACAAAGATATTCCTATTGATTCGTAAAAATCCTATGAGCCTACTATTGAATTCAAATTCTTAGAATAAATCCTGAACCACTTAGAAATCTACTCAAACAATCCTTACTTGCTTCGTGTTCTTCTTAAAAGAGCGAGGTATATTGAGTGTGAGACAAGTGCCACGGGGTTATAGATGAAAGATGAATCTATCACTTCGTGTAATTCTAATGAAAATTCCCAATGTGAGGTTAGGTCAGGTGTGTGGGTCTACCAGGTTCACGACTCGCAGAGGCAGACATGATTGGCTACTCTATCACTTCTTCGTGTACAAGAAGTTAGATGAATGAGTCTACCACTCTAGCTAGATGAGTGAATCTTTGTGTATTATTATTATTAGGAGGAATCTTGGTGCAGTTCTAACAAAAATGCATCACTTGTATACGAAGTTAGATGAATGAATCTGGTACCACTCTAGTAGTTAGATAAATCTTTCACTTCGTGTAGTTCTAACGAAAACGTGTCACTTCGTGAAGTTATTTCATCTTCTTATTGAAGATACTGCTCGGTCTTTGTTCCATTTGTTTGAACAGACATGTAGCATCCGGCTCTCTTTCTCTGGTTTTCTTTCGGCATAAGCCTGCGAAGCCTTTGCTTCATCTTGGTATTTGTTTATTGATGAACAGAGTGAGAGACAAGAAATCAAGGGATATGATATGAACATACATGAGATTCCACATGTACAAAAGTGATAACGAGCCTTTCGGCTCAAGATTAAAAACAATACTTTGCAGGATCGAAATGCGAAGTGGGACACCAGTGTTCAAGTAGACTTATAACGCATATTGTGTGAGATATCTAATCCGAAGTGTAGTTGTTTAAGTGTGAGATATATCCACAAAGCGACCTCGACGACCATGCTAATGGAAATCGGTACAAACACCGAATAAACATATCGTCCACGTTTTCGGTCGCATGGGATGCCCATACTGCGCGTCCGCATGACACACGAGTTGCTGGGCGACGTACCGAAGCTCTCAGTTTAGAGAAGGTGAACTACGAGAAGTCGTGCAGAAGAAGCGGGGGAAGACCTGAAGAGAAAAGATGCGCCAGCTAGTAGTATCAGAACAAGGTCAACAACAAGACATAAAACTGGGGTCAGGTAAATATGAAATAATTCAACCCTTAAAGAAGCGGGGGAAGACCTGATCCTGAAGAAGTAGAGAAAGAAGTCATATTTAAGTACATGGGCGTGTTGTATTTAAGTGGTAGATCGAAGAGGTAAAAAGTCTGTAATTGATTCGAGTTGTTCGTTCACTTCTTGACTCGTCAATGATTTACAAGTGAAGTCTGTCTCTTCTTGGGTACATACTTTTAACAAGAATTAACTATCGCCATAAAAACGCGCAGAGCAAAATCAGGGGTGAGTTCCAAAGCCACTTTCTTGATAATATGCAGAACACGGCGAATGTTAGAGGCATGCCGCTTGTTCGGGATTGTGCTTCAGAAGATTAATTACTTACCTAGACTGTATGAAGTCTGCTCTGATGTTTCCGAAGATGGATCACAATAGGCTTGTTGTACTATTAGGATGTACTGTGTTGACGTCTCTGAAGACCAAAGTAGAAGATTAATTAGCTAGGATGACGTCTCTTAAAATCAAGATCATGATCAAGATGGATCCATCATTTAAATTAGGGTAATAATGATCATATTGGGGTAATAACAGTAAGCCTTAATAGAGCCAAGACCGCTAGGCCGTTGTCGAGAGCATAAATCGCAATGAAACTGGGTACCACTTCCAAGACGAGTGACATCATGTCCGCTTCGCTTCTCTCTGAAGATGGAGTACCTTGTTTGCCAAGTGTGCCATTGTTGTCTTCCTTCTTCCTCAGGTTCAGGATGGATAACATGATGCCACGCAAAGTCAGTACGCCGATCTTTAGAAGATGAAGGACGTCAGGAGTTCTGTATAAGTACTATCATCCATACTGCACGCCATCCATCATCTTCCGTGGTCTTAACAAATGCTCTAGTATAGTCCGTGGTCTTCATTCATTCATTCATTTACCTAGCAAGAGGTCTTAATAACAAATGCTCTAGTAAATAGTAGTAGACTGTACTTCTGAGGCTGACTCTAGTCTTGTCATTAAGCTTCGGATTTGAGGAGAAAAGAAGAAGATTGGCCATTCGACACAATCGCAATCCAAGATGACGCATGTAGTGTGGATGAGGCACTACAATCGATGAGATGAGTGCGCAACTCGTCGTAACCTTAGCAAGAAATCAATCTCAATGCATGAAACAAATATCAAAGATGAAAGAAAGCAATTCAGCTATTGGAAGGCGCCTTAACAAGATAATCGCCTGAAAGATCCCGCGAGGATTCTGCACATACAAACTGAGTCCCCAGGGCCACGGGTGTGGTCCCATCCTCACGCAGGGTCCATACTCCCAGCCTAACCACTCTTCAGGACGTTGCGGTAAGGAAGTTTAGAGGAGGCAGAAAAGCATCCTGTTCCTGTTGCTCTCTAGAGAGGACCTACTTATAAATAAAGATAAGCATGATCCTGTTCCTCTCTATAGTATGGCGCGCGTAAGTATATTTGTCCAAAGTATATAAAAAAATTTCATGCGAAAGAAATTGCTTCGAAAGTGCAGAAGGGAAGACAGCGGCGCACTGCTGGATGGTCTGAAGACAGCGGACACTGGACAAACTGCGAGCGCACTATGCGACACAGGTGACACCGCGGCGGCAACTGCAATAGGGGCGGACACCTGAGGCCACCGGGAGGCAGCGTCGACGCACAAGAAGGGCGCCGTTGGCGGTGGGCGAGGCCTGAGCCTTATTGTCAGGCACACATTCGACCATATGGAAGGACCCGCCAACGCCGTTGGCCTGTGGGCTTTCGGCTCTTGGCCCTCTCGAGAACTGGCTGCGATTTCTGTGCTGCAGGCCTTGCTACGCCATGCCGCGGACTCCGTTGAGCAGGGGCGCCTAGCGGGATTGGGGGTCCACAAAATGAGGGGTAGGATGAGGGGGTTTGTGGGGGGGGGTGTTCTGAGGAGCGTGGGCCAGCGTGCCGGGCAGGGTAAGAAGACAAGGAATTATTTTGCGAAACTATATAGGGGGGGCCAAGAGGGGGGGTCTGAGAAGTCCAGTCCAGAGGCCCTTGAGGGTTGTCTCCAAGAGTGCGCGCGACCTCTTGGGCCCGATTTCCCTTGAGTTCCTGGTCCTGAGGTTGCCCGCGGGCCAAACAGCTCCCTCACGGAGCCGGGAAGCGTCGACTGGTGCTGGTCTTCGCGTCTAAGACACAGGCACGCAGATGCGACCGATCCCGGCTGCTGCCAGCGTATCAGCGGAACAGGGTTCGCCTGTGGGTTCCTCTGTGCACTGCCGTGCGCCCTTTTCGTTGCATGTCAATTGTGACGCAACGCCGCCCAGCCTCTCACCGGATCAGAAGCAGGGGCCTCCAGAGGTGAGAGCGTCGCTGACGTGGATGCACCTTGCGAGTTGCCCGACGTTAGTGTTTTAGGTGAACATTTTTTATATAGTTTGAAAATATATACTTACGCGCGCCATATATAGAGATAAGCATGTACTAGAGGTAGACCTTAGAATTTCAAGGAATACCCATTCTTTAGGTAAGTTCAACAAGAGCAGGAGAGGGAGGGGGGCAGGGTCATTTTTCAACATCCTGAGGCGTATTGCATGCTTTAACCTCTCTTCAGGATGCTATGAGGTAAGGAAATTTTGGGGATGGAGGAAAGCACACTACTCGTCCGTAGGATATAATCAATGCTGTGCTGCCACGTGGCAGGGACATTTAGTGCTGGAAGGAGCCATTTCAATTTCTTTTTATCATCTGAAGTTTCTAGTATCGTAATTAACTCGTATCCCGAGTTCGCCAAATACATCGCTTCGCAGAGGGAGCAAGGAGGACAGAGGAAATGTGAAGTCACTGTGGGTGTCGCCAATTCGCTCGTACCATGCATCCTTTTTTAGAGCTGCCACGTTTGCATCCCTGACGCCATCCGCGGCTTCGTTTTCAAGTAGGAAAAGAAGAACCAAGGATCATGGTGTTCAGCACATGCATCAGCGGTGGCCTTAACTTCTCCATCATCTCCGAAGTTGGGTGATCGTGGTCTTCTGCTTTCTTACTTGATGAAGTGAATCTGTTGTTTTTAGTCGCAGTCAACAATTCTTTGTCGAGATCCCAATAATTGCGTGTCTTCATTACCGTTTTTTAGAAGTAAGGTTGAAGTCAAATAGCCGTAGACGAGAAACCAAACACTTCCAATTGATTCGCCCTGAACTACAAAGTGCTGCTGCGAAAGGAAGTTGGAGTCCAATTCAAAGATTCTTTTTCCCTGTATTGGCAATTACATACAGTGTTGCTAGTCTAAAGGCTAAATGCTGCTAGGGCTAGCGCTAGCCGCCACTACCAAATATTTCTCATATGGGTATGGCAAATGAAGAGTCTCAATCTTTTCTCGTATGAAAATAATTCTTGCCATAGTTCTCGCTGACCGACTCCGTCACCTGCCAATCGCGTTTTTCCTCTACTGGACCGTAGGCAAACATGTCGACCATGACTCCCCAGTCTCTGTGTGTGAAGCGTCCCGCGATTCGCTTCGAGTCGCCGACGCAATCGACCTTACAACTTTAGAGTCTCGCAATAATTCACCTCACTAGGCATTGGTCGTTGACCTTGATGAAGCGGCCCCACCATGATCTTTTCCGCCATAGATAGCGCCTTACTTATTATAGAGTTAAAAATTTAGAGTGCTAACAAACAGTAGAATCACAATCAAGCAACAGGAGAATTGATGAAGAAAGTGAAAGATTGCTCATTAATGAAGAGAATACTGAAGCTCTTTCTAGTTTGCTACAAGTACAGGGTACTACTACAGGAATACCTACTATGATGAAGCTCCATTGTCACCACATACTTCGCTCACATAGTTCATTCAAATACACATAGTCCATTCACATACTTCTTGTTCTCCTCACAACGGCAAGCAAAATGCACTACTTCCACGGCACTGCGCCGCCCCAACTTAGAGCTCACCGTTATCCATGCTGAGATGTATCTTGGTGCTTCTTTCTCCTGTTAAGGAAAAGCTTTCCCAAGATGCACTTCTATCTGAAGATGGACCATTAGCTATCTGATTCATTGATTGATTGATTGATGTGCCTGGCAAGAGGTCGATGTTGAATGATTGTACCTATACTAGAGGTGTTAGATGTTTAGGATGTTTCTATGGTTGGACCATTTTTAGGGGAAGACGTAACTAACTCTCTCTGAATCGCTGGTAGCCACGCGGAAGAATTCTTCCTAGAGGTTGTAAGGAGATTTTGTTCAGCTTTTCGACAGTCTCCCAAGAGAAATCCTAGATCTCCATCCTTAGAGCTGCTTGGAGAAATCCATCTTGATTGTGGAGCATCCACATCTTACTGGTGTCCGTTTTGGTTTTCCTTTAAGAATGAAACTGGCCTCAGAATCAGACGCTGCCTAAGATGGATTTCTTGAAGACGCCTTAACATCCGTATCCCAAGGCACCATTTTTTTCTGATGCCGTACGTGCCCTATCAAGTTGGCTGATTACTTTAGAGTGGTCGTCGGTTTCACGACTGGCGCAGGAGGACTATTATTGTTGCATGGGATAAGCCTAAGAGTGTGGAGGTGAAAGCTAACCGGTTGTTTTACTTAGTGCTTTGAGCGTCGCAGGACCTAAACCTTCACCTAAAAGGTGAAAGCCAAAGCCAATCAAGACTCTAGTATTATTCTCTTATTTATTCTCTTTAGAAGTAGCTTTAGCTAGTTACTGTAGTTCTTACTGTAGTTCTTCTCGTTGTGCTCTCAAAAGTAACAGGTGATTACTTGTTGGAAGCTTGTAAGCATAATTCCAAAAACGTTGGCAGACCCAAATTCCCAAGGGCCTGCGACGCGTCTCGCAGTACCTCCTCAACGGCGCGGAGGCGATCGTGCTGTATCCCTTTCTTCGTTAGATGATAATGATGATTACCCAAACAAGCTGAGAATCTATAGATGTTTTAAGTACATCCAAAAAGTCAATGGTCGTGCACACCCACAAGCATTGCGCACATACATCAAGCATTCCGTCTCCTGGTCACTTTTCATCACTAGAGCCTTAAACTGGGGTCGAAGTATTTTTCATGCACATGCTCCTCCACGTTGAAAAAAGGGTGATCCAAAGGCGCTTCTTTGACCGCTTCTTCGGAATACAAAAACTTAGAATTTTCTAAAGTAACAGTCCTTATCTGTTGTAAAATAACAGTCCTTAGAGTCTGTTCTAAAATAACAGTCCTTATCTGTTCTAAAATAACAGTCCTGAACCTTATCTACTTCAAAATACGAGACAGAGTCCTTATGATCTTGAAGAGAGCCATAAGAATGACACCTTGGAACAACTGAGCGACTCCAAGGAGAAACCCTACCTGGAGCGCCGAAGCGAGTTCAGCAAGAGACAACATTTTTTTACTCTCTAGCTCTTGTTGATGTTAATGTTGTCCTCCTCCTCAGGGAAATTTGTCTAAGACGACTGATCATCTTGCTTGTGTTCGCTTTTTGCTTTGTTCTAGTTCTACTGTATTAAAGACAAGATAGACAACATACTTGTTACAGCTCTGAAAGTTCTTGATCCTCTTCCTCTTGTATGTATGTTGGGATCCCTGATGACACTGTTAGTAGTGCCCGTAGAGAGTAGTCCTGATAGCGATCATGACCGAAGTCAAGACGGTAACTGCACCTCTTGTAGGTCTACTGCTTACTTCCCTCAACTTGTTGCGGAGAGAGAACCACATCATCAATGTGCGTCCTCTACGTCAACAGGAACAGCGTCTTATAATATTCAACAGCTGCGTTTGGATTTTTTCGAAGCAAAGCTCTGCACTTTCTTTATCATGATCTGCACACTTACCAGAGCAAGTTGTTATCAAGGAAATAATAGCGAGCAAGTTGTTATCAAGGAAATAATAGCCAGATCGATGAAGATCATGATGTTTTTACAACGAAACCAGAAACCCAGCACCTTACTTGACCGCCAGGAGCGCCAAACCCGAGGCAGATGACCCCCGCTGGTGGAGCGAAGGAAAAGTACAAGTTTCAGTCAGGCTCTGACTCATAGCGATAGCGATAGCAGTCATTGATTGAACTACTAGATGGATAATATTACTTCAAGAACGTATTGCACTCGTCAAATTCGAACTACTCATATTGAAGATTATTGTATCTTCGTTCCTTACACTACAACTAGGACTACTACTCTAGGAAATGATAAGATTCTCTAGCTAGTTGAACAAAGTAAGGGAAATCCTCCAAGTAGGAAGGTATTACGAAAACTCCGTCATAGATCTTCATGTTGTGTAAAACCTTTGGGCCTGTTCGTGCTCCCAGAGCTATACAACCGATGGTGCAACAAACTGATTAAAAAATTCAAATTTCACTGTATACAACGTTATACAAATAAATAAGTAAATACGAAACTACGGTCATAATTTTTCTCTTCAAGTATAATGAAGACGCTTCCGCCGTTCTTCAAGTATAATGAAAGATTACTTTTCTCTTCAAGCACAATCCTGATATGCCAGCACCAAAGAATCCTGATATGCGCATGAACTCGACTCGTGTGGAAAGCACCATTTAGTATGCACTCCATCTTCATCACGTTCACGCAAAGAACTCATTTCTTTAGAAGTGGTCAGGACAAACATTATCATCTTCAGCAAGGGAAACGGAAAATCAAAAGTGCTTTCTTATAGCCTGTAAGAATATTATGCATCCTCAAGATCACGAAAGGCCATAAATTGTCGCAATCATGGGTATGTGATCGCTGATATCCAAGTCCCAAAACCCATCCAAGGCTTCTGCGTGCACGACTCGCGAATGGCCTACTACGAAGATGGATTAGAGATGAATGCCCTACTAAGAAGAAGGGTTAGAGGAGGACAAGATAGGTCGTGTACCATCTTAATCTTCATATAGCATTGACAAGCCGCGTTGTAAGCGTTCAGCGTCTTCGTATCGTGAAGTAGCAGCATGCTCTACTTGAGGTAACGATATAGTATCTCTACTTCTAACACCTTAACCTAAAACTAAATCATCTCTAAATATTTAAGAAAGCATTCTCGTCTTCTCACCTAATAAATCATCTCTAAATATTTATATATAAGAAAGCATTCTTCTCTGCCATAAATGTGATCGATATCCAGCTTCGAGCTCCCGCTTGCTCCGCTTACTATCCTCGTACTCGGGAACATGTCTCTGTAGCCTTCCTCTCCGCCAGGATGAGGGTTGCTGCTATTAGAAAATCTTTGCACCTAAATAGATAATAATAAGATAACAGAATAATTTATAAGGTTTGGCAGCATGGATCGCATGGAGTGCATGGATCTGCATATATTAGAGAGATGGCCTAGTTCTTGTCCCGCCGGATTCTAAAATATTACAGCTCCTGGTGTCAAGAAACTTACCTACTCCCTTTCTTCAAGGACATAATTAAGTTGTCCTCTGGGATCGTGTATCTCGTTGGGTTCAGCACGTGCACCATTCCCGGAAAATCTGTGGTGAACACTTGTTCCAGCTCGTATGAGTACCAATTAAGGTCTCCCATTACCACCGCTGCATTGATTTCATTAGTGGCCATTTTTGCCCGTATCTCGTCCCTCAAAGTTGGCCAATACTTTTCTCGCTCAAAAATATTGCCGTGGCAATTGTAGACCTGCAAGAAGTCGTGGTGACTGAAATTGTAGTAGTAGGAGTAGTAGTAGTAGTAGTAGTAAACCCTGGAGGACCTGGTGCAACAAGAAGGGGCAACTGATTGCGCGAATGGCTCCGGTATTTGGTCAGCTGAATTCGATCACAAGAATTCCCCTCTTGTTTTCCCTTATGAATATGATCAAAATCAGGTTACCGAATACCAGAACAATACATTGTAATCACGAGGACTGGGTAAGTGAGAGAGCAGTGCCAGAACGTAGTAGACCTGTTGTAGTAATTGACTGAGTAAGGGATTCAGATTTGCGTATGTATAAACAATACCTGAATAATCTTTCCCACAAGGGATATTTGCACCGTTGCGTACCCAAACGTCGGAAATGGAAAATTCGACGGCCAGTCGTGCATGGTCATCTCGTCTACGTCTAGACCTGGAGCCACTATAATAGGTTGCCCACCGAAGGCTTAGAAACAAGATTCAGGACATAGTCCACCAGAAAGATGATGAAAAAGCCACGTAGGATTACTAGTATCGAGACGTGTACTACTAGTATTACAGAACAGTTTATAAGGCTGCCGGGGGCCGGTTGGCATGGCACGAACTTAAAGTAAGGTATTACAATATTAATGACAGACTTTGGACATCTTCAGTAAAAGGAAACCCAGGAGCCATAAAAAGAGTTGGAGCGTACTCGGTTTCCGTAGAACCATTTACATTTGACCTGTGAGCCTTCCTTCGGCAACTGCACGTATCGAGACCAGGTTCCGTATTCTTAGAGGGGTGGTAGTGATACTGGTAGAGCACGTCGTGGAGTAGTAGCTACTTGGCGTGCTAGAGGTCGTAGCAGAGTTACTCAGCGTGGCGGAGATCGTACATCAAGTTCTTGAGTTGGTAGACATTTTTTACACCTTAAAATCTGCTGGAGCACATCCCGACTTCATGCTCCCGAAACGACCTTGCTCCAGTGCTATTCGTCGATGATAATTAGAGTTAGCGCGTTGGAGTCGGCCCCCTTTCCACCCTTGTTGTATCAATAATGGGAATATTACAACAGGGCAAAATAAAAGTACCAAGATGCTGAGAAGTAGGATGGATAAAATTAAGGGAGGTATGCTAAAGGTGCTTTCGTTACCGTTTGTTATGGCTCTCCTAAGGGGGACAGCCATAACAAGCGGGATAGACGAACACCACGAACACCATCAAAAACCTACCTCTAATAAAAGCTGACCTTAGGTGCTCACCTGTCGTGACCCATGGGAACGGTCTGGCTCAGATAAAAGCTGACCATAAGATAAGGTGCTCACCTGTGACCCATGGGAACGGTCTACCTCCTGAGCCATGAATATGCCAAAATCGCGAGCCCCCAGACCTGGGTGTTGGGCTTCGGCTTCTTGCAGACCTACTACATCGGGTAAAACCGGAAAGAAGTACTTTGCATCAGAGTTCTGATCCTTGTCGACTGCACGATATAGGGAGATGAATGATGCCACTGATTGAGATCTCAATGAGAAGATATGATGATCGTGTCCATTTTTTACTTTTTTGGGGACGACATCAACATTCACATTCTCTTGCTTCAATAATTCGCTTGTAGTTCTTGCTCTCAATCAGATGAACATGAAGCGCCTTCAGTACAACTAGTACCATAAACCTTCTCAATCAGATGAACTACAACTAGTACCATAAAGGAGAGTTTTTCGTACACCTCGGCAAAATTTTGCCGTGTCCAGTGGTCTGTTCCAGGATGGCCTCTCTGGATATTCCAAGTGAGAAAAGTCAAATTGAATGGCGTCGTAAAAATCCGTTGCATCGCGGTTGGTAATCTGGCGAAATGAGGATCGCTCAGTGAGACGTCAGCAGTTAGAACCTGTGAAGGAATCTTCAGGAGGATATGCGTCCTGATGAGCTGTGCCACCTGTACTCCATTCTATTAGGTAGTGTCCGTGGTGGAGTCCGTTTCCCCTGGTCCAGTTTCCCTTCTTGAAGGAATCCTCAGGAGGATATGCATCCTGAAGATTAGCTCCACGTAGGGTAGTTGACAATCTTCAGGAGGATATGCGTCCTCAAGATTAGCTCCACGTAGGGTAGTTCACATAGAATCGATAGTTTACTTCATCTACTACATCACAAGGAGGCAATGATCACGTGTGCGTTCCGTGTTGCGATCCCTACTCGATCACCTAAGGAACTGTATTACATACAAGTTCTAGAGAACCAGCTCCTAAGTAACTTATAGTCAGGCGCTCAGCTAGTGGCAAACCCCATTAGTTCACATAGAATCGATAGTTTACTTCTACACGAGGTAACTTCTCACGAGGAGGTCTAATGATCTACAACTAGCCGTAACTCAGGTATTCGAAGAGGTGTTGCTACGCCGTCACGGACCATCACGTTGGAGTCGGGGGATATATCTGCGCGAGTAACAAATCCATAGGGTGCGAGGGAGTCACAATTGACTCCGAGACTTAGAGCTACTCGACCTAGTCGTGGTCTTCACAATTCAATCTATCGTTGACTTCTCTTCAGTGTGTCATACCCTCCATTATACCCTAAGATGCTGCATCAAGTCAGAGCACTGTTCCCGAGTTGTAGTCCTTGATCTTGAACTTGATGATATTCCATAAGAGATGACAAATTTCTGCTTTTCCGTAGCCTAGCCAAACCGGGATCCAGAAGAGGATTGCCAGAATGAAGAAGACCTGCTGCCTCAAGATGATACATTCTTCCAGGTAAATCACAAGTCTCCGATCTTCTTGCTCCTCCTTTGAGGGACAAGGATTAGAAATGTTGATCATAATAATAATAATAATCTACCCAGTCATGGGGTACGTACAGTTGTGGGAAAAGGGGGATTGCTTACCTTTTTTGCCGCCTTCTAGGTAGAGGTAGAGGAAGTGAAAAGAGGTAGAGGAAGTGAGAAGACGTAGAGGAAGTGAGAAGAGGTAGAGCCGGAAGTGAGAATCACGATTATCAATATTTATACTCCTAGGGACGCGCCATAATGATCAAAGCTTTGTTTGCACCTGGCGTCCGGTCTGAAGGTCCGGTCTCCTCTGATGGAGGAGTCGTCACGAAGTACAAATCTGTAGCCCATAGTTTTGGAGTTGCAGTGGTCGCGGTGTCTTCACCGTCAGGGTCTTTTAGAAGTTTCCTTATGCTGGATAACGGAGGAACTAAAACAGACCCAGGGCCACCTCTGGACTTCTGTGCAAGCACGCCTGTGTTCCCGCTGACCTAGAGAAATGAAAATCGCTAATAAGATACTCATGATTTTTTGAGTTGTCCTAGATGTTCCGGTTAGATGTCCTCGGGCCTGTTGGCCAGCAAGTCAGCTTTAAAAGCCTTGAGCCAAATTGAGAAATAAAAATAAATCGATCAACCGCTAGAGAAATGAAAATCCCCTTGCGTTTTTGTACTTCTAGAGAAATGAAAATCGTTTTGCGTCTTTGTAGTGCAACTTCTCCATCTCCTCATCCTTAACTCCTTGCCACGAGCTGCAAGCCTTTGCTTCACCACTCTTTCGTCCGTTAGTAGCAAGACTCCCGCAAGTATGAGCCGCAGAGAGAACGTCGGAAATCGGACTAGGGGGATCACCAATACGGCGGGCACGAAGACTAGACCAGATTGAATCGATAGCATGGGCAAATTCCACAAGAAGCCTACTGTCCAGATGAGATATTGCGCTATAAAAAGCGCAATCAGATGATGCTTGAGCAACACAAAAGCAAAGGGGATCTTGCTTGTAGAAGTACTGTTCTTGGTAGTTGTACTAGTACCCGACCGGGTCTCAACAAAGCACTTCCTGGCAGCCAACAATTGTCTGATCCACGCGCTGATTTCTGCTGTGAAAAAACTAACAATTGCAATCCACAACATCAAGAGTATGGCGGCATCTGACTTGTCTTAGAAGAAAAGTCAAAGTGAAAACGCAGAAGACTATGTTAACGAAATTATCTAGGTTGGAGGGCTGATTCATCTTCTTGTGATAGGCAAGTCGATTTAGTTGGAAATGAAGGACTAGATGACTGGATGCGGATGAATCTGGAAGGAGTATAAGAACTGTTCTGTTTGTAAATGAAAATCTGTTATACTAGAAACACAGACCCTCCTGTTCATCCTGTCGTAACATAGAGACGCACCTGCCTCTTCTTCGAATATGTTGTTGACGCTTCGTCCAAGCTCATCTTCCACAATGATGTAGGCCACGAAAGCCGCAAAAACTAAGCCCACTGTCTTCCACCTTTGCCAATTGGTTGCTACAGCATAGAGGGCCTGCTCGAATCGGAGCTGCTCCAGTCTCACTGCATTGGTCGCGGAAAAAGTCTTTTGGGTATTTAGAGATGCAAGTTTTAATCATGCGACCTACCTAGGACTTTATTTCAGAGTCAGTATATCTATGGTTTAAAAATGTAGAGAGAACTTCCGTCAAGTCTCCGTATTTAATCCGCTTAGAAGCGTAGGTTGTGGATCTTAAGACCGTGAGTGGCTTTCCTCGATGATCTTGATATCGCCCTTGCTAGTTTTTTCGTGAAGATTATTTTTGATATCATTCATTCATTCATTTTCGAACCACGTGACAACTCAAGAAAGCTGCCTGATATCATCAAAGAGATTGATACAACCAGGAATATTATGATTGCGCAGCCAAAGCCTTAACTGCACAGAAGAGACGTTTTCCTGTGCTGGTGACGTGCTGGTGCTACTCGGGGGAAGACTGCTTGTCCCGGTAGAAGGCCACGACAGCTCAAAAGCTACTACAAGCAAACGATTACTGCAGATACACGCTATTAGAGTGTGCCCATTCCTATTCACCTCCGCTACCTCACTCATCTTGGTACCCTTGTTGCATCTCATCTTAGTAGCTTTACCCCTCAAGACCTTGGTGCCAACGCTTACCCTTTCATCATAACGTTACGAGGAAGAAGACGACCAAAAATTCTATTTTCAGGCCGAACCAACTCAAATTCGCAGTCGGTAAGCGCGTCACAAAAAATACATTCCCAAGCAGGAAAATCACAGCCATCAAACTCGTCACAATGGTCGCTAGCAGCAACGAAACCAGGTACCCATAGATATCAATGGCCATGACGTTCACTTCATCTCCTTCTTGGCTTTCTTTATTCGGATTCGCGCTGTTTACTTCCTCTCCTTGGCCTTGGCTTTCTTTATTCGCATTCGCCCCCTCACTATTACTTCTACTACCACCGCAGCAAGTCCTCCTACAACAGCGGAGCACACTCCTTGGACAACTATAGCGTTCTTGTGATGTTGACTGTGATGGAGCCGTGGTCGCCGAAGCTTCTCCTGTTGAGCAGTTCTCGGTCATCTGGTCAGAAGAGTCCTCTCTTCCTGGAAGCACTTGTAGTTGTGTCCAAGGTAGAAAAGCGTCTTTTTCGGCTATCCACCTTGAAAGCCAAGTGGATGACCCCCTAGTGGTTCCATTACTCAACGGACTGCTTTTACCGGCTTCTTGTAACTTAGAAGAGGCCAACGCACTCGGACTGCTTTTACCGGCTTGTTGTAACTTAGAAGAGGCTCCTGGCGTAGTTGTGTGGATGTGGTGTATTAAGTAGACTATATTAAGTATCTTTTTATTCACAAGAACCACATCATTTCTATAGGTCCTCATAGATATTGACTAGAAAGCCTTCCAAAGGAGCAAAAACCGGCAATTAGACAAGAACTGCATTAGCAAGAGGGTAAAACCCGAGCTAGCCATCACTATCTTCCTGTTCTTACCTTCAATTCCTCCGTCTCCGACATCTTCATCTTCTTCAGAAACTCTATTTTTGTGCCTCCTGCTTGAAGACGTGCTCCTTGTCGTTGTCCTTCCTTGTTCTACAATCACTGTGGTGGGCTGTAGCTGCTCTGCCATAGATTAGCGGCAGGGTTTTGGTGTTCGCTTACCCCGTTCGCTATGCCTTTCCCCCTTGAGCAAGGCAAAGCAAAGGGCAACAGGAACACCTGTAGCCTACCCTTAAGGAGATGATGATGGAGGAGATGATGATGGACTCGCGATCTGCCTATTACTTGATCTTTGTGCTATCTTCAGGTGCCACTTCGCAGCCAGACTGCTCAGATAAGCCTCCAACAAGTACACCAAGATCGTCACCGAAAAGCAAAGCACGACAAAAACGTGACTCGAATGCAGTATCCCGTGTAAGCTTCCCGTTCCCGCTTTGAGCGCATAGACAGTTGAGGTGAATGTTAGAGCAGCTTCTGTTGCATCCATGCCTGAGGGCATGATCCCTGGACGGCCTGATACAACTAGTCTTATATTCATACTTAATTCCCTTGAAAAAATAAAGTAAATGCCACCAGGGTGGGACATCCCAGGGCTTGGGCTTGATTTTTTTCATCTTGAAAAAAAATATGATAATGCTAAGGATCGATCTCGATGATGCGGAACGAAGATGCCATAATTAATGCTTTAATAGCTTTATAGTTAGTGGGAGCCTTAAAAATACTGGCGCCATCGCTAGCCAGAGAGTGACGTCCACACTAGTCGTTCGCTGCAGAAAGAGTGATCGATGATTAGCACCAAGCAGCTGCATCCTCGGATGCTCCCTGCGATACTGGTTTTCGCTGTAGGCGTTGTGGAAGGTCCAATAGAGCAGCAAGAAATCCATCCAAATCAGAAGGACAGAAAATGGTCGGAACTGGAACAAGTTCAGAAAATTAGAGCATGTTGAGCATACAAGCATGTTGAGTTACAACAAGATTCATTTTATACAGACAAGACATGAAGAAGATCCATTCTGAGTGAAGTAAACAAGAACAGGATGAAGATCCTCCATTATAGACTAGTACATGATGATGCAGTTCTATTTTGAGTAGAGCTTCAGGTGGGACCAAGACCATCTGCTTGGAAACCTCAGCCTTGCATTATCCATTCATGTATGATGCAGGCATCTACTCAACGATATGCGATGTGAAGCCGTAATAAGAACCAGCGAAAACGGCAGAAAGTAATCCACGAAGTCTGCAGCACCCCTATTCTTTGGTCTTTGCGATTTGTGTTGTTCCAAAGCGTGGTCTGGGTCGACTTTCGACAACAACTGTTCTATCCAAAAAGCGGGTCTCCAGCACCAACATTCAAGACTACACACGCAACGTCGGATGCAACAACAGGTTGTAGTGGACGTATTTTCATTATCTTGTTGATGTAGATGTTCTTGTTGAAACCCAGTTCGACTTCGGTGATCGTGATTCGCATTCTCCCCTGTTTCTTCAGAGGAGCTTGGAGGTGAGGCGGTGGAAACTGGTGCGTGGACAACACTTGACTTGTCACCTCGTCTACAGGCGAAGCACCAACAGCAGCAAAGATCCCACGTCACTTGTCCGCAACCTGTACCGTGCCAAAGTACGAAGAAAAGGCTGTAGAGGAAACAGAGAATTAACGCCAGTTTCTCACACACTATCTATGCCTGGTTGAGTGCTGAGTGTGAGTTCCCCTCTTTTCCCCACTATCTAATAATTTTCCCCTTCAAAAAATAATCCAGGGGGACTCGTCCACTCTCTCAGCACGGTCCAGCACGCCCTTTAAATAATCCAGGGGGGCTCGTCCACTCTCTCAGCATTGTCCGGCACAGACACTCTATGTATACGGGACACACAGTGAAAAACTAGCTGCTCTACTAGCCTTCTAGTTCTACCTAGCCTTAAGAAAAGGTGAAACATCATCGCTGGCAAATGGTAGAGAAGATGGTCTCTGGGATTCTTTCCGCCTGTCGCACCCCAACTCCAATAGAATGCCTCGAACCAAGCAAAGGCACCCTGGAACAGCCAGAACCAACGTAAAAAATCCGCGCCAACACTGCTGCCGTGGAGTAAGGGCTTGAAATTAGGATAGAAGACCTCTTACTTTAGATGTACTAGGTAGTACAGCCTTAATCATACTCTTTGCAGTTCAAGTCCATCTCTTCTCTCTTTTGTACCCTTGTGTGTCTTTCTTGAAGAGTTGTATCTGTAACACAGATCAGAGGAAATTCATACTGTCTCATTAAACATAGATACTTTTCAGGAAGATGAAGAATCACAATCTCGTACAGCGTGGCCAAAGAAGAACTACTCATCAAATCTGCAGCCTTAATGATATGTCGAAGACGTTTTCGTAGGAGGACCGACTTGGGATCGTCATCTTCGAGACGGAGGGAATCACCTGACCCTTGAAGGCCCGAGTCGGGATGGTCATCTTCGAGACGGAGGGAATCTCCTGACCCTCGAAGGCCCCCTGAAGATGGCCCTTGAGGATTAGATGCCTTCTCACAGCGATCTCTGTGGACCAAATCCCTGCTCAAGCATACGCTTTAGATTCGTGATCTCCTTCTCTCGTTTTTGGGTCGATACGCTTCTTGAGGGATGCCTGTAGCAGAGATGAATTGATTACGGGTACTAGCCTTAAGAGATGAGCCTGCTCTACTCGATCCCTGACGCTGCTGAGGCTGACCCGTAGTCGTAGCAGTAGTCTCCTTGATGTCTAATCCAAACGTGACAACACGCGTAGACGCCCCTGAAGTCGTCCTGTCGATAGTATCTGGCCTATCTGCTCTATCATCAACAAGTTGTGGAGCCACGTCAGAGGCATTTTTGTTCGACAAAGACGTTTTTCTTTCCTCTACTCCTACTTCTCCAGTTTCTGAGCCGCTCTCCGCACCAGACCCATTTTCATTAGGGAAGGTAGAAGGTCTCGTCCGTTTGACTTTGTCTTTGACCTACACCTACGAACGATGATCGCGACTACACCTACGAACGATGATCGCGATCTCCTAAAGAAATGTCGTAACTGTCTGTAAAAGTAAATTATCTATCGAGAATGTCGTAACTGTAAAAGTAAATTATCTATCGAGAATGTCGTAACTGTAAAAGTAAATTATCTGTGAAGAATCAAGATTAGGGACTTTAGTTACAACATCCTTTATGATATTAAGATACTGTACCAACATCCAAAGCTTAATGTCGGGAGTGACGGCAATCGGTGTAGCAAAAATGTGCGAAGTGCTTCGCTCCAATTCGTGGGGAAGCGTGTCCATCATGCGCAGATGAGATGACGTCGCTAATCCTAATGCGCCAACACTCACACGACGTGCCTGTAGTTCATCTTTTCAGCTTCTTGTTGTGACGACTTGTTGCGGGAAGCCGAAGTGCGACATGCGTTTGCACTGTTCCTGATGATAGTGACGATGTCATGGTTGTAAAAAAACAGAGCAGAAGCAGGAACGCACTACACGACAGCCGTCGTTTCCATATTTTTCATTTTGGTCTTTGCACATTAAACGAAGAAGATCATAACCAACACTGAAATGAATCTGGACAACTACAACTACAACAACACTCATTCATCCTTTACTCGCAAAAAATCTGCGTTGACTCCAATACTGATTTTTTACAAGTACGGCTAGTGCTAGTGGCACACTATTTACTTGGTAACCAGCCGTCTTCTGCTTTTCTCCAATCTGTTCGCTACAACTCGTACCCCACTCGGACTCTCACCCTCTCGCGTACTAAGAACTGCAACAACGGCGCTTATGATCAACAAGGAAGAACAGCACTCCAGCTTTTCGAATCAATGAAGCTGCTACTCCAGCTCCATGTACGAGGACCTGATGTCCTCAGCACGCAGGTATTTTTACACACATGACAATCATAAACTTCGTTCATTCATTCATTCTTGCACGCAAAAGATCTGCGTAGACTCCAACAAGTGGGCTACGTTTTTGGAAAGTGTTGTAGTTGAATGAATTTGCATGTTATTGAATTTGAAATTGAATGTCAGAAGAATGATGGTCAGTATTTTAATGAGTTTTACAAACATCAGAGTTGTCTTTGTCAACTGGATTGATAAGAAGATGTTCTGTTCAAGTTCATTTCTCACTACTTACTATTAACATGTTCTGTCAAGTTGTTCATTTCTTACGTCTTACAATTCATCTTCATTCATTCGGTACTCGCAAAAACTCCGCGTTGACTCCACCAAGTAGCTACTCAACAACATCAAGAACAAGGTAAGGCAATTACAATTTTCTTGTCAACATATTCTTCGCTGTCATCAAGTTCAAGGCCAGTAGCCTCGATCGAGTCAGAGTGCCAGGCGCACCGACGTCGCGAGATTTACAGCGTAGATCTGTTCGGCGTCACAATCCACTTCGAAAAGCGCAGCTAGGTAGAGGGCCCACTGATTACTCTCCCCTTGAGCCTTTACGTCCGGCGCTAATCTTCTTCTTCGCTTTCATCAAATACAACAGCATACAAGAAGTAGTAGCTGTAAAGCTACTCTGTATTAGCACCATAAGGACCTTGTATGTTGAGATTGATTGAATTTATGACTCAAATTCTACCATGTTGAGGCGAAGAATATTCCAAAAAAAAAGATGCAAACAGGAGTCGGGTTATAATAATTGACTAAGTCAGGTTACCCTCCCCGTTAGCTAATTCGGGTTACCCTCCCCATTGCTCAGGTTAATACCGTTCCAACTCGTAGTTAGGCTTACCCTACCCGTTAGCTACTTCTTACTTAGTGTCCCGCTAACGGTCTCGTTAGGCTCCCCGCTAGTTAGAATTGCGATTACCCTCCCCCGTTAGCTAGTTAGGCTTACCCTGCTCCCCATTAGTCAAGTTGCCCTCCCAAATAGTTAGGACGATTGCGTAGTTACATTACAAGACGAAGGTGTTTGGAAACAAAGAAAGGTGAAAAGTCTTTGTTACGCAGGAGACCTCGTCTAGTACAACTGGGTCGTCTAGTACTACTACTACTGGGTAGAAGGTAAGAACTCTAGTACAAGTGAATAGTAGATGATCATGTATTACTGACTCTGAGAAGATGCCATGATCGCTTCAACGTTTCGAGGCTGATGCATCAGAGACGTCGGCTGGCAATGACGCACCTTTTTCTCATCTTATCAGAGTTCCACCGACCAGATGAAAAGAACAACAGGGGTCGCGTGGATGTTGGAGAGTTGCTTTCTCTTCTTTAGGACGACCAGCTAGTAAACTACTTGTACTAGAATTCGAATACGTGTGTTGAGCAGAGTACTGGAGAGAATGGAGCATGCAAATCAATGTTGTGGAGAGTGCTGTTTAGACTTCAACGATGCAACTGTTGGAGACTGCTGTTTAGACGAACTGTTTTGCTGTGGAGCTGGTGGATGGCGATGTAGCACTTTCATGGAATTGATTTTCTTTCTACTCATTCAGTTACAATTACAAATTTTTCGAATCGTTCGACGCGCCAGAGTCTGTGCATCGAAGCACGGGCCTACCAGCGCACTACTTTTCTGATGCTGATCTGAGCGATGTTCGTAGGGCCAGCTGTTCTTGCATCTTCTTCAAGTAGGCCGCCTGGTACAGGTGGATATCTTTGAAAAACTTGGACTGATGTCCATTGAGTAGTATTAAATATATTGGTCATATGAAAAAGGATCGATCTTTTCCTTTCGATTCGCTTTCTTGCATGTAGTCAGTCATGACGTTAGAGCTACCGCGTTCGCATCCCTGAGACCATCCCTGAGCCTTCTCCATCTCACCTCGAAAAAAAGGCCGAGGATGATGCTGAGGATGCATCTACCACGGTAGCCTTAGATCATGGTGATTAGTCATGTTCAAGTTCAAGCTCAAGTCCAAGATAATTGATTATGACCATGGTGGTTAGTCAGTCATGTTAGTCCTGTTCAGACTATAAAAACCTGTACAATTATTAGTTCAGACATTTTTCTCTATCGATGACAAATAATGCTACTACTTCTACGGCAATCTTAATCATGAGTAGAATGCCCATGGTGGTTAGTCATGTTAGTCCTCCTCCTGTTCATCAGACTATAAAAACCTGTACAATTTTTACTAAGTAAGCTTTACGTTCACACCTAAACGCGTGCGCAAACAAATCCACAATGAATGACTCAGCAGAGCGCCCATTATATGTGCATGTGGTCAGCTCAACAATAATCGAATTTTTCGTATTTCTTCATCAAAATTTTAAGCGGGAACGGTAATCCTTGTCAAACCTTTTTTGCAATCGATGAGCAGATTGATGCTCTTTGTTTAATACTGTTCAAGTACGCGTAAAACTGTTGTAATGCTTTTTGTTGCAAATGAAAACTTTTCTTACTGAGTGATAGCTTGCTTTTGATTTTGAAAACCATTGGACTGCGTGTATCTGAATGTTGAGAAAGTCACTGAAAACATTTCGCAATCTTATATATCTGGTGTTGTTCTTGAGTTCTTGACGAGTGTTTGAAATTGAATATTAAATATTAAATGGTTGGGCTATTTATTAAGTCGCAGCTTCTTCACCTCCTTCTGAGACCCACAATTAGGGGAGATGAATGTACTAGTACTATTGCACTATCTTGTTCGTAACAATCCGGATCCTCAGACACTTCTCTCTCCTTAGTATTTGTGTAGTTGGTTACTTTCTTACTTTGAGTAAATGGTCTTGATGCCCATCATGGCGGAGGCGGAAGGTCCTACTTCCTTCGGAATACGACTCTCCCTAACAAGCTGTTGAAGCGAGAGAAACAGTGCTAAAACTTTAATACGAATCATGCCCCATAAGATCAGATGTGCACCCACGTCGACAAGGGCACCCAGTCGATAAATAATGAGTCGAGATATCAATCTGAGTTCTGAACCAAAGTCTTAGAGACATCATCAGAAAGGCAGCTTTCTGCATCAGATGACTTTGCACGTATTTCTAATACAACCAGAGGAAACAGAAGTAGAGTTGATTTACTGATTATTTCCTTCTATGACAACCCCCCCTTCCTTTGACAACTCTCCAAGACCCATAGTCTTGCAAAAACCAAAGGAAAGAAACCCCCGTGATAGTGATTAGCTCTACGCCCATGGCCATCTCTATTATCTCCCATTCTACAACCCACGACCAGCTTCCCAAAGTGCTCATGTCATGACCTGCCTCCCCCAGGTCTTATTACGACCTGCCTCCCCAGGTCGTACTAGTAGTCCTCGTCCTCTTTAGACAGACACTGCGTCGAGGACTGCTGCTTCAAGGAAACTGGAGGCTGCTCGTGCTGGCTGTCCTGGTAGTCGTCCTAGGGCCCGATGCTGGGCTCCTGCCGCTTCAACACTATGCACGAAGCCCAGCCAAAAGGGTCCCCGGGAGGGCCTGCCTACACCTTCGGCTTTTCTGCCTAAGTCTTAAACTTAAGCAGAAAAGCCCAAACTTTGGGCACAAAAATCCAGAATTTACGCAGAAAGATCCAAAGTTTAGGCAGCAGAAGCCAAAGCTTAGGCAGCGAAACGGCCCGAATTTAGTCCACCACCCCGGGGCCACCGGGTGGTTCCGGTGGCTAAAGTGAGCCGCTAAGCAGTGGCCCGGTGAAGTTTTAGGCAACCGACTCCGCCGCTGCGGCACACTGCTAAAGCTGCCTAAACAAAGGCAAAATCTGGATAAATTTAAAATTTAGGCAGGAAACTCGAAGGCTTAGGCAGACCGCGAAAAGGGCCTTTTGGTACCGTCTTCGTTCATAGTCGGCAAGCCTCTGCGCCTCTAAGTCACTCTGCTGCTGCTGCTGCTGCTGCTGCTGCGCTTGCGAACGTGTCTGCTCCGCCTCGAATTCTGCGGGTGTCGGGAACGGGAGGTCGTTTGCGGGTCTCAACGGAGAGCCAGACGTAGCTACCCCCGTAGCCGTATGCTGTTAGAAGAGCTTGGCCTAAGACGAATGATAAGTATTGCGGGAATTGATTTGGTACGTATGGGTGATTGCTTCTTGAGGGATTGGCCACTCTTTGACTTATTGATGTGGCCAAGAGGGCGAGCTGTATTAAACTTCATTTGCATGTAAATTTTTTAGGTGGTATGATACTATCAACATACTGCTACTGTGGATCAGGCAGAGACCGGTAGAGACATAACCCATTTTCATATACAATCGATTTCGAACTACTTTCTTACAATATCTACTAGTCAGACCAACAAGATAGTAAATACAGCGTGACTCAGTTTGTTTAACTTGAGGGGGATCTTCGTCATACATCTTCTGCGATTCTTGTGAATGGTCTTGGCCTATTCGTCCTCATGTTGGAATTGTAGAGGTTATTGTGTGATCCGTAGAGAAGTCAGACATCAGAAGTCTTGAATGGTGTATTTCCAGAAAAAGGAACTATGATGAACAAGATTATTTCTAGTTCTAACGATTGACCACTGCATAACCAGCCTCCTCGCCAGCAGCAGCAGCAGATTGTTCAATCATTGCGGGCGCAGGCTGCCGAGGAACACGAACAGCAGCAGCAGCAGCAGGAGGAGCACCATCACCACCACCTCCAATTACGGGAGAAGGAATGAGCTGAGAACCACTACCACCACCTCCACCAGCTCCAGTTGCGGAAACAGCAGTCGGCGTGACTCCTCCACCAGTGGATTCAGTCGACGCGCGTTTATCAGGAGGAGTACCGCAAAAACCAATCAGGTTGCACAAGGCATTACCAGGCTGGCCCTTGTCGGATTCCAGGAAGGTCTCTCCAGGTACCACAGAAGATGAGGTCTTAGAAGTTGGAGTATCTACTGAAAAGTTGTATGATCCTCTTTGTCTTGTCATAGGAGAAGGGTTCGTCAACTTGCAGTAAGTATTAAAGCGTTGTTAGTTGTATCAGAATAAGAGCTCCAATGTTACAGTTCTGATGCAGAACTCTCTCTGTATCATAAGTCTTCGCGTCAACATACTAGTCTTAGAAGAGGAGTCGTACTTGAAGTAACATAAAAGCAATACAGAACAAGAGCTCAAAATGTTAGTGTTGTGCACGTAGTACTTACTTAATCGAGACTCGTGTTGACTTGTATTACTCTCCTCATTATTTCTCCTTTTACTTTCAGAGTAGCTAGCCCATGCATTCATTGACATGGAGCACAATCTTGCTCCGATAAAAATTCTAAAAAAAGCCCACAAAAACAAAGTTGTAGAAGTACTATAACTATATTTCCGAATTCCATAATAGCTGAGGCCCCAATCGAAGCTGCAGTGAGGAGATAGTCGATAGACCCACTCACAACGGAACCGCCGGTGCCGATGTCAACCAAACAAAAGAGCAGGTGAAATTAGAGTAGAAGCATCTAAGTATCTATATGTTGTAGATGAAACATCAAGTAAGTCTACTTAGCTGAGTGTGCACGTTGCGTACAAACTATACCGTAGTTGCTTAGGAATAGGATACTTCCGAAAGGAGTGGTCTCCTCTACAAAGAGAGAAGCGCTCGGGGCTATAGTGGAGACGGAAAACAAGTCGCGCTTGTTAAGAAAGTAAGAGTCCTCGTCTTTGTCAAGGTTCCAGATCAAGTCGTTTTTGTTAACAGGAACTACAAAGCCAAGCCTTAAAACGGAAGCAGCATGCAGCAAAGCGTAAGCGTACGCCACCCCCAAAACGAGGGACCAGCCTCAACTCCTGGATTTTTGTTGGTAGTAATAGAAAGCTCCATCGACGCCATCCTGTTGTATATTATTCCTCTTCCTGTATAAGAAGAAGTCCAACTTTTCTTGTCTTTAATGAATTGCTCTTGATCGTCTGGAGTTGTCGATCTTGATAGTTTTTAAATAGAACGAAACGGCTATCCTGCAAATATCTCTACGAAAACGTCTCTGCGACAATCGGATTCGTCTTTCTTCTAACCTAGAAAATAATTGGGATTGGTTGGAGGCCTTCTGTAGCTGGAGTCAGTGTTAGAAGATTGTTGGTTTGGGTGCATTCGGATTGATGGATCAGATGGGGTAAATTGATTAAGTAATGAGGTGGAATAATGGAGGTGGGGTAAATTTTGGAATGATCGAGATAGATTGATGGATTGCCTTACTAAGTAAGTAACTGCTTGTTCATCGAAATGGAATGATCGATCACTGATGTGGTTATACCTAAAAAACAAGAAGACACAGATAAGAGGGAATAGATATTACGGCTGAATGATGATGATGAAAATGGTCGCACAGGAAGCAGGACTACGAGCAGTAAAAAAACGAGTGAAGATTGATACAATCATAGGGGTGGGCGATGATAGTCATGGCAGCGATAGCTTTCTTTTTTTCTTCACGACAGCGATGCCGATAGTTCTCTTTTTGTCATTTTCCAACGAAATCCAACCATGTTCACCGCACTCGAATCCTCGTGAGTGACGACTCTATTGACGGAGGGCACGATAGCGATTCTGTTCAACTTCTTTGAGGCATCTCTCGTCACTCTAAGACTAACTCTTTCTCGCGCGTTCTTCTCCTTTTAGCGTAACCAATCTGGGGGTAAGTGGAGCAAGAGGGGCGTTCAGTTTTGGAGAATGGACTAGGTAGTCACAGAGCAGCACGTCGAAAGTCATTGTTGTACACGGCGAGAAACATTAACGCCTTCTCCTGGCTCAACAGTCTACCTAGGGGAGCCGAAATTTCTGGCCAAGTTCTTGAAGCTGAAGCAGCCTAACCGTTTTCCTGGAGCTATTCTGGAGAGATTGAAGAAAGAGGTGCTGGAGGGATTGGATTATGCATTCGTGTCACTGAGAGTGGAAAGTGTGGTCTGGTTCTTATTCGTGGTAAACAAAAACATTTATTCAGTCAATGGAATAGTTCTTGAGTCAAATGGGTAAGAGGCTCCATCCATCCTTCCGATCATGTTCATGTTTGTACTGTCATGAGTGGACTTCGGGACGCCCCTCTTTCTCCTCCCCCGGAATCGTCACTTCACGCGACGAAATATGGCTCCCCTTCTTAGACTTCAACGAACTGTACAGGTAGCGTGGGCCCCTGGCTAATAGTGCGTTTTTCTTTGTCGATTCATTCGGTAGTTGTACTAACTACTTAGCAATAACAATTGATTTTGGATTGTTGATGAAGATAATAAGTAGTTGCAAGTGATGACCTGAGAAGATACTTGACATTTTGCTGTGCAACGATTTCGAATTGGATGGTGATGTATGTGTATCTCTTTCATGGAATTGATTTTCTTTCTACTCATTCAGTCTGTGCATCGAAAAACGACCCTACCAGCGCACTACTTTCCTGATGCTGATCTCAGCGATGTTTGATGTAGGGCCGGCTGTCCTTGCATCTTCTCCTTCAAGCAGGCCCTGGCGCAGATGGATATTTTTGAAAAATCTGGACTGATGTTCATTGATTAGTACTATTGGTAATATGAAAATGGATTAGTCTTTTTCTTTCGATTCGCTTTCTTGCATGTAGTTAGTCATGACGAGAGAGCTACCGCCGTCGCATCCCTGAGGCCACCCCTGAGCCCTTTTCATCTCCCGCCCTTGAAAAGAAGCCGAGGACGATGCCGAGGATGCATCTGTGGTAGCCTTAGATAATTATGATCATGGTGGTTAGTCATGTTAGTCCTGTTTAGACATAGACTATAAAAACCTGTACAATTATTAGTTCAGACATTTGCCGCCATCGGTGACAAATAATGCGGCAATCTTAATCAGAATGCACATGGTTAGTCATGTTAGTCCTCCTCCTGTTCATCAGACTATAAAAACCTGTACAATTTTTACTAAGTAAGCTTTACGTTCACACCTAAACGCGTGCGCAAACAAATCCACAATGAATGACTCAGCAGAGCGCCCATTATATGTGCATGTGGTCAGCTCAACATACAATAATCAAATGTTTCGTACTTCGTCGAAATTTCAAACGGGAACAATTACTCTTGTCAAACTTTCTTATTCTCAATCAATGAGTAGATTTAGACTGATGTAATGCTTTTTGTTGCAAATGAAAACTTTTCTTAATGATAGCTTGATTTTGAAAGCCATTGGACTGTCTGTATCTGAATGTTGAGAAAGTCACTGAAAATATTTCGCAATCTTATCTGGTGTTGTTCTTGAGTTCTTGGGTGTTTGAAATTCGATAAACGGTTGTTCTGAGCAAAGAAAGGTAAATCTAAATGATAAGAAATTTTGATAACAATGTTTAAGTCACAGCTTGTGTAAGAAATTCGGTCAATGGAGTAGTGGTCCACATATTGCAACTCTTCTGCTATTACTCGAGACACATGATCTGATTGTCATAATGAAAGTAGAAGAGCAACTGAAGCAGAAAGACAACCGAGACACTGAAAGTAGAAAAGCAGCGTGAGCGTAGACAGTGACTGCGTGCTCCTTCATTTCAGTTCGCTACTCGCTTATTTCGATTTTTCGGTAGACAGAAAGCATCAGCAATTCACACGCGTCTCTGATATTAGTCCATCGTTGTAGTGAATTGTCAGCGCGACGAGCACGATCATCATGCTGATGCATGATTTTCATTGCTCCACCGTATAGAAGTGTTCTGCTTATTGCATAATGCTATGACTTCCGAGACTCACAATTTGGGAAGATGACCTGTCTCCCCCAGGCCTTATTCTGACCTGCCTTCTCCAGGCCTTATTCTGACCTGCCTCCCCCAGGTCGACCTGCATCCCCCAGGCTTCTTTATTACGACCTGCCCCCCGCAGGTCATACTAGTTGTAGTCCTCTTGTTTAGACAGACACTTCTGAGACCCACAATTTGGGAAGATGCTATACTTCTCAGTTCTTAGTATTTGCAATGGTATTCATGTCCATCCCGATGGCGGAATCAATGATTGTACTTACTTACTTCGGAACCCTGCATGTAGTCAGCCGCGTCGAGGGAAACAAAAATGCCAAAATAAATAGTACGAATCAGGTCTGCACACCCGTGAGATCAGAAGCACACCCGACACCCCGCCCACCTGGTGCTACTTCTCAGAATCAGATGGTCAACATGGTGGGCTTTCCGCTTTTTCTTTCTAAGAAGTCCAGGTTGACCCTCTGATTCTGAGTATTTCCTCAACCCCGTGGCCATTCTTAAGTCAAGGGCAAATCAAGTTTTTTCGTCGCGTAGTTCTAGTTGCTAGACCGATGATCATGATGNAGCGTAGATCTGTTCGGCGTCACAATCCACTTCGAAAAGCGCAGCTAGGTAGAGGGCCCACTGATTACTCTCCCCTTGAGCCTTTACGTCCGGCGCTAATCTTCTTCTTCGCTTTCATCAAATACAACAGCATACAAGAAGTAGTAGCTGTAAAGCTACTCTGTATTAGCACCATAAGGACCTTGTATGTTGAGATTGATTGAATTTATGACTCAAATTCTACCATGTTGAGGCGAAGAATATTCCAAAAAAAAAGATGCAAACAGGAGTCGGGTTATAATAATTGACTAAGTCAGGTTACCCTCCCCGTTAGCTAATTCGGGTTACCCTCCCCATTGCTCAGGTTAATACCGTTCCAACTCGTAGTTAGGCTTACCCTACCCGTTAGCTACTTCTTACTTAGTGTCCCGCTAACGGTCTCGTTAGGCTCCCCGCTAGTTAGAATTGCGATTACCCTCCCCCGTTAGCTAGTTAGGCTTACCCTGCTCCCCATTAGTCAAGTTGCCCTCCCAAATAGTTAGGACGATTGCGTAGTTACATTACAAGACGAAGGTGTTTGGAAACAAAGAAAGGTGAAAAGTCTTTGTTACGCAGGAGACCTCGTCTAGTACAACTGGGTCGTCTAGTACTACTACTACTGGGTAGAAGGTAAGAACTCTAGTACAAGTGAATAGTAGATGATCATGTATTACTGACTCTGAGAAGATGCCATGATCGCTTCAACGTTTCGAGGCTGATGCATCAGAGACGTCGGCTGGCAATGACGCACCTTTTTCTCATCTTATCAGAGTTCCACCGACCAGATGAAAAGAACAACAGGGGTCGCGTGGATGTTGGAGAGTTGCTTTCTCTTCTTTAGGACGACCAGCTAGTAAACTACTTGTACTAGAATTCGAATACGTGTGTTGAGCAGAGTACTGGAGAGAATGGAGCATGCAAATCAATGTTGTGGAGAGTGCTGTTTAGACTTCAACGATGCAACTGTTGGAGACTGCTGTTTAGACGAACTGTTTTGCTGTGGAGCTGGTGGATGGCGATGTAGCACTTTCATGGAATTGATTTTCTTTCTACTCATTCAGTTACAATTACAAATTTTTCGAATCGTTCGACGCGCCAGAGTCTGTGCATCGAAGCACGGGCCTACCAGCGCACTACTTTTCTGATGCTGATCTGAGCGATGTTCGTAGGGCCAGCTGTTCTTGCATCTTCTTCAAGTAGGCCGCCTGGTACAGGTGGATATCTTTGAAAAACTTGGACTGATGTCCATTGAGTAGTATTAAATATATTGGTCATATGAAAAAGGATCGATCTTTTCCTTTCGATTCGCTTTCTTGCATGTAGTCAGTCATGACGTTAGAGCTACCGCGTTCGCATCCCTGAGACCATCCCTGAGCCTTCTCCATCTCACCTCGAAAAAAAGGCCGAGGATGATGCTGAGGATGCATCTACCACGGTAGCCTTAGATCATGGTGATTAGTCATGTTCAAGTTCAAGCTCAAGTCCAAGATAATTGATTATGACCATGGTGGTTAGTCAGTCATGTTAGTCCTGTTCAGACTATAAAAACCTGTACAATTATTAGTTCAGACATTTTTCTCTATCGATGACAAATAATGCTACTACTTCTACGGCAATCTTAATCATGAGTAGAATGCCCATGGTGGTTAGTCATGTTAGTCCTCCTCCTGTTCATCAGACTATAAAAACCTGTACAATTTTTACTAAGTAAGCTTTACGTTCACACCTAAACGCGTGCGCAAACAAATCCACAATGAATGACTCAGCAGAGCGCCCATTATATGTGCATGTGGTCAGCTCAACATACAATAATCAAATGTTTCGTACTTCGTCGAAATTTCAAACGGGAACAATTACTCTTGTCAAACTTTCTTATTCTCAATCAATGAGTAGATTTAGACTGATGTAATGCTTTTTGTTGCAAATGAAAACTTTTCTTAATGATAGCTTGATTTTGAAAGCCATTGGACTGTCTGTATCTGAATGTTGAGAAAGTCACTGAAAATATTTCGCAATCTTATCTGGTGTTGTTCTTGAGTTCTTGGGTGTTTGAAATTCGATAAACGGTTGTTCTGAGCAAAGAAAGGTAAATCTAAATGATAAGAAATTTTGATAACAATGTTTAAGTCACAGCTTGTGTAAGAAATTCGGTCAATGGAGTAGTGGTCCACATATTGCAACTCTTCTACTATTGCTCGAGACACATGATCTGACTGTCATAATGAAAGTAGAAGAGCAACGGAAGCAGAAAGATAACCGAGACACTGAAAGTAGAAAAGCAGCGTGAGCGTAGACAGTGACTGCATGCTCCTTCATTTCAGTTCGCTACTCGCTTATTTCGATTTCGAATTTTCGGTAGATGACAGAAAGCATCAGCAATTTACTCGCGTCTCTGATATTAGTCCATCGTTGTAGTGAATTGTCAGCGCGACGAGCACGATCATCATGTTGATGCATGATTTTCATTGCTCCACCGCAGAGAAGTGTTCTGCTTATTGCGTATAATGCTATGGCACTCAGATCCGACGACCGTTATTTTCACCTCCGTCTGAGACCCACAATTTGGGAAGATGAGCGTACTACTTCAGTGGCCTGTTCCTATCAATCCGGATCCGGTTACTCAACAAACTGAACTAACCCGCGGAATAGCCTAGAAAGAGAATAACGTCCTCAGATACTTCTCTCTCATTAGTATTTGTGTAGAAGTTGGTTACTCTCTTACTCCGAGTAAATGGTACTGATGCCCATCATGGCGGAAGCGGAAGGTCCTACTTCCTTCAGAATACGAGTCACCCTAGCAAGCTGCTGAAGCGAGAGAAACAGTGCTAAAACTTTAATACGAATCATGCCCAATAAGATCAGATGTGCACCCACGTCGACAAGGGCACCCGGTCGATAAATAATGAGTCGAGATATCAATCTGAATTCCGAAGCAGAGTCTTAGAGACATCATCAGAAAGGTAGCTTTCTGCATCAGATCACTTTGCAAGTATTTCTAATACATATACAACCAGAGGAAACAGAAGTAGAGTCGATTTACTTATCACTTCCTTCTATGACAACCCCCCGTTCCTTTGACAATTCTCCAAGGCCCATAGCCTTGCAAAAACCTAAGAAAAGAAACTACCGTGATAATGATTATCTCTACGCCCATGACCATCTCTATTATCTCCCATTCTACAACCCACGACCAGCAACCCAAAGTGCTCGTGTGATGACCTGCGCCTGCCTCCCCCGGATCATGTGATGAACTGCCTCCCCCGGATCATATGATGACCTGCTTTCCCCCAAGTCTTATTGCGACCTGCCTTCCCCAGGTCTTATTACGCCTGCCTTCCCCAGGTCTTATTACGACCTACCTCCCCCGGATCTTATGATGACCTGCCTCCCCCAGGTCTTACTGCGACCTGCCTCCCCAAGGTCGTACTAGTAGTCCTCGTCCTCTTTAGACAGACACTGCGTCGAGGACTGCTGCTTCGAGGAAGCTGGTGGAGCTTGCTGCCTCTCTCTCTGCTTGGGCTGCTGCTTCCTCTCTATATCCCTGCACAAAGCGTTCCAGGTGTGCTTCCTTCGCTCTCTGTTCTTCTTCTGTTTCTCCCAAGATGGGTGATAAATATTAGGAGAATTGATTGCGTATGGGTGATTGCTCCTTGAGTGATTGGCCACTCTTTGACTTATTGATGTGGCCAAGAGGACAAGCTGTATCAAAACTACATTTGCATCCTAATTTTGCTTTTGCAGGTGGTATGATAGTATTAACATATTATTGCTATTGCGGATCAGGCAGAGACCGGCTCGAATTTAGTCCACCACCCCGCCCCCGAGCCACCTGGTGGCTCCGGGGCGCAGAAGTGAGCCGTCAAGCAGTGGCCCGGTGAATTTTGGGGCGCACCGCTAAAGCTGCCGAAACAGAAGGAGCGCCTGCCTATCTAAGTTGTGGCGGAGCCGACCTAACTAGAAAAAAGAAAGACCAGAGGAAGATAGAAAAGAGAAAAGGGTAACCTATTATTAAGCTATACTTTTTCATCTTTTTAAGGTGTGAAAACTGTAACGCGCGCGCGCGCGTTACGCGCGCGGGTTACGCGCGCGCGCCATAACGCGCCACGCGCGCGCGCGTTACGCGCGAAATAAGGCGCGCGCGGGGGAGGGGGGGTGCGCTCGCGACCGGGCTCGCGGCGCGGCTCAGGCTCGCGCGGGCCGGCTCGGGCTCGCCTGGGCCGGCTCGGGCTCGCCAAGGCGGGGCCGGTTCGGGCTCGCCGGGGCGGGGCCGGCGCGGGCGGGGCCGGCTCGGGCTCGCGGCGGGGCCGGCTCGGGCTCGCGGCGGGGCCGGCTCAGGCTCGCCGGCGCGGGGCCGGCTCAGGCTCGCCAGAACGGGGCCAGCCCTGGCTCGCCGAGGCGGGGCCAGCACGGGCTCGCCGGGGCGGGGCCGGATCGGGCTCGCCGGCGCGGGGCCGGTTCAGGCTCGCCGGGGCGGGGCCGTAAGGTGGACCGAACGCCGTAGAGCTGTCCACATTAGTCCCACCGCGTAACCCCCCTACAATAAGGGTGATCCTCTTGCTCTCCCTTGACGCGTGACGCATGACCCATGACGCGGCACGCGCGGCCCGCGGATCGTTCAGTCGCTCGCAGATCGATCCGCAATCCGTGGATTGCTCAGCGATCCGTGGGTTGGTCAGTGATCCGCGGATTGGTCAGCGATCCGGGGATTGATCAGTGATCCGGGGATTGCTCAGTGAGCCGCGGATTGATCAGTGATCCGCGGATTGGTCAGCGATCCGCGGATTGCTCAGTGATCCGGGGATTGATCAGCGATCCGGGGATTGGTCAGTGATCCGGGGATTGCTCAGTGATCCGCGGACTGATCAGTGACCTATAAACGGATCACCAAAGGAACCCCAGACCCATCAAGAGCCCGCGGATGGGTCAAGGATCCGCGGATCGATCAAAGACCCACGGATCGGCCAAGGGTCCACGAATCGGCGAAGTTTTCCCGTATCGTTCAAAGATGGATCCACAGACCAGCCAAGACCGACCACGGGGCCGGGGGTCGATCAAGGTCCCGCGGATCGATCAAAGACCCAGGGATCGACCAAAAGTCCGCGGATCGATCAAAGGCCCGCGGACCGATCAAAGAACCAACCCCGGATCGCTCAAAGATCCACGGACCACGCGCCAGCCGCCGCGTGACGCGTGAAGCACATCGCGCGAATTACTTAGTTGCGCGCTGCGTCACGCTTGAAATTAGGCCCAGGCGTCTCGTCTTCCCCCCGGGGCTCTCGGCGTCACGCGTCACGAACAGCTCTGCGGCGTTCCGACCGTAAGTCCCACAAGGCGGGGCCGGCCCTCGCTGGCGCGGGGCCGGTTCGGGCTCGCCGGGGCGGGGCCGGCTCAGCCAGGCGAACGCGCGCGCGCGTAACGCGCGCGGGGGGGNGCTCGCGGCCAAGCTCGCGGCGCCGGGTGGGCTCACGGGCCCAGCCCGGGCTCGCGTGAGAGGTTCGGGCTCGCCAAGACCAGGTCGGGCTCGCCGGGGCCGGGTCGGGTTCGCCGGGGCCGGGTCGGGCTCGCCGGTGCGGGGCCGGCGCTCGCCGGGGCGGGACCGGCTCGGGCTCGGCGGGACCGTCCGCGCGCGCGCGTTACGCGCGCGGAGGGTGTGCGCTCGCGGCCAGGCTCGCGGGGTCGGCTCGGGCGCCCCGGCGAGCGCATGGGCCGGCCTGGGCTCGCCGGGGCGGGGCCGGTTCGGGCTCACCAAAGCGGGGCCGGTTCGGGCTCGCCAAGGCCGGTTCGGACTCACCGAGGCCGGCTCGGGATCGCCGGGACCATGCGCGCGCGGGGAGGGTGCGCTCGCGGCCGGGCTCAGTCGCTGGGGCCAGCTCAGGCTCGCGGGGGCCGGCTCAGGCTCGCCGGGGCCGGCTCAGGCTCGCCGGGGCCGGCTCAGGCTCGCCGGAGCCACGCGCGCGCGGGCGCGTTACGCGCGCGGGAGGGGGGGGGTGCGCTCGCGGCCGGGCTCGCGGGGCCGCCCAGGCTCGCGGGATCGGCTCAGGCTCGCTGGCGCCGGTTCTGGGCCGCCGGAGCGGGCTCAGGCTCGACGGGGCCGGCTCGGGCTCGCTGGGTCCGGCTCGGGTTCGCCGGGGCCAGCCCAAGCTCACCAGAACCAGCTTGGGCTCGCTGGGTGGGGCCGCCTCGAGCTCGCCGGGGCCAGCTTGGGCTCGCCGGTGCCGGCTTAGGCTCGCCAGGGCCGCTCCAGGCTCGGGCTTGGGCTCGCGCGGGTGCCACTGAACTCGCACGGGGCCCGTCGAGCTCGCACGGAGCCGGGCTTTCACGGGGCCGGGCTCGCACGAGGCCGACTGGGCTCGCACGGGGCAAGCCTCGCACGACGAGCCTGCCCGGGCTCATACACGGCTGGGCTTGCACGAGGCCGGGCTCGCACGCGGCTGAGCTTGCACGGGGCCGGGCTTGCACGAAGCCCGTTTGGCTCCCGCGGTGCCCGCTCGGCTCGCACGGGGCCCGCTCGGCTCGCACGGGGCCGGCTGGACTCGCATGGAACCACGCCCGCACGGGACCCACTTGGCTCGCAGGGGGCCCGCTGAGCTCGCGCGGGGCTGAGCTCGAAGGAACAGGGCTGGGCTCACACGGGGCCGGCTAAGCTCGCACGGAGCCGGCGGGGCCGGGCTCGCTCGGGTCCGGGCTCGCACGGCACGGGGCCCACCTCAACTGGCACGGGGCTGGGCTCGCACGGGGCTGGGCTCACAAGGGGCCGGCTCGGGCTCACACGGAGCCGGCGACGCCGGCTGGGCTCGCACGGGGCGGGGAGCGTCATCTTATGGCCCAGGCTCGCACAAGGCCGGGCCCGCACGGAGCTGGGTTCGCACGGGGCCGGGCCCGCAAGGGGCCGCGCTCGCGAGGCCGGGCTCGGGCTCGGGTCCGCGCGGCTGCGTTGTCCTAACAAGCACGCAAGGCGGGGCCGAATCGGGCTCGCGGCTGAAGCGGCAGCGGCGAGCTCTCTCGGGTTCGTGGCTTGGCTTGCTACTCTGGAGGGCTGGGCCAGGTATGGGCCCGCTTTACTGTACACGCGTAAAGGCTTTCACATCTTAAAAAAATGCAACAGCGACGAAGAACCGCGCTCACTCATCTTCTCGCTTACGTTCGACGTTGCAACTCTTTGAGCCTTTCAAGCTGCTTGAGTGTTTTTCTTCTCTCTTTCTCGTTTTCAAAATAGTCAAGGAAGCTACAGTGATCTTGTTGCAGTAAGGAGGAACTTCCTCGCCCACTATATTTGCCACGTGGGGCCCAGAGGAGCAACTTCCCTAGTTATCATGAAGTATCCTCCTATCTGCAGAAAGCTCGAAGGCTTGGGCAGACCGCGATGGGATCCGTTTGGTACAATCTTCGTTGTTCATATCTAAATCTATAATGGGCGTCGCTCCCCCTACTTCCTGCGCGTTGTGCCGCTCTGCGCTCTTCTAACCTTTGCATCTCCTCTAGAGACGTGACTTCTTGTCGCGGCGGAGAACCAGACATAGCTCCCACCGAATGTTGATGTTGTTAGAAGAGCTTAGCCTAAGACGATCGAATGATAAGCTTTAGGAGAATTGATTGGGTATGGGTGATTGCTCCTTGAGTGATTGGCCACTCTTTGAATTATTGATGTGGCCAAGATGGCGAGCTGTATTAAACTTCATTTGCATGTAAATTTTTTAGGTGGTATGATACTATCAACATACTGCTATTGTGGATCAGGCAGAGACTGGTAGAGACATAACCCATTTTCGTATACAATCGATTTCGATCTACTTTCTTACAATATGAATATCTAGTCAGAACAACAAGATAGCACTCGAAAAGCTGAAATATGCAAGTAACTGATCAGAATAACCGAGATACTCATGAGAAGGAAGAGTAGCCACTTGGCGTTAAGCTACCTCCCTTATTTCAGTCAGTAACTCGGTTATTTTGAGTTTTCGAATACAGCATGACTCAGTTTGTTTAACTTGAGGAGGATCTTCGTCATACATCTTCTGCGATTCTTGTGAATGGTCTTGGCCTATTCGTCCTCATGTTGGATTTAGTAGAGGTTATTGTGTCATCCGTAGAGAAGTCATACATCAGAAGTCTTGAATGGTGTATTTCCAGAAAAAGGAACTATGATGAACAAGATTATTTCTAATTCTAACGATTGACCACTGCATAATCAGCCTCCTCGCCAGCAGCAACAGCAGGAGAAGCAGGAGGAAGAGCCGGAGGAGCAGCAGATTGTTCAATTGGGAGCGCAGGCTGCCGAGGAACACGAACAGCAGCAGCAGCAGCAGCAGGAGGAGCACCACCACCACTACCTCCTCCACCTCCACCAGCTCCAGTTGCGGCAGCTCCACCTTCACCATTGGATTCAGTTGTCGTCGTGGCTTGATCAGTACCGCAAAAACCTATCAGGTTGCACAAGGCATTACCAGGCTGGCCCTTGCCGGGTTCCAGAAAGGTCTCTGCAGGTACCACAGAAGATGAGGTCTTAGAAGTTGGAGTATCTACTGAAAAGTTATACGATCCTCTTTGTTTTGTCATAGGAGAAGAGTTCGTCAACTTGCAATTTAAGTATTAAAGCGTTGTTAGTTGTATCTGATACAGCTCCAATGTTACAGTTCTGATGCAGAACTCTGTATCATAAGTCTTCGCGTCAACATACTAGTCTTAGAAGAGGAGTCGTACTTGAAGTAACATAAAAGCAGTACAGACCAAGAGCTCAAAATGTTAATGCTGTGTACGTAGTTGTAGAACATGCATTCTCGAATTCCATAATAGCTGAGGTCCCAAACCCAATCGAGGCTGCAGTGAGGAGATAGTCGATAGACCCACTCACAACGTTACCGCCGGTGCCGATGTCAACCAAACAAAAGAGCAAATGAGATTAGAGGAGAAGCATCTAATGAAACATCAAGTAAGTCTACTTAGATGACTGTGGACGTTGCTTACAAACTATACCGCAGTTGCTCAGGAATAGGATACTTACTCAAGAAGGAGTGGTCTCCTCTACAAAGAGACAAGCGCTCGGGGCTATAGTAGAGACGGAAAACAAGTCGTGCTTGCTTAGAAAAAGTCGTCTTTGTCCAAGGTCAAGTCGTTTTTGTGAACAGAAACTACAAAGCCAAGCCTTAAAACGGAAGCAGCATGCAGCAAAGCGTAAGCGTACGCCACCCCCAAAACGAGGGACCAGCCTCAACTCCTGGATTTTTGTTGGTACTAATAGGAAGTTCCATCGACGCCATCCTGTTGTATATTATTCCCCTTCCTGTATAAGAAGAAGTCCAACTTTTCTTGTCTTCACTGAATTGCTCTTGATCGTCTGGAGTTGTTGATCTTGATAGTTTTTAAATAGAACGAAACGGCTATCCTGCAAATATCTCTACGAAAACGTCTCTGCGACAATCGGATTCGTCTTTCTTCTAACCTAGAAAATAATTGGGATTGGTTGGAGGCGTTCTGTAGCTGGAGTCAGTGTTAGACTGTTGGTTTGGGTGCATTCGGATTGATGAATTGCCTTAGTACTGTAAGTAACTGCTTGTTGGTTCATTGAAGTGGACCGATCACTGATGTGGTTATACCTAAAAAACAAGAAGACCCAGATAAGAGGAAATAGATATTACGGCTGAATCAGATGCATGCGCATGCTCTTGCTTATTGAAAGACGACGACGACGATGATGGTGATGATGATGATGAAAATGGTTGTACACGAAGCAGGACTACGAGCAATAAAAAAACGAGTGAAGATTGATACAATTACAACCATAGGGGGCGACGATAGTCATGGCAGCGATAGCTTTCTTTTTTTCTTCACGACAGCGATGCCGATAGTTCTCTTTTTGTCATTTTCCAACGAAATCCAACCATGTTCATCGCACTCGTTTCTTCGTGAGTGACAACTCTATTGACGGAGCACACGCTAGCAATTCTGTTGCTGTTCAACTTTTTCGAGGCAACTCTCGTCATTCTATGTCTCTCTCGTACGTTCTTCTCCGTTTGATGGTAGTTGGGCTAATCTATCACAGAGCAGTACGAATGTCGATGCTGTACACGACGATGAACATTAGCGCGTTCTGCTCCTCCTGGCTCAACAGTCGAAATTTCTGGCCAAGTTCTTGAAGCTCGAGCAGCCTAACCGTTTTCCTGGAGCTATTCTGGAGAGAGAAGTGCTGGAGAGATTGGAGTATGCATTCGTGTCATTGAGAGTGGAACAAAGTGTGGTTCTTATTCGTGGTAAACAAAAACATTTAACATTTATTCAGTCAATGGAATAGTTCTTGAGTCAAATGGGTAAGAGGCTCCATCCATCCTTCCGATCATCTTGATGTTCGTACTGTCATGAGTGGACTTAGGGATGCTCCTCTTTCTTTTCTCCCGGAGTCGTCACTTCACGCGACGAAATACGGCTCCCCTTATTAGACTTCAACGAGCTGTACAGGTAGCGTGGGCCTCTTGCTCTTAAATTGTTGCTGAGCAACTAACTACTTAGCAATTTTTTTTTTGATTTTTTTGGATTGTTGATGAAGATAATAAGTTGCAAGTGATGAACTGAGAAGATAGTCGACATTTTGCTGTGCAACGATTTCGAATTGGATGGTGATGTGCATGTATGTGTATCTCTTTCATGGAATTGATTTTCTTTCTACTCATTCAGTCTGTGCATCGAAAAACGACCCTACCAGCGCACTACTTTCCTGATGCTGATCTCAGCGATGTTTGATGTAGGGCCGGCTGTCCTTGCATCTTCTTGTTCAAGCAGGCCCTGGCGCAGATGGATATTTTTGAAAAATATGGACTGATGTTCATTGATTAGTACTATTGGTAATATGAAAATGGATTAGTCTTTTTCTTTCGATTCGCTTTCTTGCATGTAGTTAGTCATGACGAGAGAGCTACCGCCGTCGCATCCCTGAGGCCACCCCTGAGCCCTTTTCATCTCCCGCCCTTGAAAAGAAGCCGAGGACGATGCCGAGGATGCATCTGTGGTAGCCTTAGATGATTATGATCATGGTGGTTAGTCATGTTAGTCCTGTTTAGACTATAAAAACGTGTACAATTATTAGTTCAGACATTTGCCGCCATCGATGACAAATAATGACTCTACTTCTGCGGCAATCTTAATCAGAATGCACATGGTTAGTCATGTTAGTCCGCCTCCTGTTCGCGATCAGGCTATAAAAACGACCTGTACAGTTTTTATCAAACTTTACGTTTACACCTAAACGCGTGCGCAGACAAATCCGCAATGAGTGACTCAGCAGAGGAGAGTGCTCATTATATGCGCATCTGGTCGGCACAAGAATAATCAAATGTTTCGTACTTCGTCGAAATTTCAAACGGGAACAATTACTCTTGTCAAACTTTCGTATTCTCGATCAATGAGTAGATTTACACTGATGCTCATATTCAATCCTGTTCGAGTAGACGTAAAACTGTTGTAATGCTTTTTTTTGCAAATGAAAACTTTTCTTAATGATAGCTTGATTTTGAAAACCATTGGACTGTCTGTATCTGAATGTTGAGAAAGTCACTGAAAATATTTCGCAATCTTATCTGGTGTTTTTCTTGAGTTCTTGGGTGTTTGAAATTCGATAAACGGTTGCTCTGAGCAGAGAAAGGTAAATCTAAATGATAAGAAATTTTGATAACAATGTTTAAGTCACAGCTTGTGTAAGAAATTCGGTCAATGGAGTAGTGGACCACATATTGCAACTCTTCTGCTATTACTCGAGACACATGATCTGATTGTCATAATGAAAGTAGAAGAGCAACCAACTGAAGCAGAAAGATAACCGAGACACTGAAAGTAGAAAAGCAGCGTGAGCGTAGACAGTGACTGCATGCTCCTTCATTTCAGTTCGCTACTCGCTTATTTCGAATTTTCGGTAGATGACAGAAAGCATCAGCAATTTACTCGCGTCTCTGATATTAGTCCATCGTTGTAGTGAATTGTCAGCGCGACGAGCACGATCATCATGCTGATGCATGATTTTCATTGCTCCACCGTATAGAAGTGTTCTGCTTATTGCATAATGCTATAAAACTCAGATCCGACGACCGTTATTTTCACCTCCGTCTGAGACCCACAATTTGGGAAGATGAATGTACTACTTCATTGACTTGTTCCTATCAATCCGGATCCGGTTACTCGATAAACTGAACTAACCCGAGGAGTAGCCTAGAAAGAGAATAACGTGCTCAGATACTTCTCGTTCTCTCTCCTTCGTATTTGTGTAGTTGGTCGTTACTCTCTTACTTCGAGTAAATGGTACTGATGCCCATCATGGCGGAAGCGGAAGGTCCTACTTCCTTCGGAATTCTAGGACGAGTCAGCCTAAGGTGTTGAAGCCAGAGAAACATGCCCCATGAAATCAGATGTGCACCCACACCCAGCACATCTCCACTGCTCCACTATCTGATTCTGAGAATCATATGGTGGAGCTGAAGGACTTCTAAAACTTTAACTCCGCCCAATGGAGGTATTCATATGTTGATCAAAACTTGGAGTCAAGAAAACGAGAACGGAAATGGAGACATCATCAGAAAGCTTTTCTCATCAGATCACTTTACAAGTACTCCTACTACATCTACATCTAGTACCAGAAGAAACAGAAGAGTCGATTTATTACGTCCTTCTATCACGACCTCCCCTCCTGCTCTGCCTCTCCGAAATCCCGAGCCATGCAAATACCTAGTGAAAGAAACTCCTGTGATTATCTCTACTCCCGTAATTATCTCTAATTTTATCTCCCATTCTATAACCCACCAGCTTCCACAAAGGTCCCCATATGATGACCGGGGAGCACCCCCAAAAAATCTTTATATTTAAATATAATATATGATGACCTGTCTCCCCCAGGTCTTCTTCTGACCTGCCTTCTCCAGGTCTTCTTCTGACCTGCCTTCTCCAGGTCTTCTTCTGACCTGCCTTCTCCAGGTCTTCTTCTGACCTGCCTTCTCCAGGCCTTATTCTGACCTGCCTTCTCCAGGTCTTATTCTGACCTGCCTCCCCCAGGTCGACCTGCATCCTCCAGGCTTTTTTATTACGACCTGCCCCCCGCAGGTCATACTAGTTGTAGTCCTCTTGTTTAGACAGACACTTCATTGAGGACTGCTGCCTCGAGGAAGCTATCGCTATCTTCTGGTGCCGCCTGCTCGGCTGCCGGGGAAGGATGTTAGAAGAACTACGACGATTTTCAAATAAATATTAAGAGAATTTGATGAATCAATTGGGCAACTGCTCCTTGAGTGATTGGACTATGGCCTCTCTTTGATTTATTGATGTGCCCAAGACGAAGACCACGAGGCCAAGCAGTAAGGTAAGCTCCATCGGCATATCAATTTCGCAGCTCAAGGAATAAACGTAGTGTTTCTATTTTCATGCTTCGTAAGTCGTGTAGATCTCTAGGAGGGCGTCTCTTACTGCCTCGGCTTTGAATGCTGCAGTCGCTTGCTCGTTCTTGATGGAGGACACATCCATTCATGAAGGACAGGCTACCAACGAAATTGAGGCTGAGCTAAGAAAGTAATAGTAGCGGTACAGTCAAAAAATTTAACTGAGCAGAGCAATTAGATGGCTAGAAACTAAATCACTCTTGTCATGCATAAACTGAAGTTTTCCGTTACAACGGAAATGCCTGATACTAGGCGAGACCAAAAATAGGAAAAATAGTCTGACATCAATCTATTTCTAGCAGTTTATTTTACATCCACTACAGTAAGTAAACCAGTGACACTGATTTCTAAGCAGCCTAGTGCTCCTGCAACTACTAGTCTCATAGGAAAAATAAACATCTATTCAAAAACGGGACTATCGTAGGAACGGTACTATTGAGCTTGAAGTTGAAGGTGAAGAATCGATGTATCTATGTAAATGTATAATAATATTAAATATTTATAGTCGCAGTCCTCATAAAAGACTATACGCCTTCGCCAATTCGGTTTTTAGAGCTTGTAAGCCACGGAGTTCGCATCTTTCGACTAACAGAGGTGCCCCTTGTTTTGGGCGGCTCGTTGCCTATTATCTAATCACGCCATGTCATAGTCGAGCCATATTACGATGTCATGTGAGTGCCCCTGATAAGACCTCTCGGCCACCTATTGTGACCCTTTACCTTTTGCTTTTTTGTGATTCTACGTCTTCTGAGAAGTGGTCTTCTAGAAGACTCATCCCCCCCTCAGAAGTGTAAGGATCACATCCTTGGTGACAAATGATCACTATCGAGTTCAAGTTCTAGATTTTCTATTGCTAAGATAGGTGCACAGAGACGGGGTAGAAACATTTCCAAGAGAGTTCGCATGGCACTACATCATGTAGAGATGCGGCCATGATCAAGTTCAAGCTCTCACTCATACAAAAATGAACTAATAAGACTCAGAACATTAGTGCAAGAAGTACGTGATCTAGTTCCAGATCGAAAATTAGCGGTGCAGAAACGCTGTTCCTGAGCCTAGACAAACACCTCCTAAACTTTTTTCTATGAGATCTTCAACTCACCCACGCAGCTGTAGCTTGTTGAAGTCTAGAACAAGAAGCATGCGCGTTTTTCAGAAAGAAAGATGCGCTGTGGTTATGGTAGACTTAACTCTTTCTTTTTGTTTCGCTCGTCCTCGGTCGGCTCTCGCGAGGCCGCGTCTTGCATCTTTGGAAAAGCGGAGGCGATCGAATGCTCTTCTCTGACATACTGAAGAAGCTAGAATGAAAGAATGTTGCAGGAAGAAGCCGACGGCAATGTTTTTCGAACAATCCGGATAAGTATTCATGTCGCCGTGATCTCTCAGTCTCATGATATTGAGCGTCCTCTCGGTCGAGTAGGACTAGGAGTTGTTGTATTCAAAGAAACCACGATACCACACACAAGCAACAAGGAGAAACTCTCACAAAGAAGATCAAGCTTTGTGGATGTCTAAGCAATTACTACATTGTAGATTAGCTTCGTAAATAAGTAGCCCAGAAAAATATGGTGCAGTAAGCTTTTTGAGTGGGGTTTTTCTTGATCAATCCGTTTCTTCAGTTAATCCACTTCATGGCTCAGCCATTTCATTTTCTAAGGAACTAAGTAACCAAAAAACGTTCCAAGGGATGGCTTAGCAGTAGCCCTTCTAGACCTTGAGTATCATGATAGCTGCCCAGTTTGTTTATCTCTTTTCGGCCGTTTTGCAAACAGTGCATCAAAATCAAACGAACATAGAGTAAAAGCGAGTGGGATAATATGGAAATAAAAACTATACTCATTCTCGAAAACCGATTTATAAAAATTTAAATTAGCTAGCAGATAGATACTTAACTAGCTAGTTAAGCTGGAGGCCAGAGGCGGCAGATTGGGTCGGCGTGGACCACGGCGTGGAGGATCCTCAAGTAGACCATGAAGGTGGCCTGTGTCTGATGATGACGAAATGCAAGGCAAAGTCGCAAGATCCTTGTGTCATTCTCGTTGTGGCACCAGGTGGTGCCACATTTCAACATGATAAAGGATCTTGGGACTTCGCTTTGCATTTTCCGTTATCAGCTGACACAGGCGAGCCTTCGTCTCCTGTGATACATCCCACGCCACGGCCACGCCGCCACCGAATCCGCTGCCTCTGGCCTCCATTTTAACTAGCTAGTTCAATATCTAAACACTAAATTAAATAAAATTTATAAATATCGTTTTTGAGTTTGAGTACACTTTTTTCTTCCATAGATAATTAGGAAAGCTATGGCTATCATCTTTGTTTATTACACTCTAAGAGGCTGAGAGGGGGCAGAACATGGAATATATACTTCTACATAGAGTAGGCTACTTGGGGAATGTGAATCCAGGTGGCCAGAACATAACATTTCGAGCTTGCCATCTTTTGGCACTGCATCTGCGTTGTACTTGAGCTGGTGCGTGTGTGTTAGAGATGCCTCGCGCCGCGGGCTGTGCTGGTTCAAAAAGATACAGGGCGGGCCGACTGCCCGTGCAGGTTGTTTCCACTGACTTGGAGATGCTTGGCTGCTAACTGAGCAGTCACGCTCACTGACTTGGCGAGGCTTGGGCGCTCACTTTAGGTTACTGTTACTGAGGTGGACACCAAGCGTTGCCAATTGCCCTGCAGGGGGGGGCGCGACTGCAACCGCCAGAGGAACAACGCACAAAAGGCGGAGAAAAATGACAGAGCTTCCGCCGTCGACGGTCCTCCGCCGCCTTGTTTTCGTAGCTCAAGCCCACCCTGAAAGGGTTAGCGAGGTACGTAATCAAGAAACCTAGTGAAAAAACGCGAAGCCAACAGGCCCCGTTTTCTTCATTGGGAGAAGCATGAATGGTTCTGGTATTTGGTAGCCTGAGTTTGATCCTAAGGGAAAACAAGAAGAGAACCCTTAGGATCAAACTCAGGCTACCAAATACCAGAACCATTCAAAGCAGGTGCGTAAGACCAGGCGAGCGCCGTATACACCGCAGACACAAAACCTTGCCCCCTGCTTCCTTCCCCTATATAAGGGGGGCAGGCTTGCTCGTTTCTTTTGCGCGACGCGCGTGGCGCGTCACGCTTTATAGCGTTACACGCCACGCTTTTATCGCGTGACGCGTCACGCTCAGAGGGCAAGACGCATGGCGCCAAGATAGCTTGGGGAGCGTGACTAACCACCAGCGCAATCTGTGTGCACGAACGAAATAGAAACGAAACCCATGGACGACGGTAAGAAAGACAGCATTGCGAGCAGCCTGCCGTCGAGGGTGAGTGACGGTGGGTAGGTCTATCTTAGAGAAGCGGGCGGGCGGCGGTGGGCACATCTTAGGGAAGCCAACTCGCAGCCAGACGACGGGGGAAGGAAGAAAGATGGATCTGAGACAAACCCGCGGGCGGCCGTATGATCTGACACAAGCCCAGGGGCGACCACCCGGCCAAATGCAAGCCCGTGCCTTTACATGAGAAACCGCCACACGTCACGACGCCACACCACGCCACCACCACCACATCCGCAAGCACTCTACCACACACGCACCACAGCGCCCCGCCGTCACGCATGACGCCCCCCACCGCGCCACGCTGTCACGCTCACACCCCCGCACGCGCCACGCCCCTCAGCGCGTCCCGCCGTCACGCGTCACGCTGATACCCCCTCGCGCGTCACGCTCCTCAGATAAATACGGCTGCCAAAGGGTACCGCGCGGCAGGTGCCCGGCCAAGAGCTAGCGGCCCCAGCCTTTTGGACTAAGTAATTTCCCCGAGGGAGGCTCCACCCCAAGCCCCCCGGCGCAGCCTTCTTGGGCTTGGGGGGTCTATCTTCCTCATTTTCCCCTCCCAAGGTGACAGCAGCCAAGGTGGCTCCCCTGCTCATACATTCACCAAGCTGGCACACCTGCCTATGTGTGTGGCCACCAGCTTCGCTCGCCTTCTGCCCGACCGAAAGGAAACGCACCCACGCGCCCCCTCTTTCTCTGCCGATCCAGCCCGCCAAATCAGCGACCCGCCCGCGGACCCTGCATTTCTTGAACCTCTATGGAGCAAGGCGCGCCGTGAGAGAGAGTGCTCGGGAGTCGCTAGCACAGTCGCCGCCTGAATGCCAGCCGACTGGAGCACAGCGAGGTAAGATGCCCGCCCGCGCAATGACACGGCAGTATCTATAGGGCGGAGAAGACAGATGAACAATGGTGGCAAAAAGTTTGAAGAATCAAAGGCCCCTCGAGCTCGAGGGCTGGAGCGCTTAGCCCATGGCCGCTTCACACGCTCCACCCAATCCGCCCAGCCCCTGCCGACGCGGCTCTCACAATATCTTGACCAAGTAGTAGCAGTGACAACACCACATGGCAGGGAACAAAAAGTATGTGGACCAACTAAAAGTTGTCCTGGTTATCCGCTTTGATGTAGAAGAGCGCGACCAGGCCCAAAACCAAACAAAAAATAAAAACCAATCTTTCATAACCTCAACGAGCTCCAGCCTTGAGGCTCTCCATCGCCGCCGCGAATCAGAAGCCGACCAGGTGAGCCAAAATGTTAGAAGTTGGGAAGTGAAGACGACACCCAGGCAGAGGGCTAAATTCGAAAAGTAAGAAATAGAAACTCATCACGATCCCCTTTTTGCTTACTTGGTTCGCCTGAGGGCTCCACGAAAAGTTCCAAACTTCTGAAAGCGTCATCACCAAACGCCTACAAGACAAGCCCTCCTCTAAGAGTATTGCTGCTCACCAACATAGAACGACGCTCCATAAATGCGAGGCGTGAGAGTCTCCCTTCGAGTTCCCCAAAGATAATCCGGCACCTGTCCCTCGACCTTGAGCTCTATTTCATCCATTTCCGATTTCACCTGTTTGTTCTGAGGTAAGCCTAGCTTGGTTAGTGAAATTGAAAAGTTTACTCAAGATATAATATTGCCGAACTGGTGATTAAATTAATATCGCTCGAATGCATTCACCAACGCCACCCAGGAGGCCTGGACATGTGGGCTCCAATCGTGGTTTTTCTCTGCTGGGTGGTTGTCTTAATACCGACATTGAGACCCCCCAATAGCAACAAGCCACCGTGCCCCTGGCTAGCGTGGCCGCGCGAACCCTTATGCGCTCTGAATCTTGTTGCGAAGGTCTGAGAGCATGAACGCAGTAGAATCAGTGAAGGCCTCGCGTGCTCCCACGGTGATGGCCTGAGTCACCGCCAATGCTTGCAATTGGCCTGGCAATCATGATTCAGCGAAGAAACTACCAAACAAATTTAGAAGAGAACTCTGAGGCGTGGTATTATACATTGACTTCTTTGATCGATTTGGCGCCTAGTCCTGGCGGAAAGAATCCACTGTAAATTAGAGGCTTCTCTGATAAGTTGCCAATTCCTTACCAGAGGAAGGGAGGCAATGTCAATGACCCAGTCAAAGAAACACGAGTGGCCCTTTGCTCTAATATAGTGTTGCTACGTGTGAAAAAATCAATTTCCACACGCTGAAATTGATACTAGTAGCTGGGGGTTTACGAATACGCAGTTAGTTTTCAATTGTGTTACACTTTAGAGCAAATGAATGACTAGCCCAAAATTTCTCATGCATTAGAGTTCGAGTGGTTGTCGTTGTGAATTGTAGCATTTTGAACGCCGTATATTCTGAATCTAAATACAATCACGGTCGCGTCGGTTAGGTAGTGGGACAAGTCAGAGACCCGGGAGCCGTAAAAACAAGGCGATGGACCACTGCACGCGGTCGATTTCAGTAGGCGCTAGCTGCGCAGCGTTCGAAAAAACTTCGATTTTTTGGCCACTTTTAATAGCGTCCTCAAGATACCGCTTCACCGGATCGGCGGCAGTGCATTTCTTCCCGTCTGCGCTCTTGCCTGGCTGTCTTAGAAGAAGAGTAAGTAGAGAATGAGACTGAGATCACGACCATGTCCATGATGTTATTAAACACCATATTTATCTAGGTAGTAGAGCCAGAAGGAGATGAGAGATCATGCCGATCAAGAAAAACGGGACGCCGATGTGGATCCCATGAACAACTTCTGGCACTTATATCGCTGTCTATAATTGACTTCGACAAAAAGCAGGGAGCGGGAAATAACAAAATGCATGCCCTCCATAAGTCCAGAGAGAGTTCGTTTTCCATCGACGAAACCGACTGTTAGAGATCGTGTGTGTCACACTCCCACCTAGGCGCATGTTATAAAGATAAGCTAGCAATGAACGCTATTGCTATATCTTCAATGTCAAAAAGTTTTCATCAGCTGCCCTTGTCGGGTCGACCAAAGTAGCACTAGCAGAAGCAGTAGAAGCCATTTGAACACGACACAACAAGTGCGTTAAATAGTGCTATACTTATCTGGTTTTCGGCGTCGTGCGGTTATGATACTGATCATACCTGTCTCGAAATGCTAACCACGCTCCTCTATCCCTATGGTCTATAGAAAATTTTTTCTCATGATTTCTTGCCGTAAGCATAGGTATAAGATGCAACTTCGGCGTTGCCGTTAACTGCTGCGGTATCGACTTTTTTCGTCACAGAGAACACGCCTGATGCAATCGCAGGCCCCTTGCGAAAATCAAAGGCCGCGGTTGGGCTGGCCGCTGGATTGTGATAATTAGAACTGCAACAGGCAACAAAGTAAGACCGGATTACAGTAGTGCACATCATTCTGGTGGAACTGGAACATGTTCCTACTTTGCCTATCGTTTAAAGAATGTCGGTCGCCTCTTTCCATTACTGAAAGGAATGAGAACTTGAGACTTCGTGGAGGTTTAATTTTCGAGAACAGCCTTAAGACAAGCAAACGGACGCTCGATGCTCGGAAATTCGTAATCAACACCGCCAGAGATTTCGTATGGGGCACCTTCATTAACTACACAAAAATGTGTTTACTTTTTCAACATGTATGTGCATCAGCAGCAAAACGTTGACGAGACGATAAAAAGGATTAGAATTTGGGTAAGGATCACTATTGAGGCCATGCAACCTGATGCTGATGTTGGTCATGAAAGAAGACGCTAAGAACTAGTACTACTCGTTTTCACACGGAGAAGCAATTATACCGGACAAGAATAGCAACAGAACAACAAAATCGAGGGAATCGCAAGCAGCTACTCATTCAAATTGATTCTCTACATGAAGATGAGCATTCATTTCATTATACGCCCTGTAAGTCATAAATAAACCAATAAACAAAGACTATTGGTAACTAGCATACCTCCAGCTCCATCAGCTCGAGTTTGCACGAAAGTAGAACCACGCGACGAGCCTCGCAAATTTCCACGCGGGTGCATTAGACGTTTTTTACTTGCCATTGCTAAAACGGTCTATAATAAATGCATCAATTACAAATCCTCCCGACATGTCCCATGGGTCTTGTTTGACATAAAACCTCTCGGAGTAGATTGCTACTGCTTTTCCCTGACAGCACTCTATTACTTACCACAGCGGAACTAGATGTAGATAACGACTACATACTGCTGCTACAGTGTAAAGACTAGTCCACACTACCTGCAAAATGAGTGATGCCCTTGACGATGGATAGACTTATTACGCCACGCCCTAAAAAACGGATGGAAGAGGAGCCAGTCAGTTGCATTTGTTCGGTCCCGCCACCTGTGGGGTAGTTCAATATTGTCGTAGAGCCCTAACTAAGAAAGAAACCCGAGAAAAAGGTGGAAGTAGACGTAAAAAAAGGTGAGAAAAGGCAGCGGTCTTCTAAGTTAGGATCCGCGAGGTAGTCGTTCATATTTTTTTGCCTACGAACAAGACTCCACCCATTTGAAATTGAGTCGCATAAAATTGTCAGTCTGCTTGTGTACCGTCCCGCGCTATATCGAAGGAAGACAAGAACCTGAGCGGCATCGGCTCTACTAAGCTTAAGTGTGTGGGCTTGGGGGGTGAGAGGTCGGCTCCATTGCTTGGATCAGCCAATGCCCGCACGCGAAAAGCCTTGCCCTTGGCTTTATGACTATCTTTGAACCAACGAAGCAGCCCGCCACCCACATTTCTCAAGTTACCAGCCAAGTGCACCTGCCCCCGGCGCTGCACTTCCGACAGCCGCCTCACCCACCGACCACCCTGCGGGCGCCCCCTCACGCTCGCTCCCGAGAGAAACTAACAATCTCGAGGGCCTTAGAATTTAAGGAACGATTTTCCTAACAAAAAACAAAAGACATTTGCATCTTGAGAGAAATCAGAGCTCAGAGCTCTTTTCCTTCCGCTTCTGCACTGCAAGAAGACATTTTTATATTGTGTTCATTTCCTAAGGGGGTGTTTGGATGAGGAGAGAAAAAAAACGCGGCACTTAATTAATGAATTCAAGATCAATCATTTGAGGCAATACATAGTAGTAAGAAGGGAGGGGAATTGAGTGTTAAAAAATATCAGATGTAAGCGGTGCAAACAGGATTGTGTATCCCCATGAATGGGGATAGGTGAGGCCAGGGGAAAGCCCATAAGCACCTCCTGCAGGCTTTCCTCCCGTCTGCAGGAGTTTCTCCCGTACCTAGGAGAGAATGAGAAACTAACAAAACAACCCGAAGGCGAAGCGCGGGCGAGGCGTCCTTTTTCCCTTCCTCTGCGCCAAGCTCGACGGCGCAGTCAGCTAACCAGAGGCGCAGCCTACGCACATGACAAAGAAACCCGCCTAAGCATGCTCGGCGTGTATGCTTTTCGCTTCAATTGATTCGGCCTGCAGCCGCGTGACCCTGCAGTGCGCCCGCCTTGCTTCCCAGCCTGTGCCAATTCAACCCAGCCAGTTGGCCTGCACGCAGGCACCCCAATTAGGCGAAGGCGATACCAATCACCGGGACGAACCGCGCGGCAGCGTGAAAGGCGCTGGCGGGTAGCCGGTGCGGACAAATGACGGGGGACCGCGACCGGCGTGCGCCGCTGGGTGGCTCTTCGCACGCAAACGCACCAGGCCGGCCGCGGCCTACGATCGGCGGGCGGCCCCTGCTCGGTCGCGCCACGCAACGGGGCGCTGTGGCAGCGGAACACGGGGGCCCCGCTGTCTTACTTCTCTACAGCTTGGCCGCGCTCTCGCCCCTCCCCCTCAGTTCCCTCCCCCATCGCCGGGCAGCGACTCTGCCTCCCCTCCTTCCCCTGTGCACCTCCCTTCAGATTTATCGCCACCCCCTCCTCTCCAGTCCTTGCTTCTTCTCCTCCATCCCCTCCCTGCCCCATGACTCCTTCGCCCTTTTCCTCCCATTCTACTCGCCTCCACCCCCGTTTCCTGTCCTTCCCGCACGCGCAATACTACTCGTGCCCGTGGTAATAATTCTTGGAAAGACCTTCGCGGAGTGACTAGTTTGATAAAAAACCGGCATGGCGTAAAACGGTACCTCGCGATGCTGCATGTGCAGTCACATTCGAGGCCAGGCCTAGAAACGAAGCAGCGGTAGCACCGTCAGCGCTGTTGGTTGCGGTGTTCGACCACTTGACCTCAAGGATGCCACGTGAATTCGAGTCGCGATAATAAAAAAACAATAATCCTGATCAAGATAGATGAGCGCGCCAAAGCGCACACCTGACTCCAGTGCTGAAACTAGACACCGCCTCTACTTTGCTACCTCGCGAAAAAAGAGAACTCTACCTCTGTATATTAGCTATATAACTGCTATTGCCAATTCTGCTAACAGTGTTACTGCTGCTACTACTACCTGCACCAGAGGGACGGACCTACCTAACAAGAGACCTCCACACGGAATTTAATCTAAGTGACGACGTAAAGTCAACTGCCAGAGTCCAACGCGATGAAACAGCACGCTGCGCTATTCCCATGCATGACCTGGCCCTACCTACAACAATGCTCATAAGCGATTCATATTTTTAAGGAATAGCTAGCCTGCTGGTACTAATCAATATCGGTGGAGCACACCTAACTAGGAATTAATCTATATCGACGGAACTTTAAAACTCACACCTTAAGGCTCAATGATTCATGTCCCGAAAGCAGCATCTTCAATTTCGGAAGCTTCGCATGTTAGATATTTTGCTGGCGAATTATACAAGTTGTACAACTAAGATCATACCTTGTTCCAAATGAAACTCAACTCCGTGATCAAGGACAACAAAGTTCGCAAGTCAAGGGCGGACCCATCAAGTTTCGTCGTCGCGTAGTTGCTAGAGCTATGGTGCCCCTCGATGATGAACAATTGTTATACAAGGGAACTGTGAGGACAGCGAATGGTCATAGGAAAGTCCTCATATGCATAGTGCACTAGAGAATCCATAACCTGGAAAGCTCTCCACTACTGTACAGCTAGAGAGAAAAAGTTTACAGCCGTGCTGATTGATCAGATTCTATCTCATGAGAACGCCTTAATGCAGCTTCTTGGCGAGCGCATGGGAACCGCGTGACCAGTGAGTCGGATAGAGGTTGCCCTTACCAAATTAGAGGGCGTAGTCTGTGGTTTTTTGAGGTCGTGTGAGTCTGAGTACTTTTTCACGATAGGTCCGCATTTTGTTGACTTACAAAAAATAATCTAAAAGTCAAAAAATTGCTTTCGCTAATCAGTACAGAACTTTGGTCGGCCTTTGATCAAAACCGCCAACATGAAGGTTCCACGGGGGTTCCCCCGTCACCTGTACGGGAAGGGGGATGAACGAATCTGACCATAATCAGCCTGCCAGCCTCGAGACAGAATGCCAGCTGCCCCACAGTCAGTAGTCTTCAGAGCATCCGCTTCATTCCACTCCGTCCCGGAGCCTTTGATTGTGGGACCGGAATTTCCGACAAAAAACTTTTGCTTAGAAGGGAAAAATTTTTGCTTAGAAGGGAATACGAAAGAGAAGCCTTGACAGGTTTCTTCATCATAAGCTTGATGTTGTGCTTAAACCTGTACAGCATGTCAGGCTTGTACCACTAAAGGCTAGAGACTTGTGCTCCAACTCCTTACTTAGACACATCTTCTGAGCTAATCCACACGCATCATAAGCCGATTTTCCAGTTCGACGCCCTCAGTTGCGCGTATGAAAGATGCTGGAATATTTATTCTATTTTCTTCACCCAAATCACCTGTGGGATTTAAGCTTCTTACCATAGAATCGCGAAGCGCGGCTAACGCGTCAAGTTTTTGTAGTACTAGTAGGTGATATTTGTAAATTCACGACGGCGGACACCATTCGAGTCACAACCTGCAACATCATACACGACGGCGGACACCATTCGAGTCACAAGTCTTCTCCTTGAACTGTTCAAAAACAATAACAGTATGCAGATGCACTAGCAGTACTTCAGTATGCGATAAAGTCCTCCACCTGAGGCATTCATCTACTTGCTTCTGACTATTATCATTATTTACTCTTGCTTCCTCGATCATGGAGAACAAGAATCTTCTATTAAAGTGAGCCTTATTAACGTAAGCTGCTTGACAGAGATTTCGCAAATGAAGAGGACTGAATCTAGTTTGTAGCACTTAGTACAGAACTGAATCAATCTTCCACTTTCTTCGATTAGTAGCCGACATTTCCCTTCTCAGTTGATGTTCAATCTTCCAAGATCAATTAGTGGCTGCGCCATAGGTTCTAGGTCCTCCTCCAGCTTCAGGTCCGCGTACTGTTGCGGAACTGTGGGTGCCACCGGTGCATGCGAGAGCACAACCTCCACGTTTAGGTTAGAGTCATGCGATGTTCACGCATCAATCACTGACTGATCATCGGTCAACTGTGTCGGTGAAATTACGCAATATCTTTCAATATGAATCTTTTTCAGAAGTAGTTGCAGTGAGTCCTGGGTAGTATTTCGTTCGCGGTCATAACATTGGGAATCACATCATAGTCGTGCACCCGCCCGAATCGCTTCTCCCGTATCTCGGCCCAGGCATCGCCATCCGCGGATTTTATCTCACAGCCATATCTGTCGTGTTATCTTTTGATGTATTTTTTCTACAGAACTGCTCACGACTCCGCACAAGCAGTCGCTTTTGAATACTTCGGTCTCTCACTGTCGAACATGCATTGGTTCGAAAAACTCAAATTCTTTTCGCAAACTTATTCAGAGGACGAGCGATAACTAAGAAAGCGCTATTCTAATTGAGGTTACTCGCTCATTCTAAGTGTTCAAGTACTTTTGGTTTTGTTGGCTTCCGAAAGGAGCACACAAGCTGTCACCCCACCAAGGCTTCCAACTTGTACCGTAAAACTTGACACCCATGATCGTTTTCTCCTCATCAATCAAGATCTTAGAGACGAAAACGAAAGCAGAAGTGATAGTATCAGATACTAGTGGTCGAGTATCTGAATCTGTATGTGTCAAGTAGACGAAAAAGATGAGTTGCGAACGAGTGTGTATTTTCAACGATTTAGATTGTGCATCATAAGATAATGAATCTGCTTTGAAGCGCCTTCGTCATCCAACTCGGACAGCTCCCCAAGGAGTTGTATGAGAGTTCCAAAGAGAATCCACATCCAATATCACCTTCAGCTCCGATGTGTTTTCTACAAAGAAAAGCTCGATAAGAGCATATGAAGCCGGCTTAGCGACCGACTGAGTGAGTGACTGACTGACATCGTCCCCGGTGAGAGGTATAGCGCAATAGTTGAGAGATTGCATGCGCATCCAACGACTGCTTGTCCTGTTTGCAGGATACTGCCCAAATAGTTCAAAGTCTCAACCTGATTTGTTCAAATATGGAGGCTGCGTAAAGAACTAAGGGATACCAGATTGATACATACCTACCAAAAAAGTTAATTAAAGTTGTCTTTAGCTCGGCTATCTGATTCATTGAATGGCTCCGGTATTTGGTAACCTGAATTCGATCACAAGGATTCTCTTCTTGTTTTCCCTTATGATCAAAATCAGGCTACCGAATACCAGAGCAATACACTCATCGATCCATCTATAGAAGTACTGGCGTCAAGTCAACTAAGAACTGCACAAAAACGGTCTTTATTGCCGCCTCCTCGTCCTGGAAGTGCTCCGCTTAGCGGCTTTTGCCACTTGCTTCCTCTTGGTTTTTCTGTCTTTTTGTTTCGTTTCATGTGATTCCCCGCGCCCCTCCAGAGTCCACCGCGCCAGCCTGCAAATGTGTGCTGGGGGATTCTGGAGGGGCGCGGGGATTTGGAGGGTGCCCGAGGTTCTTGGCTCGCAACTGGGTGAGGGTTTTCCAGGAGGGAGCGCAGTAGGCGGCGAGTGTTCTGCGGATTCGCGTCATGCCCGGAAGGATTGAACTTTGTCCGGATTTTTGCAGTCCTTAGTTGAATTTTCTCCATTATAATATATGCTAGTTGTTGTATTCATTGCATGTCAAGTCTATCTGCCAACCCATCTAGATATCGTCCACTCGACCTCGAGCAACTACAAACAGCATAATCTTGTTCGACCAACTACAAACAGCATAACCTTGTTCCTCCGCTCACGCTCCCACAGAGTCCATCCAGGCCTTGCGACTGCGGAGCCTTTCTGCTGCTCTCTGTCTGGCTCATTCGGTTCGGTCTTACCAAGAAGCTCTTTCCCGTAAAGCCATCGCCAGGAGAAGGTCCCCGCTACCGTGGCCATTTGTTCAGCAGTTGATTAGATCTAGATGTAGTACTATGATACGTAAATGTATCACAGATACGAAGCCACAAGAGGCTCAGAAAGTCACACAGTTCTTCATACATGAAGATTAGGTTTCCCTCAGGAAATAATCAATGAATCATGTCCAACAGAAGATCCGAGTATTTTCCTGTTTGGCAGACTTCTCCTGTTGGCTCGCCTATTCGTGGCTGAGCGAGTCCAAAAAGAATCTTCATCAACATAAATGAGAAAGTAGCTAGTTATATCGACGTCTAGCGAGATGCGGGTCTGTATCTGTAAGGACGAGAGAGAGAGAGGTTCCTGGGTGGTTGATTAATAACAAGTAGATGGAGGCTAGTCTAAGTCAAGACGCTGTGAATCCATATATTTTCTGTGAGGTAGTAACTGATGCTCTCCCTAATTGGAAACTAACTCCTAACCCGCCTAAGTTGCAATATTACTGACAAGGGCATAAGAAATCAAAGAGCAAAATTACGTAGTGAAGATAAGTGTCAATATGGTAAGAAGTGGAAAATTATCAGGTGCTATAACTAGCAGAAATATAATTAAGAGCAATAAAATTCTGCAAACACTTCCCCTCCGAAACCTCAACCTCCAACACCGAAACCCACAACCTCCGACACAAAAACCAACAAACCCCAAACCCATGAACCCGCGAAACCCATGAAGCAAACCCATGAAACCCATGAAGCAAACCCATGAAACCAGGAAACCAGGAAACCAAGAAACCAAGAAACCAAGAAACCAGGGGACCAGGGAACCAGGGAACCAGGGAACCAGGGAACCAGGAAACCAGGGAACCAGGGAACCAGGGAACCAGGGAACCAGGAAACCAGGAAACCAGGAAACCAAGAGACCAGGAAACCAAGAAAACAATGCGAAAACGTGGAAAATTTTCGAAATTTGAAGAACTCAAATCCAAGAAATTGAATCGCAGTGAAGGCGCTGGCTTAAAGTCAAAAACTTTGGGGTCTTAGCACTTCACAATCGCAGAACTCAATCGCAAAACGACGACAAAACGTGGAAAATTTTCGAAATTTGAAAGACGCAAATCCAAGAGATTGAATCTGCGGGAAAGGGCTTACAGTCCAAGGCTTTGGGGTCTTAGCACTTCAAACGCACAGAATTCAACTCCAAAACGACGGCAAAACATGGAAAATTTTCGAAATTTGAAGAACGCTAACCCAAGAAATTGAATCCCAGGGCAAGGGCTTAAAATCCAGAGTCTTCGGGCCTTAGCACTTCAAACCCACGGGGTTCAATCTCAAAACGACGAAAAAACGTGGCAAATTTTCGAAATTTGAAAAACGCGAAGCCAGGAAACTGAATCGCAGGGAAAGGGCTTAAAGTCAAAAACTTTGGGGCCTTAGCACTCCAAGCGCACAGAATTCAACCCCAAAACGACGAAAAAACGTGGAAAAGTTTCGAAATTTGAAAAATGCAAATCCAAGAGATTGCATTTCAGAGAAAGGTCTTAAAGTCAAAAGCTTTGGGATCTTAGCACTTCAAGCGCACGAGATTCAATCCCCTAACGATAGCAAGACGTGGAAAATTTTCGAAATTTGAAAAACGCGCATCACTTACATCGTTGCCGTGCTTAGTTTTTTATTTTGGGAGGGAGGGGGATCCTAGTGGGAGGGATGTTGTCAAACGCTCCAAGCTAGTCCTTTAGAGTTGTTGCACGCCTTTACTCACGGCTAGTGGGTTTGTAGCTGCATTGTTGTTGCTGGTGCTTTAGCTGTAGAAGAGATCTTCTAGTTGTGAGGTAGTAACTGATGCTCTCCCTAATTGGAAATGTGCAACTTTTTCACCTGAGCGCTGGAGACTTTATTTATTCGCGCATCGTGGTCGCCATTCACCATCACAAAATGCTGGAAGAGGTTTTTTTAGAGCAAAGAAAAAGCAAAAAAAATATTTATTTTCCTATTATAGTAACCATGAGTATAACACGTAATATTTTTCGCTTGATAAGTAAACAGGCGTGGGCCAACGCTTAAACAAACAGCTGCTAAGCCAAGTATCCTCTTCGGTAGGAAAAAAAGAATACTTCTAGACTCTCGACGGTACAGTGAGAATACGCAATTCTCGACGGCGTGAGAATATGCAGATCAGCTTTTCCTTATGTACGACTCTGTCCTTGGTCTTCTATCTTAGACTCGTCGAGACTCTAGTAAAAATAGACATGAAGATGTAGGATCCTGGACTAGAGGACCTCTTCAGGACGTATGCGTAGGAGCAGAGGCAGAGCCTTCATCAATGGGCATCCCCTACTTCTATCAACAAAACGACGCAGTTCTTCCTGAACAGCTTATAGGCGATAGCGTACTTACATGTAAAACTAGAGTATGCAGCTCGTGGAAATTGTGCAGGTACTACTTACTTACATCGCGAGAAAGCTTTTAGAATAGAAGTAGAACAACAGAATAGCCAGGAAAAGGGATGCGTTTAGGAGCTACATATTGCGCTCTTGGTAAAAAACGGACCCTCACTAGCAAAGCATAGTTTAGACAGTTACGCCAATGGGGGTGCATCCGGTGGCCATAATTCTTGCTTTTCAGGAACTTGACCCAATTGAGAAAATAGGCCAGCGGATCCTCCTTTTCCTTGTCTGTGCCCAGTGTTTCCGAAAACATATTAGCATTGACAAACAGGAGGACTAAAAAGGTGAGTTACCTGATCGTATTCTTTGCAATAAATATATTAGTCATGCTTGTTATGCTACAATGAACACGACTTCTGCGTGAGCATATGCTGTGAAAAAACAAGAACGCAATTCAGAGAGAGAAAACTTGTTAAACTTACTTTGGTTCTCAAACTCATGATCCTGCGAACTCATCTACTTGGTCAAAAAACAAAAAGTAACAAAAACCTGTCATAAATTAGAGCAAGATCGAGGCTCGATTTGATGACGCTCCCCATCAATCTTTTCTGGTAATTGATGCTGGAATAATCGAAATTTTGCGACTTTCATAGACGAGACCAACGTCAGCACGAATGGTGCTACAAGAACATCAGACTACTTGGGTGACGGACTGCTCCCCCGAAGTGCCTAGCACTCACGAAGCTCATGCGGTAGTACAACAGCACGTAAGTGGGAGTAGAGTACTCTGAGTAATACCTTCACTTGTCTTCTATGATAAAAAGCCAAGAATTCATCTATCAGTGTTTCCAACATTAGCCTTAATCTGGAACTTTCGCATTGTAGGAGTAGTCACCGGTAAAAGCGTAGATATCCGCTTTCGGGGGCAATGAACGAGGCAGACGAGATAGTGACAAAGATTTTTGCCAATACTTTGGTATCCATTTTTTTAGCAAGAACGTCAGGTGTGAGTATATGCGCGGCATTACCACAGTTGGTGAACTAGTGCGGTGCGTGCTGGGGTCGTCGAAGAATACAATATCATAACGAACACCACCACACTGAAAAAGACAGAGCCGCCGGGCGGGTCTACTAGCACGGCGCGGGCACTGTTTCGCCACACCAGCGAACGCCTGGCTCCAGCTTTCGCGTGGTCGAGGCTTTGCGCGATGACTCGAAGCCCACACAAAACCAAGCGCGACGCGAGCCTCAGGCCATAAGTACGGCCAGAGGCTCACGCCCCGTCTGGTTCATTGATTCGAAGCACCAAAGGAGTGCGGACGCTGCTGCACGGTCCAGCCCTTGCGGGTGTGGGCCACAACCCGCGCGAAGTGCAAGCCGTGGTCCAGGTGTAAGCCCGGCGGGCTCTTTCTTATCTATGGCTCAGGATCTCTTGGGCGCCGAGCGGTGGCCCAGGCTTGCTACACAGTCAGCCCACAGAGTGCCGGGGCATACCGCGGCACCACGCACGCAGTCCGAACCCAACAGAAAAGCGCAAAGCGCTGACCCCAAGCCGCAGGCCAGGCGCTGCCTGTATTGCTCTGCTCTAGATTCATCCCAGACACAGAAAGGCAGCCCCTGGCATGCGCCTGCCCACCGTCCATGCATGTGGTGCGGGAGTCGATCCGCTGCGGCTCGAAAGCAAGCGAGGCTTCCTATGCGGAGGCAGAGGCCAGGCGCCATCGCCAAGCCATGCATGGCCCCTGCTAGTTTCTTTGTCTTGGTTCCTCTGGTCACCGCATCGACTGACGCAGCACGAAAGAAGCACACACCCGAACACAAAAAAGAAGGCGCGCGGCGCTGGCTTCAAGCTGTGGCCCATCTTTCACCTGGGGTGGATTCTTCTGCAGAATGTGGACACAGCGGGGCGCGGTGCTTGGACTTATCGCGGCGCGCCGGGGGCGACCCGAAATCCGCAAAACAAGTATGGACCGGAGGCCGCGGCCGCAGTGCTTTCTTTTCTTTGTTTGGTCTGCATTCATCGCCTTGCACGATCCCCCAGACAATCAGAACGACGCCAGGCTGCGGCCCGCCGCTTGTCCAGGGCCCCCCTGGCCCCTGCAAAAAATTCCACCCGCGCAAGCCCCGCGCGGTGTAGGTAAATGCAGAGCGAAAAGACCCACGCCGGAGCCCCGTTAGCTCGGAGCACACACAACACGAAGGCCACAAGAATGGTCAGAGCTGGCATATTTTGGGTCGGCTCCTTTGCATTAATATCGACCCACACAACAAAAGGGGATGCGGGCTGCGTACACTATAGCGCCAGAGTGGGCCTTTTGTGGGTTGGAACTCCAAGCCCACACAAGGTCGCCGGCGCGGGCTCCGAGCGGTGCGGGCAGCATTTGGCTAAGAAGCGAGCGCAGACCACGGCCCCAGGCTTATGCATTTACTTCAGCTCATTAGAGGAACAAAGAAAAGAAGCGGGGACAGGCTTACCTGCATGAAGACCCATCGAAGAAAGAGAGCCGCCCTGCTCCTGCTGAATCCCGAGGGGGCTCCCGTGGCTGGTCTTGTTCTATTGTTCAGAGCCGCGCAGGCTTGCTTGGTGAGGCTCAGTGGTATGACGCTAAACCCACGCAAGGCTGAGCGCAAGAGGCCTACTCACGCCGTGGTCCCTCCGAAGAAGTGAGCTCAGCCAAGCCAAGGCGGGCCACTCTGTCTGCGTACTCATTCAAGACACTGCTCCGCCCATGCTGGCGCTGTTTGGGTTGCAGCTCGAGGGCCTACGTTGCCGGCCGGGTTTGGTCGCCTTGGATTGCTCTGCACAATTCGGGGAAAACTCGAAGAGTGCCTGGACAGGTCACGGCCTGCAGGCTTGTCGTTGCTTGCCTTACCGCTCGAAGCCAGCCAAGGGCCAGGGCTTCGGGCGATCGGATAGAGAAGCCCTGGAAAGCTAGACTTTCACAAGGGGGTTACAAAGGGCGGCCTAAATCATAAGGGGCGGCGAACTTCATAAGGGGGGGCTGTAAGGGTGTCACAAGGGTCTTCAAGGGTATCCCAACCAAGGGGAGCGCACAAGGGTCATAAAGGTCTTCATAATGGTTCAAAGGGGGGCCTAAGGGTAGGGTGGGTCAGGCTCTTACAACGGTAAGACAAACGTCTTTATTATTGGGTATGCTTTAAGGCTGGGCGGTACCTCCCCCCCCCTGTGGTCTGGTCTGTGGTGGCGCGCGCGCGCACTTTTCCGCGCTAATTCTCGCAGATTCTAGTGGTGAAAGGCGTCAGAACTTGGCACAGTCGGCCCCTTGCGCCTCTCGGCGTGTCCCTACGGGACCCCCTGGCCTCTGCTGACCACCCTCGCAGGCGGGAGGCCTCCGGGGTTGAAAGCCGCCGAAGGCGGCCACGGTCGCAAGTAGAGCCAGCAAGCCGATGACCACAGGCCCGGAGGGTACAAGCTGCACGGCTCAGGGGGTCCAGTCCCTCACCTTTTGCCGCCTTCAGAGGCCTTCTAGTGCCGGCGCCTTGCTGCGGCAGCGAAGCATACTGGAGGCACTTAGGGCACAGGCACGCACCTGGAAGGAGGCGCAAGCGGTCCCGTGGTTGGGCCCCTTTTGAGGCCTTCCACCTACGTCGGAGGCCTCTAGGGGACAGCCAAGCACCTGGAAAGAAGCAGAGGCGGCCCCCTGGGCCCCTCTTGAAGCCTTCCACCTGCGTCGGAGGCCTCTAGGGGAAATCCAAGCACTTGGAAGGGAGCGGGGGCGGCCACGTGGCCCGCTTTTGAGGCCTTCCACCTACGTCGGAGGCCTCTAGAGGAAAGCCAAGTACCTGGAAGGGAGCGAAGGCGGCCACTTGGCCCCCTTTTGAAGCCTTCCACTCCCGGCAGACGCCTCCAAAAGGTGTCCGGGGCTACGGCACCGCCCCCCTACGGTAGGGGGGGATAGCGTAGCCCCAAGCGCTGGATCATATATTAATTATTATGCAATTCGACATTTGGTACACATATGATTGGTCGTGATCAATAGGAGTCGTGACAAAGCAGAATTTTGAGTAGCAAGCGAGTAAGTAAATGTAACACGACTGAGCATGTTGCTGTAAAAAAAGGTCTGATCCATTCTTTTTCCTTTACTCTACGAGCCTTGATGCCATAAGAGATTGCCCTGGTACATGTTGTAAAAATCCCAGTGAAGTCCTTGCAGGTCCGAGATGTGGTAGATTGTTTGCGCCCTTCCTTCAGCAGCACCAGAAGCAGGCGCAGGAGGCAGGGTTTAGAAAATCATGAGGATTCTGTATTCCGATTTCAAAGAGTATTTCTGATTCTGACTGTGCGTATAAATCAAATTTAGAAAAAAGCTTCAGAGTCTTTCATAGCGAAAATGCGTGATCCTCTGAGAATACAGCATAAATACAGATTGGTGACACGGAGAAGAGACGAGTGCAATACTATTATCGACCCAACGGGTATTAAGAGGTATACTCATGGGTAACAGTGAGTATTGCGCAACGATCGCAACGGCGATAACGTTGACTCAACGCCAACGAGGGCTGCTCATATAGAATAGATCTGAGTCTGAGTAGTAGTACTGGTTGTAGTAGTCGTAGTAGTAGTAAACCCAATCCAGGGGTACGTCTGAAGTTATTTGCACAAGGGGGGAGAGGGGAAGTGTTTGGGTTGTAGCTCTACTTTGCTTTATTTGTTTTGTTTTTGTTTTGATACTGATACTATCGATCTTAAATTATTCCCAGGAAAAGGAACTATGATGAAGAAGCTTATCTCTAGTTCTAGCGATTGACTACAGCATAAGCAGGAGGATCAGGCTCGGCTGCAGTGGCAGCCTCCTCAGAAGCATCAGCATCAGGAGAAGTGGAAGCGGGAGCGGGAGCGGGAGTGGTAGTGGGAGTGGTAGTGGGAGTGGTAGTGGGAGTGGTAGTGGGAGTGGTAGTGGGAGTGGTAGTGGGAGTGGTAGTGGGAGTGGTAGTGGGAGTGG
>CAJINU010000036.1:121770-143359 GCA_905178165.1 Amoebophrya sp. A25
ATTTTTTTGGATTGTTGATGAAGATAATAAGTTGCAAGTGATGCGCTGAGAAGATAGTCGACATTTTGCTGTGCAACGATTTCGAATTGGATGGCGATGTATGTGTATCTCTTTCATGAAATTAATTGATTTTCTTTCTACTCATTCAGTCTGTGCATCGAAAAACGACCCTACCAGCGCACTACTTTCCTGATGCTGATCTCAGCGATGTTTGATGTAGGGCCGGCTGTCCTTGCATCTTCTTCAAGTAGGCCGCCTGGTGCAGACGGATATTTTTGAAAAATTTGGACTGATGTTCATTGATTGGTACTATTGGTCGTATCAAAGTGGATCGACCTTTTTCTTTCGATTCGCTTCCTTGTAGGTAGTTAGTCATGACGAGAGAGCTACCGCCGTCGCATCCCTGAGGCCATCCCTGAGCCCTTTTCATCTTCCGCCCTTGAAAAGAAGCCGAGGATGATGCCGAGGATGCACTTGTGGTAGCCTTAGATAATTGATTACTTATGATCATGGTGGTTAGTCATGTTAGTCCTGTTCAGATGACTATAAAAAGCTGTACAATTATTAGTTCAGACATTTGCCGCCATCGATGACAAATAAGGACTCTACTTCTGCGGCAATCTTAATCAGAATGCACATGGTTAGTCATGTTAGTCCGCCTCCTGTTCGTGATCAGGCTATAAAAACCTGTACAGTTTTTATCAAACTTTACGTTTACACATAAACGCGTGCGCAAACAAATTCACAATGAATGACTCAGCAGAGGAGAGTGCTCATTATATGCGCATCTGGTCGGCACAAGAATAATCAAATGTTTCGCACTTCTTCGAAATTTCAAACGGGAACAATTACTCTTGTCAAACTTTCGTATTCTCGATCAATGAGTAGATCTAGACTGATGCTCATCTTTAATACTGTTCGAGTAGACGTAAAACTGTTGTAATGCTTTTTGTTGCAAATGAATAATTACTTAATGATAGCTTGATTTTGATAACGATTGGACTGCCCGATGTATCTGAATGCTGAAAAAGTCACTGAAAATATTTCGCAATCTTATCTGGTAATGTTCTTGAGTTCTTGGGTGTTTGAAATTCGATAAACGGTTGCTCTGAGCAAAGAAAGGTAAATCTAAATGATAAGAAATTCGGTCAATGGAGTAGTGGTCCACATATTGCAACTCTTCTGCTATTACTCGAGGCACATGATCTGATTGTCATAATGAAAGTAGAAGAGCAACTGAAGCAGAAAGACAACCGAGACACTGAAAGTAGAAAAGCAGCGTGAGCGTAGACAGTGACTGCGTGCTCCTTCATTTCAGTTCGCTACTCGCTTATTTCGATTTTTCGGTAGACAGAAAGCATCAGCAATTCACACGCGTCTCTGATATTAGTCCATCGTTGTAGTGAATTGTCAGCGCGACGAGCACGATCATCATGCTGATGCATGATTTTCATTGCTCCACCGTAGAGAAGTGTTCTGCGTATTGCATAATGCTATGACTTCCGAGACTCACAATTTGGGAAGATGACCTGTCTCCCCCAGGCCTTATTCTGACCTGCCTTCTCCAGGCCTTATTCTGACCTGCCTCCCCCAGGTCGACCTGCATCCCCCAGGCTTCTTTATTACGACCTGCCCCCCGCAGGTCATACTAGTTGTAGTCCTCTTGTTTAGACAGACACTTCTGAGACCCACAATTTGGGAAGATGCTATACTTCTCAGTTCTTAGTATTTGCAATGGTATTCATGTCCATCCCGATGGCGGAATCAATGATTGTACTTACTTACTTCGGAACCCTGCATGTAGTCAGCCGCGTCGAGGGAAACAAAAATGCCAAAATAAATAGTACGAATCAGGTCTGCACACCCGTGAGATCAGAAGCACACCCGACACCCCGCCCACCTGGTGCTACTTCTCAGAATCAGATGGTCAACATGGTGGGCTTTCCGCTTTTTCTTTCTAAGAAGTCCAGGTTGACCCTCTGATTCTGAGTATTTCCTCAACCCCGTGGCCATTCTTAAGTCAAGGGCAAATCAAGTTTTTTCGTCGCGTAGTTCTAGTTGCTAGACCGATGATCATGATGCCCCTCGTCCTTCAATGAACAAGCATTATCTGAAAGTCCACAAAGAACAGACAACGAGTAGCGGAGCGTTCACCGGAATCAGATGGTCATGGTGGACCCTCCGCTTTTTCTTTCTAAGAAGTCCAGGGTGACCCTCTGATTCTGAGAAATAAAAGGAATACTATAAGTCTAGAGTTGATAAGTCTATGTTTCTTCAACTCATTCAGGAATGCTCTGTTAGTAAGCCTCCGACGGCGTTGAATGGTTATTTGCGGGAGAAGATTGGTGTGAAGATCGTACTGCAGGACGAGGTGTAGTAGAACGCGAAGATCATCTCTCTGGACATGATTAAAAAAAGCTTTTTTCATCAGATTGATCACTTGGCAAGCACTCCTAAAAAGGACTTCCTCTAGCCTTTCCGAGATCCCGAAAAAAAAAATAACCTAGTGGAAGAAACTCCTATGATTATCTCTAGTACTCACCCATGATTATCTCTATTTTATTTATCTCCCATTCTACAACCCACGACCAGCTTCCTAAGCTCCTCATATGATGACCCTCTACCTCCCAAATCCTCATATGACGAAGTGCGCCCTCAAAAAATCTTTATAAATATATGATGACCTGCCTCGTCCCCCAGGTCTTAGTACGACCTGCCTCCCGCAGGTCTTATTACGACCAAGTCCTGCCTCCCGCAGGACTTATTACGACCTCCCCCAGGTCGTACTAGTAGTCCTTCTTCTTTAGACAGACACTTCGTCGAGGCCTGCTGCCTCGATGAAGCTTTCTGCTGCTGCTGCTGCTGCTGCTGCTGCTGCTGCCGCTGGTGCTGCTTCCTCTGCTGCCGCGCCTGCTTGTGCTGTGTCTAATGCCAGCGGGGATCCACCTGGCGAAGCACGAGATGCCGGTTTTAACGGGGCATTGTCCGCTGCCACTCGGTCTTCTGCCGGGAGTCGATGTTAGAAGAGCTAAGACGACTCATAAACATTAAGAAGATTATGATTAATTGGGTGATTGGTCCTTGAGTGATTGACGACTCTAAAGGCTTAGTTAAGTTATTATAATCAGAGCGCTCGAAGTAAAAATTCCTGACTTCAGCCACATAAGGTCCTACCGGAGAAAAGGAGAGAGGCAGGCGCTCGCAATGAGATCGGAGCGGCGTAGTTGACCTTCTTATGGGTGCTAGCTCACCAAGGTCAACTTCCGTTTCCGACTCCGAAATCATTCGTCAGGAACTAATGCTCATCATGAGTCAAAGAGTCGCCAATCACTCAAGGACCAATCGCGCTTAATTGGCTGATTTGTCCTTGAGTGATCGGCGACTCTTTGATTTATTGACGTGCCCACGAGGGAAAGCAGCATGCTTTTTCTTAGAAATTCTACTGGCAGGAAGAGATGCTTGCTTCCACCCTAATTATGCAACAACAAACAATCAAAAACTTACGCTTGGCGAAGCGTAGGACCGTAAGACGACGGGCAAAGGTCTAGAACTGTACCCTCCTCGGCATAGTAATTTTGCAGCTCAAGGAATAGACGTAGTATCTCTATTTTTATTCAGAACTATCGACATCATGAACCGACAACGCATTGTGTTCGTCGCAAAAAACTTCGAAAATCCACCAAAGTATTCAAAAACACTGATAATGATTTTCAGACGCTTCTTAATCCCCGTATACTTGCTGTAGGGCTTCACGCACTGCCCTGGCCTTGTAGGCTGCAATCACTCGCTTCTCCGTGACCGGGACTGAGTCCGCGTCCTTACCCTCAGGATTTATTCATGAAGGACGGGCTACCAACAAATCGTTGAGACTCCTAAGAAAGTAATTGTACTAGTGCAGTCAAAAAATTCAACTGAGCAAAGCGAGCAGAATCGTTCAGCTTCAGCAAACCTACTAAACCTATGATTTAAGACGTTCTTATAATATCATGATAGGGGAGACCAACAGCAGGAAAAATCAATAGTGCCCTTCAAGCTCAATAGTGCCCTTCCTTTTCTTATCATGAGACTCCGAAAAAGGAAGGGCACTATTGGGCTTGAAGGTAATATGGCAGCCTTAACGCGTTACTTATTAGCAACATTCATTCATTCACTTCTCAGTCGGAGACGTCGACTATACAACTACGTTAGCAACACGTTATAAAGCAGAACTTTAACAGAGCAGTACTAGAATCCAAGCACCATGCCTCTAAATAATGCGTTGCTCAAATAACGCGCTAAGCCTGTCATAGGTGAAGAATCTATGCTATAAGTATAATGTAGTCGTTTCGTCACCGCCATAAACGCACAGCCCTCGCAGATGTTTCCGCCAAGATGATTCTTAGAGCTTCTCTACCACAGAGTTCGCATCTTTCGACTAATAGGAGTGTTCCTTGGCTTGGCGGGCTTCCATATTTTCTAATCACGTCGTGTCACCGTCATAGTCGTGCCATATCATGATGTCACGTGACCGCCCCTGATATGGAATTTCGTGACCACCTAACCCTTGTTTTGTGCCTTTTCGTATTCATTTTACTTTTCTTATATATATTTGTGGTGGAGCCGACCTAACTAGAAAAAAGACAGACCGGAGGAAGATATGAAAGAGAAAGGGGCAACTATCAACAAGTATCCTAAAGTATCCCGCTAACTACTTTTCTTAAATATATATAAATATAATATTGATTCTGCGTCCTCTCTAGTTCACGTCCATAGGAATGTTCCTTGGCTTGGAGTAGTTCATTCATCGATCGCCCACTCGAAAGCACAAGGAGCATATCCTTGTCAACAAATGATCATCATCGAGCTCAAGGCAGCTGTAGCTTGTTGAAGTTTATACATTTAAGGAGAAGCCCGAGCCTTCTTGTTTAGAAAGAAAGGTTGGCTGTGGTTATGGTCGACTTAACTTTTTGAGTTTGCTTTTCTCCTGCGTGGTCCCCTCAGTCGGATCGAGACGCTGGGCATAGCTCCGTAGATACTGCGAGTTTATTTGATCGACATAGTCAGAGAGCTAGAATGAAAGCATGTAGCAAAAGACAACGTTATTCGTTGAATCCGGATGAGTACGTTATTCGTTGAATCCGGATGAGTATCTATGTCGCCCTAGGCTCTCAGTCTCATGAAGATATCGAGCGTCCTCTATGTCGAGTAGGACTAGGAGTTGTTGTACTCAAAGATACCCACGATACAACCAACACGCAATGGGAAACCCGTCCAAAGAAGATCAAGTTTTGTGGATATAGTAGATTAGCTAACTAATTGTTGTAATCTATTAGTTACTTCTACATTACATTACCTACCTAGCGTAGACCAGTCAGAAAAATAAAGTGCCGCAGGTTCTTTCACTGGCATTTCATCAGAAATAGTTGTACAATCTGTTGCCTCAGTGAACTACCCACTTTATGGCCCAGCTACTTCAATCTCTAAGTACCTTGGTAACCAGAAGACGTTCCACAAGATGGCTTCGGAGGTCCTTTTCTAAGCCTCGGGCATCAGTATCATTATGCTAGGCTATTTCCGAATCATAGCTGCACTCTTTCCACTTTATCGTCTTGCATAATTCATTTTGTAAAAAAGTACTGCCAATGGATGATGCGTGGCAAGTGTAAAGGGAAAGGTTTCCTTCTGACAATAAGAGACTGAGAGGGCGCAAGTCATGGAGCCGGATAAGCGGAACATCATATTTTATTAATAAGGCAACATGCAAGATAATTTCTTTCGGTCTCAACATAACTCGGCGTTCTGGGCTTTGTACGTGTGTGTTAGAGCTAGCTCGTGCGAGGTCGCTGTGCTTTCCGATTCAAATACTTAGGCCACGACTGCATTGGCGAGGCTTGGCCACTTCAGTTGGCTGAGGTGCTTAGCAGGGGGCCGGCGTGCGTCCGCCCGGCTCGCGTCTTCAAATGCTGAAGTAGAACGAAATGACATACCCACCCAAGTCACAATACAACAAAGGGGCACAAAGAAACGGCCCGGCGCCAGCCCTGCCCATGTCATCCCGCTCCCCTTTTTCTTGGCTCCCACGCACCCGGGGAGAATTCGCGGAGGGAGTAAGCCCTTGGAAAAGCAAACGAAGAGCCAGCAGGCGTCATGCTCATCAAGCAAGGAGACAAATGCCCAAGGGCTAGCGGCATCAGCTCCACCGATTGGGATTTGCAGCTGGTCCACCAGAGGCGCCCCGGTGCGTTTTTCCTCTCTCTAGCTTCTCATCCCACTGCAAGGGCGACGGCGACCTCAGCGGTCCCTGCGGTGGTCTATTTCCCAAGCCTGGAAACCTTCTGCGGCGAACATCTGCGCCCCCCTCATCCCCAACAAAGTGAAACCCCGAGCGTGCCGAACTGGTTTGCCCCTCTCGATACCCCTCCGCCCAGGCCGTTTTACCTCAGAAAAAACCGCGCCGCCGGTGCGCACATATATAGCTGCCAAGGAGCGTGCGCCAGACCAATGCAAGGAGAGGGAAAGCGAACACCGCCACAAGGGCTGGGCAGCGGCAGATCAGTAGCAACGAACCAAGCGCAGGGGCGGCGAGTGGTCAAACGATTGGCACTGAAGCATCTGGCCGGCGCGTCCTTTGCTGTGCAGCCGGGAGGGCTTGTGCCTTCAAGCGATCCACCTCCCAATCATGCGACCAGCAACAATACCGCCAACCCAACCATCCCAGCCAAGCAGCAGTGATGACCACACACAACCACGAGCAGGAACAAAGAGCAAAAAAAACCTATCTGTAAACCACGTAAAGACAACACGCTCCACGGCGTCCCACTTCCACCGCGAGCCAGAAGGCGGCCAGGAGACGAAGACTATTAGAGATTGGGAAATAGCTTTACTATGGTGGAAGAGGCTTGTCATTGGCAGAAGTCATTAGTTCATGGAGCTCTTGCTCCTTACTTTATCCACCCAGAGAGTATACGAAAAGTCTGAAGCTTCTGAGATCACCATCAGGCGTGTCTACAAAAGTAGTCCTCTTCTCCCAGTTTTGAATACTCATCGATATAAATATAAAATGGGCTGCCATAAACCCGCAGTTGGTAAGTACTGGCTCGGGACCCACCATTAGGTGGAAGGTCCGGCACCTTGTTCACCTTTCCGTTGAATTCGAACGCAATGCTGTTCAATTTGTCGCCCACCTGTTTGTTGTGAGGTCGTGAGCCTACTTACTAACGTGGTTCATGAGAACTTTACTCAAAATCAGCGGGTGACCTGGTTATCACTCTCGTTCAAATACATTCCAACAGCAAGACCCGGCAGTGTGCGTGAGTCTGTTGGTCACCATCATGATTTCACTCTGCTGGGTGGTGGTCTTCGTACTAGTATCCAGACCCCTCGCAGCAACACCTGTCTCTTCGTACCTGTGGCAAGCGCATAACAGGTTCCGAACGCATGCACCCGCGGGCCAGTTGGATAGTGCGAATACCTCATCGCGCAGTACGCGCAGTTACATTACAGCAGGGCCCTCGCGCTTCTACAGTGGTGGCCCCAGTGGCCGCCAACGCTTGCAGACAAAGTGTCCAATCATTCAACAAACCTTCACGCAAATGCTGAAAAGAAGTCCCAATCGTAGCATTAACGCTATACCGTCACGTGTTGGAGTTTCGCAGAGTCGTCTGGCGTTGGAAACAGTTGTCCGCAGTAAATTAGAGGTCTCTTTGATAGATTCCCACTTCTTTGCCGAACGGGGGCTGTGGGTCAGTGAGATAAAGGGTGTCTGCTCTAGTCTCGCAAAATGCTTATGCTTTAATAAGTAGAGCGAGCTTCGCCGAGTTTCAGACTCAGCTTGTTACAACTAGGGGTCGCGACAGCATATTTCGCGCGACTTCTCATGACACATTGAAGCTGTGAATAATATACGTTGTAGGGCTCAGGGCTGAAGGCCCCCCCGATCTAAGTTCATTCTGCGGAGAGGGCTCCAGCCCCGGACCCTTTTTCACGAGAGACTGCCAGTTGGGAAAGCCTCCAAGCGCCGAACTTCGCGCCCTCGCGGCTTCTTGCGTGCACCCTACAGAGCCCAAGCAAGCCCCTGAAGCCGTTCAAGCACCGAAGGCCGGGGGTGGAAGGCTCCCGAAGGCAGCAAGGCTTGGCCCCCTTGCCATGTTGCCTGCACCTTACCGACCTCCCGCGCGCGGGCTCCTCTCCACTGGGGGAGTTTCGTGGGGGGGGGGTGGAAGGCTTCCGAAGGCGTCAACGGTGGCAAAGCTTGACCCCCTTGCCGTGCTGCATGCACCATGCAGACCTCACTGGGGGAGTTTGCCACCTGCTGCCCTCGGAGGCCTTCCACCCCCCACGAGGGCCAAAGGAGTCCAGCCCTCTCCCCCCGGAGGCCATCCCCCTGATAGATAGGGTCCAAGAGTCCAGACGCCTGTGGGGTACACGCGGAGAGCCGCCAGGGGCCTCCGGCTCCGCCGTTTGAGGTCTTCGCCCTCGTAAGTCCTTGCAGTGCATGTCACCACCGCGAAAAAAAGGGCGCGCAGACGCTACCACCGCTCCACCCACTGAGGGGGGCTCCCTCCCTGGTACATCTGTAACACTTTTGGCTTACAACAGCCCGAAAGCCCTGCTCACAAAGTATGAAATAAAGTATTTGGTTGTGACCCAGATGTAAAATGATAGACTGACAAGGTGCGACCAAGGTCGAGTCCACTAGTGAGATGAATATTAAGGAGCCTGGGCGCCTTAAAAACAACGCGAGGGACCACGCCACCTTGTCGGTTCCAGCACAAGTCCTCTGGGCAGCGTTCGAAAAGACTTCGATCTGCTGTTCGGAGCTCTTCTCCTTGATGGCATCGAGATACCGTCTCACCGGGTCGGCGGAGGTACATGGCTCACCGTTTGCTCATCTTAGTGCTGCTGCGGACTATATCAGAAGGAGAAGGAGGAGAAATTACGTTCAAGTTCAGGATGATCAAATGCATTCATATGTAAGTATAGTAGCGCCCAAAAAGGGATCACGACTAGCGGAATGTTGACGAAAACAGATGACCAAAAAATAGTAGTAGTCAATCACCTATTTATTATTGTGAGCACGACATTTGAAGTTGATTGGAGGGCTCTCATGCTTCCTTATATTAAGTAATAAAAAACATGAACAAGAACACTACGATTGCTTCTATCAAACTTAGTCGTGTAAGTGAGGGAGTCGTCGACTTCGTACGAGGATTCTCTAGCGAATGCACAAGAGTGCGAAGAGATGGACTGATAGAGGATTATTTCTGTGAGGTTGCCATTCCACTTCCGCGCACCACCCGTGATGACTTCTTATCGATCAGGGACTAAGTGTATAGAGATGTCACCTTGAAAGTCTCGACCTATTCAGGTGACGGCTCGTCCTCGAGCAATAAATATGGGTATGAATCGTCCCCACTGGCCCTGATCGTCTTCAACTTCAAGATCTATGCCCTCATGTACAAAATAGAACCAGAACGCCCTGGCAAAGAAGATCATGAGAGAACGAGATGAACGGTCCTCTCTTTTGTATTCACATCTAAATCTTTTTCTTATCAATCTTTCAACATATTTGAAGAGAGTGAAGCTGTAGGGAACAGAAACGAGAGCAGCAACCACAAAAAGTATATTCTCCGTAATTTCGCGCTCTGGAGTGCGTCTCTCACCGTCTTCCCGCCTCCCGAGTATTAGCGAAATGTGTCACGCCTGCTGGGCGCAGTGATGAAGTTCAAGAGAAGTATTTTCCATGTCATCAAATTCACAACAACTTTAGGACGAACGCGCGCACTACTAATGGAAGCAAGAGAAGCCATTTTAACACAACACAAACCCTAGTACCTCAGATACACGTTTCCTGCATTTATCATGGATTTCTATGTCGTGCGGTCATGATATCAACATCTGTCGCCGAAAATTAGCCACGTCGCTTTCCTTCTTTAATTGAAGTGTTTCGTTTTTCATACTTCCGAATCTAAATCAGAGTTCTGAGTAATCAAATTCATTCACCCACCAATCCTTACTACCAACTACTACCTTGATTACTCATATTTCTTGCCGTAATTATAAGACACTGTAGTCCTCACAACTTTTGCGACGCCATCTTCTTCTCCCGCGTCCTTTTCTTCATCCTTCTTCGCAAAGAATACGTTCTCTAGCGCCGCGCCCGCGTCGCCACTCGCAGGAGTGTAGCCAAAGTCAGCAGATGGCACGTCTGCATTGTGACAATTAGAACTGCAACAGCCAAAGGCCTGCTTACAATAGTAACGTAGAGCATCAAACAGGTGGAAGGATGCTCCTTTTCCTACCTTCCGAGAGCGGCCATAAGACCAGAAAACGGATTCTCGAGGCTCGAAAACTGATAATCAACGCCACCAGAAACCACAGGTCCTGTTAAAAAAAAGATAGAAATGCCGTGTTTACGTTTTCAGCATGTGCATCAGCAGCATATAAAGGTTGGGACGATGAAGATTGCCATGAGCATGATTGAGGTCATTTAGCATGTTTCTGTTTGATGTTGATGAAACAAAGTGCTTGGAAGTAGTACTCCGCGCCGTCGCACGGACAAGCAAAACCAAGCTAGAATAGTGTAGAGCATTAATGTTAGGGCTACAACAAGTAAAAAAATCGACAAACAGGAACAGGAAACCAATCGCAACCAGCTAATTATTCAAAATCACATGAAAATAAATAAACACTCTCTACGCGACCCTCTCACTAGATTCCATAAAAAAAACATTGAACACAAGCTACTGGGAAATAGCGTACCTGCTGCAGCTCGAGTTTGCACGAAGGTAGATGAACCACGCGACAAGCCTCCCAAATTTCCACGATGGCGCATTTTTAGAAGACATTTCCATACGACCGCAAAAAAGAAGTGGAGCGGTCTTATGACAAAAAATACTGCACCCACTATCAAGGGTCACAGCTTTGTTATTAGCTAGCTTAGCTAGAACAGCTTCAGTAGGCTACTCTACTAGCTAGCGAAGCTAGTTTATGAAGATCCCGGCTCCGCTCAAGGCCAGCCGACGAGGCCTGAATCTCCGATCCATCTTTTGCGCGCGTCTCACCCAGCCCCACCCTTTCCATCGTGTTTGTTGGCTGATTCGTTCCCCGCTGTCAGTGGGGTGCAGCCACCTGCTTGGCCATGGAGGGGCCCTAGCTTGCTTCATTCGGTGCAAGTTGGAAACCAGTACGCAATGCGGGTTCTCTTGGGAAACGTGCTTACGCAGTTCGTACTCGCTCAGGAGGTGGCGAGATGGGTGCTCCAGAAGAGTCGACTGGACCCTTCTGGGGCCTCGTTTTGTTTTGAAGTGGATGCCTATTGCGGGCTACGTCCCAAAGTGGACACTTTGCCCAAACATGCCCTCAAACTCTCCAGAGGGGTCACGGAGATGGATGAGGGCACATTTGGCCAAATGGGCCCAACTTGAAGCTAACCAGCATAGAAAACTCTCCCCTGAAGCTTTCCGAAGCAAGCTTTCAGACGAAGCGAAGGAATGTTTTCTACAAGACCCCCTTTTTGGACCTAGCCCGCATTGAGTACAAGCCTCGCCCCTGACCTGGGGCCGAGACGCCGCCACCCTATGGCCCTGAGTTGCACAGGCCTTGCGGACTGGCCGTGAGCGGAGCCGGGATCCATCTCCAACTCCATAGGCTCGCTTCGCTGGCTAATAAAGTAGCTCACTGAATTCCCAAGCTAATCTAGCCAAAAGCGAAAGTGCGACTTTTGAGAGTGGGCGCAGTTTTTCTTGTCAAAGGTCTACAAGGGTGAGTAAGTAAGTAAACCAATGGGTTCAATAAACATCTTCCACTTCATTTGTTCCTTGAGGACGTAAAACTTCTCGTTTTTCACTTTGTCTCATAGCGCTCCACTTACTCGGCCACCCCCAAAATTAGTCATGCCCTTGACAGTCGGTGGATAGATTACGGTAAGCCTTAAATGACGGATGGAAGAGGGGCCTGCCAGCTGTGTTTCGGTCCCGCCGCCTGTGGGGTTATGGCCAACAAATATACAACAAAGAAGCTTACAAGTGCAACTACTAGTTGATGCAGCACTACACAACTGCTGTACTATATTATGTGCATAAACCGTCCTGGCCCCCCGCTAAAACGAAAATAGAGGGAAGTTGGCGCCAGGTCTATTAGTGTAAGCTTGGGGGTGCAAGGTTCGATTGGATCAGCGACAGCCCTCACCCTCACGCGACAAGCCTTGCCGCAGCCAAGCCTTGGGTTATTTAAGTATGTAAGAACCAACGAAAAGAAGAAACACACCCACCGCCACACGCTTGGTTTCTTTTTCTCACACGCTGGCGGCCCGCACGCTGTACCCGCTTCCAGCGCTGCGCCATCCCGGGGGACCGACTGCTGCAGAGTCTGCCTCTAGCAAGCTGCAAGGCCATGGCAGCTGCACTTCCGCCAGTCATGCCCCGGCCGCCCCCCTCAAGGGAGACGACACTCCCAGCGGAGGGGGCGGCCTCGTTCTTCGTTCCCTCCCTCTGCGTCAAGCCCAACGAACACGGCACAGCCACCGAAACAAAGACCAGGCGCAGCGTGGGAGGCAAGCCCCCCTATCTGTGCTGGCTCTTTCAAGAAGTTCAAGCCCCTGCAGCCAGTGGGTCCGCGGCTTGTCCGATCGGCCTGCACCAATTTCGCGGAGCCAGTTAGTTTACAGTCACCGGCCGAGTGGGGGAAGAGGACAGCACAGAGAGCCGCGTAGGAGCGCGAGCGGCTCCGCGCGCACTAGCAAGCCGGCACCGCGGGCAAATAGCAGGGGGCCGACGTGGGTGCGCTACGTGCTGACGGCCGCCGCCCGCTTCGCAGGGGCATTAGATAGACCCGGCAGGCCTGGGTCAGGGTCGGCCGGCGGCTTCGGCCCTGTCGCCGCGCCACACATTGGGGCGCCGTAACTTGGCCGCCCCCTCGCCCTCCCCCGCCGGTTACCTTTCTCCCCCTCCGGGCAGCGCCTGTGCCTTCCCTCCTTCTTCCTGTGTGACGCGTGACCCCCCCTTCAGCTTCATCGCCTTCCCGGCCCCTGCGGTCCTTGCTCCTTCTCCTCCACCCACTCCCCTTCCCATGCCTCCTTCCCCCCTTTTCTTCCCTCCTTCTCGCCTCCACCCGCGTTTTCTGTCGCGGTCCTTCCCGCTGCAGAAGCATTACCCGTGCCCGTGGGTGGTAATTCTTGAAGAGGTGTCGCTAGGGCATAAGGGCCATTCGGCACACTCAGACTAAATGTTGTACGTGAAGAAGATATGCTATGACATAAAAAGACACCTTGTGCTGATGCAGTCACGTTCGAGGCCAGGTCTAGAAACGAAGCAGCAGCAGTATTGGCAGCAGCGCCATCTGGGGCATTCGGCCACTTGACCACAAGAACACCACGGAAATTAGAGTCGCGAGACCGTCAGGGCGAAAGCGCATATAAAATATAGAAGAATAATTATACTGAGGGTGAAGAAGATGGTTGGATGAGCGCGCCGAAGCGCGTGCATAACTACTTCAGTGCTGGAAATAGTTAATAGACGCATTAAGTAAAATCGGACACTAGCGTCCAGAGCGACGAAACAGCATGCGACGCTATTCCCATGCATAACGTGGCCCTACCTACAATGTTCATTATATATAAGCAGTTCATATATTAGTAATAGCTAGCCTAGCTAAGACTATGCTGGTAAGTATCATCTATATCGGCTCTTCAAGACTCACACCTTAAGGCTCAACGATTCATGTCCCGAAAGCAGCATCTTCAATTTCGGAAGCTCCGCATATTAGAGCTATTTTGCTGGTGCTTTCGGAGTCACTGGCTTTTAGGTGGTGGAGCGAGCAGACCTAACTAGAAAAAACAAAAAACGAAACGTGAAAAGTCAGCCAAGTACTTATCTATCACTAACCAAGCGCCGGGGCTGTCGAATTACAAACATAAATATTGTACCTTGATGTCCCAGAATCCAGATGAATGCCTTCAGCTTCAAATCTCCAAAGAAGTGCCGCTTTTGCTATTTTCATTTACTTAGCTATCAATTTATAAACTATCAAGTATTTCCCCAGCCCCGTGGTCATTCTTAAGTCAAGGGCAGACCAAGTTTCTTCGTCGCGTAGTTCTAGTTGCTAGACCTATGATGCCCCGCATCAATGAACAAGTATTATACAAAAAAACTATCACAGCGCAATGACTGCAGAGGAGTCGTCATATAGTGCACGATAGTGCAGAACTTCTAAATAATCTAAATATATAATGACCTTAAACAAAGCCTCTCCATTAATGCACTAGGGCGAAAAAGTTTACAGCCATGTTGATTGATCAAGGTCTATCTCATGAGAACGCCATAATGCAGCCTTTTGGCGAGCGCATACGAACCGCGTGACCAGTGGATCGGAACGAGGCTTCCCATGTTACATTAGAGGCTATCGAATTTTACTTGACGAGGTCGCGGGGGTTCGTTCGCAAGTTACGTCCCTTTCATGAACCTGAAATCTGCTCTAGAAATAGCGACGAGGTGGACCGAGGAAGACCAAGGTACTCTATATCTTCTCAAACGAACATACTTACTGGAGTACTAGCGTTCTGTGAGCCAGTGCTTCCCTGATACACATTAGGTCTGCCAACCCACGAGAAGGTGCATGGGCATCAATCTCAAAGAAACTTGATCATAATCAGCTGCCCAGGCTCGAGACAGAATGCCAGCTGCCCCACAGTCAGTAGTCATGAGAGCATCCGCTTCGCTCCAACTCCTCCCGGATCCTTTGACTTTCTCAGCATCTTCGGATACTCCGACAAAAAACTTTTGCTTAGAAGGAAATGCGAATGTTGAGGGGTCTTGACACGTTTCTTTTTCATAGGCTTGTTATGCTTCACCCTTGTACAGCAAGTCAAGCTTGTACCACTAAAAGCTAGACACGTGTTCTCTAGCTCCTTACTCAGCCACAGCTTCTGAGCTAATTCACACACATCATAAGCTTATCCTTCAACCCAGGGATATCGCCTGCGCTTATCATGAATGGTGCCCCTGAAGAGAAGGCTTGTTTCTTCAGTGAAGATTGTGAGACGATTACGATCAGATGAACGAAGATGAGAAATGTCGGCGTCGTAAATGTGCTAGTATAAAAATATTCGGTTTTAGTTTTTGCAGTAGTCGTATGTAACTTCTAGCACTAGATGTGCTGTGAGTGTCGTGTATGATGATTTTATAAAATATATAGAAATTAGTCACTGACGATCATTCATAATTCGCATCTCTAGTATTGCTTCTAGTCTACCAGCGGGATCAGTTTCCTTTTCTATTTCTGCTGCAGTGAGTTGCTAGTGTGTGTGACGTCGCTCAAGCTAGGGGGTGCAACATGATAATACACCACGGCAGACACCATTCGACTTCGAGTCATAAGATGAGCTATTCAATAACATCAACAGCAGCATGCACTACTTGAGTAAGTACTTAATAGAGTTCTGACGCAATCATCATCTACTGACTATTATCATTTCCTCATTCTCCTCTATCAACGTTACTTGAGATGACTGAACTGAAGAATCAAGAATCCAGTTTCAGTGGCTAGCCGCCATTTCCATTTTAAGTCGTTCAACTTCAATCTAGGATCAATTAGTGGTTGCGCCATAGGCCCTTGTTCGAGGTCCTCCTCCAGCTTCAGGTCCGCGTACTGTTGCGGAACTGTGGGTGTCGCCGGTGCATGCGAGAGCACGACCTCCACGTTGGGTTTAGAGTGATGCGATGTCCACGCATCAATCGCTGGCTGATCATCGGTCAACTCTGTCGATGGCCTTGATCGGTCAGATTACGCAATATCTTTAAGTATGAATGATCTCTTTCAAGAGCAGATCTTCATCAAACAAGTAGTTGTAGTCCACCTAGGACTAGGTATTATTTCGTTCGCGGCCATAACATTGGGAATCAGATCATAGTCGTGGACCCGCCCCAATCGCTTATCTCGTATGGAGCTCCAGCCCCCGTTATCATCGTGTATCTCACAGCCATATCTGTGTGGTATTTTTTGATGCATTTTTTCTACACAACTGCTCACGACTCCACACAAGCAGTCGTTTTTGAATAGTTCTGACTATCGAAGATGCATTGGTTCGAAAGTCTCAAATGACCGAGCACACTGGGTCATGAGATGAGCAATGATTAATGTAGCGCTATTCTAGTTGAGGTTACTCGCTCACTTTAAGTCTTCAAGTACTTTTTTCGTTCGTCGAAGGGGGAGCACAAGCTGCCATCCCACCAAGGCTTCCAACTTGTACCGTAAAATTTGACACCCATGATAGTTTTCTCCTCATCAATCAAGATCTTAGAGACCAAACCACAAAGGAAAATAATGCTAGGGCTCGAGCAGTATCTCGAGTAGGCAAAATCGAGTTGCACATCAACATACCTTTCTCTACTCGCGGCCTTCATTTTGGTGAGTGAATCCTTCGTACGTTCCAATGACAAAAATTTTCTTCAGATATGCTTAGATATTGGTATTGCTCGTCTCTTTATGCCGATTAGTTGACCAGACGAGTGTGTTTTGCCAAAACTTTAGGGTGTGCGCCATAAGATAGTGAATGTAGTCTCCAGCGTTGGCGTCTTCCAACTTCTCCTTGAGGATGTGTATGAGAGTTCCAAAGATGAACGGTCACACAAAAATCATCTTTTGAGAAAATCCGCGACGAGAGGCGCAATGCAAGAGTTGAGAGATTGTGACTGCATGCGTATCTGACGACTGCCTGTCCTGGTTCCAGCGTACTCACCAAGTGGAATGGGATTCAAATTATCACCCTGATTCATTCAAATATCTACTGTGTATTGTTGCATGGGATAAGCTGTGTATTGTTTCATTCAAATATCTACTGTGTAGAAAAAAGCTACCAGATTTATACCCTTCTAAAAGGTTTGCTCAAGGTCAAGGTATCTTAGTCTTTAGCTGATCTATCTGATTCATCGATCCATCTGATATAAGTATCTGCTTTTCAAGCCTTAGTCTATCTACCTACCTCTCTATCTATCTAGCTAGGGCTAGCTATCTATTCTTCTATCTCTCTATCTAGCTAGGGCTAGCTAGCTAGCTATCTGTCTATCTAAGTACACACAGCATAATCTTCGAGCAACTACAAACAGCATAATCTTGTCCCTTCGCTCACGCTCCCACAGAGTCCATCCAGGCCGTGCGACTGCGGAGCCTTTCTGCTCCTCGTCGTTTGGCGGACTCGGTTCGGTCTTACCAAGATATTCTTTCTCGTAAAGCGTTGGCCACTTTTGTTTGGCCTCTCCTTCGGACGGCACTGCTTCGGAAGTTGATTAGATCTAGATCATGTACCATCACTATGGTATTAGATTTACCATGTATATATCAATCTATAGATAGATGGACCATGTAAGTATTCGAAAAACTGAAATAAGCAAGTAACTGATCAGAATAACCGAGATACTGATGAGAAGGAAGGGTAGCCTTGACGTTAAGCTGCCTCCCTTATTTCAGTTAGTAACTCGGTTATTTTGAGTTTTCGAATACATTGTATCTAGATATACCATGGAAGTTGTATATTAGATAGATGGTATGTACAATGAATACGTATCACAGATACGAAGCAGCAAGAGGCTCAGAAAGTCACACAGTTCATACATGAAGATTAGGTTTCCCTCAGAAAATAGTCATTCTATCAATGAATCATGTCCAACAGAGGATCCACATAGTTTCTTCTTTGGCAGGTACGGCTTGAAGCATAGATGAAAGTAGCTACTGTTATATCGACCAGGGAGATGCGTCGAGTCTGTATCTGTAAGGACGAGACTCCTGGGATTAATAACATAGCTTGTCTAAGTCAAAACCATGCGAATACACAAGCATCATGTAAGGTAGTAATTGATGCTCTCCATAATTGGGTACATGCAACGTCTTCAGCTGCCCTGACTTCAGCATATGAATTCGCGTATCGTGGTCGCCATTCACCATCACAAAATGCTGGAAGAGGTTTTTTTAGAGCAAAGCAAGATGATCGTATTCGTACTAGAATCACGAGGGTAACACGAAATATTTTTCGCTTGATAAGTAAACAGGCGTGGGCCAACGCTTAAACAAACAGCTGCTAGGCCAAGTATCCTCTTCGGTAGGAAAAAAAGAGTACTCCTAGACTCTCGACGGTGGAGTGAGAATACGCAATTCTCGACGGAGTGAGAATATGCAGATCAGCTTTTCCTTATGTAGCCCTAGAGACCTTTTAGAGTAGAAGAAGAAAAGAATAGCCAGGGAGAGGGGTGCGTTTAGCAGCTAGATATTGCGCTCTTGATTGAAAGACCCTCACTAGCAAAGCATAAGCATAGTCTAGTTTCGAGGGTGCATCAGGTAGCCATAATTCTTGCTTTTCAGGAACTTCACCCAGTTGAGAAAGTAGGTCAATGGATCCTCCTTTTCGTCCCTTGTGCCGGGTGCAGCAGAAAACATATTAGAATTGACAAACAAGTAGACTAATAAATAAAAAGGTAAGTAGTAGTTACCTAATCGTATTTTCTGCAGTATATTAGTCATGCTTGTTGGGCTACAACGAACACGACTTCTGCGAAAGCATATGCTGTTAAAAAACAAGAACTGAGTTGAGAGAGAGAGAAACCTTGTTAAACTCCGTTTGGTTAAACTGATCCTGCGAAATGATCTATTTAATTAAAAAAGCAGTAAAAACTTGTCATAAATTAGAGCAAGATCATCGAGGCTCGAGCTCGACGTCGCGCTCCTCATCAATCTTTTGTGGTAATTGATGCTGCAATTGCAATTTCGCGTCTTTCATAGACGAAATCAGCGTCAGCGCGAATGCTGCTACAAGTAGAACTGCAGGGTCCTGATTGCTTCCCTAAAGTGCCTAGCACTCGTCACGAAGCTCATGCGGTAAAAGTACAACAACTACACGTGAGTAAGAGTAAAGCACTCCTAGGTTAGGTTAGATTAGGTTATGGATCCTGCACAACGAGCCCCACCGGCACCTGCTCGCTTCCGAGGATGATGGGCCACCTGTTTAAACTCCTACTCAACTCTGTGTAATGCTTCATCTTCTATGCTACAACAAAACCAGGAATTCATCTATCATTCTTTCCAACAGTAGCCTTAATCTGCAAATCCCGCATTGTAAGAGTAGTCACCGGTAAAAGCGTAGATATCCGCTCTCGGGCGCAATGAAGAGGAAAGACGATGGACAATGGTGGACGTAATGTGAGTGCTACTTCTAATTGATGAATCGACACCAATACCCTATAGTTAGCCCCTGAACCATACCTATCTATTGATATGTTGGGAAGCCTTCGCTGGGTTCCCAACATCAAGTAGTCTTCATGATTGGTATTCGTGTTGGTATTTACAGAAGATCGTAATCTGACGAATATAGCACACATGATCGACGAACTACAGTGACAGAATAAACAGAAATTTAACTAGTTCAGTATGACTGAGCATGTTGCCGTAGAAAAACCTGGGCCCGTTTAATCTTTTTACCTCTTCTAAAATACTGTACGACAATTTCCATAAGAGATTGCCCTGGTACATGTTGTAAAATTCCCAGTGGAGTCCTTGCAGGTCCGAAATGTGGTAGATGGTTTGCGCCTTTGTTCCTTCAGCAGCACCAGAAGCAGGCGCAGGAGGCAGGGTTTAGAAAATCGTGAGGATTGGTTAGGTTAGGTTAGGGCCCGCTGAGTGTTCTCGCGGACATTGTTGGCTGCTGAAGAGCCAATACACCTACAGACTTCTACCTGGATAACGCGACTGCTTGAATAACTTACTGTATTCCGATTCCAAAAAGTATTTCCGACTGTGTGTATACATAAAGTTTAGAAAAATTTTTCAGAGTCTTTCATATCGAAAGTAAGAAAGTGGAGTCCTCTGAGGATACAGCAGAAATAGAGATTGGTCGTGAGAGGGATAAGTAGAGAGGAATGCGATACTATTATCGATCTAACGTGTAACAGAGTGCGAGCTTATTTCTAAGCTATGAGACCAGACACGATCGCAATAGGGTGTGATATGCGGTACAGTCTCAGCCTGAGAGGAGTGAGTAAATTCATGGGTAGTAACTACAGTGAGTATTGATGTTCCACGATCGCGATGGCAATAACTTTGACTCAACGAGGCTTCATATACAATCTATTTCCAGAAAAAGAAACTACAATGAACAAGACTATTTCTAGTTCTAGCGATTGACTACAGCATAAGTAGGAGGAGCACGCTCGGCTGCAGCAGCCTCAGCAGCAACCCTAGCAGCCTCATCCTCAGAATCTCCACTAGGCTGAGGAGCAGCAGCAGCACCACCACCTTCTCCATCTCCAGTTGCGCGAGTGGGAGCAGGTTCAGGAGGCAGTGGCAGGGTTTAGAAAATCATAAGGATTATGTATTCCGATTTTTCCAAATAATATTATTTCTGGCTGTGCGTATAAGTAAATAAAATTTAGAAAAAAACTTCAGAGTCTTTCATAACGAAAATACATGGTCCTCTGAGAATACAGCATAAATACAGATTGGTGAGACGGAGAAGAGACGAGTGCGATACTATTATCGACCTAACGGGTATCAAGAGATATGTTCATGGGTGACAGTGAGTATTGCGCAACGATCGCAACGGCGATAATGTTGACTCAACGCCAACGAGGCTTGTTCATATAGAATAGATCTCTGTTGTCTGATACTGATATTTTTTTTTTGTGGTGGAGCCAACCTACCTAGGAAAGATAGAAAAAGGTAGAGGTATATACAATAGGACTGACAAAAATTTGGCCAGAACCTGAACAACTACGATTTAGTCAGAACATGAACAACAAGATAGTCAATGATCCAGTTTTCACCATCAGTCTTGAGAAGAGTTTTCATCATCAGTCTTAAATTATTCCCAGGAAAAGGAACTATGATGAAGAAGCTTATCTCTAGTTCTAGCGATTGACTACAGCATAAGCAGCAGGATCAGGCTCGGCTGCGGTGGCAGCCTCCTCAGCAGCATCATCAGCAGCATCATCAGCATCAGCATCAGGAGAAATGGGAGCGGGAGTGGTAGTGGTAGTGGGAGTGGTAGTGGGAGTGGTAGTGGGAGTGGTAGTGGGAGTGGTAGTGGGAGTGGTAGTGGGATTGGATTCAGTCGACTTGCCTTTATCGGGAGTACCGCAAGAACCACTCAAGTTGCACGAGGCTTTGCCAGACTGGTGGTTGCCGGATTCCAAAAAGGTCTCTGCAGGTACCACAGAAGAGGATGATATCTTAGAAGTTGTAGTACCACAGAAGAGGATGATATCTTAGAAGTTGTAGTACCACAGAAGTCCTAAAACATCAAAAGAACTTGTAGTATAACTCTGAAAAAGCTGGGTAAGAGGAACTCTATAATGTCATTATAATGTAGAACTTCAAGTAGTAGAGAGAGTAGTAGCAGTTTGCTCTATTTGTGGTAACTTTGTGAACAACAACTCAAAACAAAGCACATAGTAGAGAGAGTAATAAATACTCTATTTAAATACTATTAAAAATCCCCGAACACTCTTCGCCTTTAATGTGAACACTAAAGGACCTTTAAGACGCCTTTAATGTGAATGCTAAAGGATTCCCCTCCCCTTTAATGTGAACACTAAAGGACCCTTAAGGCGCCTTTAATGTAAACACTAAA
>CAJINU010000036.1:160309-551774 GCA_905178165.1 Amoebophrya sp. A25
GCCACGAACACCCGCGCCAGCTATGGCCAACGCGTTGAAGGTGGTGCCCGTGGTGGTGCGTGTTTCACTGCCCGCCGGCGCCTCCTCGCTGCTTGTTCTTACTATGGGAGCGAGGCCCCCTCTTTTTCGCTATAATTTGCGGACGACCCTCGCGGGCCTCCGCGTTCCTTTGCTTGTTCTTGTTGTTCGCCATAGTTCAGACACAAAGCCACGAACGGGACAGAGAGACAGAAGAGAAGAAAAAACCCGCGGACACCCGCGCCAGCTATGGCCAACGCGTTGAAGATGGCGCCCGTGGTGGTGCGTGTTTAACTGCCCGCCGGCGCCTCCTGGTTGCTCACTCTTGTCACCATCTTGGGAACACGGCCCCCCCTTTTTCGCTATAATTTGCAGACGACCCTCGCGGGCCTCCGCTCTGTTTCCTTTGTTCTTGTTGTTCGCTATGGTCCGGACCCAAGGCCACGAACGGGACAAAGAGGGAGAAAAGGAGAAAAAAGCCACGAACACCCGCGCCAGCTGTGGCCAACGCGTTGAAGATGGTGCCCGTGGCGGTGCGTGTTTCACTGCCCGCCGGCGCCTCTTGTTTGCTCGTTCTTACTATGGGAACGGGGCCCCCTTTTTTTCGCTATAATTTGCGGACGACCCTCGCGGGCCTCCGTTTTGCTTTGTTCTTGTTGTTCGCTAGAGTCCGGACACAAGGCCACGAACGGGACAAAGAGACGGAAGAGAAGAAAAAAACCGCGGACACCGGTGCCAGTGCTGCCACCTTCCTCTTGTATATAAAATCACCGCGCCCCCGCTCCCCTTTCCCGCGACGCGGAGGGGAGTGCGCGCCCCCCGGGCGCCCGTTTCACCTTGTGAAACCATTCACCCCCGCCCACGTCCCTAAAGTATCCCTTTCCCTTCCTTAACGTCTCCCGGGGCACCCGGGCCCGGGGAGTTTAATTCTTTGAGATAATAAAAATTGAAAATCAGGAGTACGACTGCGAGTACTTAGACTAGGCAATTATGACAAGAAGAAGTGGTAAAAAAGTATGATGTCAGTCCATAACCAGAGTCGTGGTCTTCTTTTCCAGATCCTCGATACTTTTTCCCTGCTCCTTCACTCCGTTTTAGATGGACCCGATCTCATTCAAGTTCATGATCCAGTCTTCACGATTCCCAGGTACTTCTACACAAACTAATATAATACAGCCGACGTTATTCAAGTTCTACGATCTTCTAAATCGATCACACACAACTTAGTCAAGTTCATGATCTAGCTCATCTAAATCGATCCCAAGCGCTAATTCGCAACGAGGAGGAGCTCATAATTCTTCGCAGTGTTTTCCGGAAGGTCTTCGTCAGCACCTTCTTGTACAGATGACTCTTCACCAGCACAAGAATCACATTTTTTGTCTAGAAAACTCGTGGAGGTGTCTGCTGTGCCTGCTGTGCTTGCGGTTACGGCGGATGCAGTGGAAGCGGTAGAGGCGCCGGAAGTAGGAGCAGAAGTGCCTGTAGTAAAACAAAGCAATTAATAGTCAATGTTGGAAAGAACGTCCTCGGCGAGTTGTAATTCTTTTCGTGGAAGGAGGTTGTGGTTGGTTGAGTTGTTTTGTGACAGTGAGGAGTTCTAGAAAAGTGAAAGGAAGCTCATTCTATACGATAGACATTCGCATGTACATTGCGTTTGCAGGAAAACGAAGAAAATTTTATTCTCAGAAGAATAAATTCCAAACTGAAACTTTCAGAGTCAGAGATGAAAGAGATTTTACCATTATTTTGACTCAGGTTGTGCTCCATCGCATCATTTTTCGCAAAAAACTGGTTTTTCTGTAGAGGCTCGTCGTCGTCGACATCATAAGGCATAAAGTCACCACTTCATGGGTTAGAGCGGGAAGTACAGGTAGGGTTCATTTTCATGCTGAATTATGACCATAATAGCCGACTACAACTTCAGAAGTGCATCAGTCTTAGTCGTGGAAGAATAATATATGGGTGGCGCCAAACTAACTAGGAAAAGAAAAAGGAAGCATAGTGGGTGAAGGATAGAAAAGAATAATTTATATAAAGAAGCCCAAACTTATCATGGTTATGATGGACGTCTCCACCTTACGGTAAGGTTGAGATGTCCATAAGGTCCCTAACGGACAAAGGTCTCTATGATTGGCATCGGCTTTATCTTCTGTTTCTCAAAGAGTATGAGCAGCCGTTCATAACATCACCAGGACAAGGATAAACTGTACGCATTCTGCCTTCCACCATAGTTCTTCCTCCTGAACCATGGCCGCCCAGGAAATCCGCGCCCAAAAGGTACGTGAAAGTGAAAGTCACGAACCAGAGCATCCACATTCGGGATTAGAAGTGGTCGGATAGCATGATGGAGTAAGCAGATGTCGAAGTCGACGAACTTTGTTTATGTCGATTTTTGGGACTGTTTCGGAACCAAGTCTAGATCTAGAACCTTAAAGGTCTCGACTCTATTCTAAGGGGCGGCCTGACGTTAGTCGATTCGGATTGGGCACACGACTTCCCTAAGTCTCTTCTGTGTTCTACGAATTTCCCTGATGTTGAAGCTGTGAAGGTGGTCCGATGTTTTTAAGTATTTAAAAGTATAAGGGAGTTGAAGACATCACACTTTCGTATTTCATTCTGATCATAAGAAGCATGCTCCAGCAAGCAACAGCTCCTTAGTGCCTTGAACAGGCCAGACTTGCTCCCGGACATCTTTTTTGCTTTTCACCAAATTATAACGGTCAGGAGTAGGTGAGGCGTTTTGCTTATTTATTGAAGACGTTCTCTTCTTCTCTTTAGATCTACAGAGGAGATCAGACCACATTCACGAGAGAAAGTCTTATTTCGATGACATGGACGAGTAAGCTAATGAGACCTTCATATGCGACATTTAATGTTGGATCATGTTGGTATGTGTTTGAGTTCTCGGGTGTCCTATTTTCGGGGGTCAAATCGGGTGTCATATTTTTCGCAGGTTGCTTGTGGGTAGTTGTGCGTACAATGGTGCCTGTATCTGTTGTCTTGTACCGATACCGAATGTTGACGGGTACTGCAATTCATGCGTGCAACCGAACATTTACGCGCATCTACTAGTACTACACGATGAGAATTTCTTGAGAACCGAGAATGGAATGAATACATTCCAGAGTTAATGCGATCTGCGTTTTTTGGAATTGAGAACAACAACTATTGGTCTTCTCGATAACGCCAGTGGGAGAGTCGTTGGCTGTCCTGTTGTGTTGAGCCTCTTCTAATAATCGAAATGATCATGAAATATTAGTCATAGTGTTCTTGTTGTACAATTTCCGACTTGCAGCTTTTGTTCTCATCGCGCAAAGAAAACAATTATGAAGTCGAATCTACTAGGAAAAAGCAATTGTTAGCTTTAGAACTCCTAGTTCTAGTACAGAGTGAAGAAGACGACCTTTGCGTTGACCTGCTCTATTTCTTTCGAACAGAAAAGTAGGCACTTCCACTTGTAGAAATAGAGAGTCACTTGTGACGAGTCGTGAAGATTTGAGATGCTCTCCTTGTTGCGTCGTCGGTGATCGTCAGTCAGTCGTGGTATGTACCTGCTGAAAATCAACACAATTCTATCAAAAAGTATGTCCTCGTGCGTCTTCTATTCGACGTAGATGTATGGAATAAATCAAATGTCCTCTGCTCATGATGTCAATGTCATCTCTGTCGTAAATAAATAAGTTCTTCGACTAAGTAGACAGAGAGACAGATATGTGCTTCACAAATGGTAAAAAATTCTTAAGTCCTCGTGGTGACATACGACCTGTAGACCAAGATCGTGAGAGACGACCTGTAGCGCCAGCTGCTTTTTGAAAATGGTAATTCTCTCTTTGTCGTGATACGTCATAGTAGCTTGCTTTGGTTTGGTTTTGGTAAATGTATAAGATGTACTCGCTTGCTTCTGAAAATAGTTAAGATAACTTCGACAACATAAATTCACGCCACGCTTCTAGCCCCCCTCCACGCCGCGCTTTGTGCAGCAGTCTGCTGCCTCCACTTGTGCTCCATTTTTTCACAAGATTAGAAGTGGAAGTATGCAATATGGCTGTAGTTGTAGAATTCTCAGAAGAAAAAATCGCATGGATCATGCTCATGGATTATGATTATCTTCACCTTCCTCACGCCAAAAGTGAGATCACAGGTAAGAAACTGAGCGGAGATGTAATATCTGCGTTTGCTAGCACTCAGCCATTTACATTTTCAATACTTTCCATAAGTTGTTGTGTTGTTGTAGCCCTTCTGCATGACGTGGTCACCCATACCTCCACTTATTTTTCTAAGACGCGTCTATCTTTCTAAGACGCGTCGATTTAAGCGGCAATGGAGTCGCTCTGATCGGTGCCACTCTCCTTCAACCACTTGGCGAACTCCAAGGCGACGCCCATGGCCATACCTTGTTGATGCAAAAGAAATTTGTTCCCTAGTACCAGAAACTCAACTCAAAAAAAATCATACAACTGAGAAAAAGTTGCCCTCGTGGTACTAGAAAAAACAAAAAGGTTAAGGTTTTTAAGGGTCGATGTTGTTGCACTATTTCTACTAGAACTATTGTAATTGTTAAACCAAGCAATGAAGTATCAGTCAATACTCTGCGGGCACCCTGCACCCTTATCGTATTCTGCGGTGACGATGCAAGCGCGTCCCTTGAGGTCTCCATCGGTGGCGACTACCATGTGTCCTTTCTCACCCTTCGTTGCGGCATTCATCCAGATAAAGTTGTACTCGTTATTCTGTCCCGTCTCAAATCCTTTCTTGGTTACGGTGTGCCTGGGGGGAAAGTGATGTTGTAATTGGATCCACTTCAAAGACAACTTCTTAGGTGTACTTGGTGTAAGAGGCATATGGTTGTACTTGCTGTAGTGAATGGCGCTGGTGTTAGTATTTGGTAACCTGGATTGGATCGTAAGGGAAAACAAGAAGAGAACCCTTATGATCAAATTCAGGCTATACCAAATACCAGAACCATACAGAGGGGTGGGGTCGGTGTGCAGGTGGTGGTTGTAAAAGTAATGAAAGTGTGAGTGAGGACCCGGACAAGGTGTTTCCTCTAAATCCAAGAAGCAGTCTAGGTTATCTCTCCTTGGATCCAAGAAGTTGTCTTCTGGTATCTCCTAAGAAGTTGTGCTTGGATCCACTTCAAAGACAACTTCTTAGGTTCTTTCTTCTGGCATCACCTAAGAAGTTGTCTCTGAAGTGGACAGATTCATTGATTGATTGATTGATTGATATGCATCCTAAAGTACTTCTTCCCCGCGATCCAAACGCCATTTGGCAAGGGTCCCTTCGCTAAATCGTGCAGCAACGCATCTACTATCGTTTGAAACTCGCAGATCCATATCTGTCAAACGATGGTGTGGGAATTTCACTTTGCTTCAAAGTGATCGGTGAATTGCTTTGTCTTCAAATTGATCATGTCTTAGTCTTTGAGGCAAGCAAAAATAAACTACACATCAGGAAAGGAAAGGATAGTCCTCAACAAAAAACAACCACAACAGGTGGAGAAAAGGTTGTACCCCCTTCTCCGACATATCATCCTGCATAATCATCTTTTCGCCATCTTCACCATACACATGGCTCCATGCCACATCTGTATCGACGCCGGCGTCTGCGTCGCTTGGTCGGCATGATGCTCCCCACCAGGTCGTTCCGGCTGGGACCTAAGTTCTTTTGGATGGTTGAAAATGTTCGGACATCTTCACACGACTTTTCACAATTCATGTTGAGAGTGAGAGTCGACGTCGTCATCGCTGATTTTGATCTAATTACGACTACTAGTTGGACTACGTGAATGGTTCTGGTATTTGGTAGCCTCATTTGGATCATGAGGAAAACAAGAAGAGAATCCTACTTGTGATCAAATTCAGGTTATACCAAATACCAGAACCATTCACTACGTCGAGTGATAAAATAGTGAAAGTCCTTAGCCTTACTAATTACAACTACTCGTAGTTGTACTACGTCGAAAAAAAAATATAATAGAAAATAAAAGGGTCCCTTTTTACCTGTTGTGCCATGCTGAAATCCTTGCCGCCGATTGCTGCACTGAGGCAGTAGTTAATACTGTTGTTCGCGTAGGTCGCATTCTCCTCACTGGGATTGACCATGTAGTCCATCAACAACTGTGCCCACTGCGACATCTTTTAGGAATCTTTTTGGTGGATCAAAGTCGGAATTCTTTTCCGGAACGAGTAGAAGTTGAAGTAGAATCGGGACGAGGGTCTAGAAAAAATGAATTATGAGGCGACGTTGAAGTAGGGTCGGAACGAGGGTCTAGAAAAAATGTAAATGAATTATGAGGCAGTTGTTGATCTTGATCCTACAACTATGAGTATGAAATAAACAGATCACTGTTGCAAATCGATGGAAAACAAAGGGCTGCTTTGAACTCTTTTGGGGATGACGTTCTCTAGCTAGAAAAAGTGGTGAGTTTGGTTTAAGGTTTACGTTTAGCTACCTAGAAGAAGTGGTGAGTTTGGTTTAAGGCTTACGTCTAGGCTTAAGGTTTACGTTTAGCTGCCTAGAAAAAGTGGTGAGGGAGGCACGAGCCCGTGCTACTATATATAATGTACAGAAATGCTGATTCAAAGTGGCTGCTGTTTTTTCATCGATAGAATGTGTTGCAGGTAGAATGAAACGCAAACGACGTCGCCGTTCGCAATGGGTAGAATCGCAATAATGGATACAATGAAAAGTCAAAATGAGGAATTTGATGCCTGGTTCTTACTTTCATCTTTTTGTCCCCTCTTGAATGTTAATTGAGATTTGCACAGAGGGAGCTTCCATTCCGAGCACAAGCAGCTCTACTTAGAATTTTTTGTTTCATCATTCAGTGTCAGAGCACCATCACTCCTCTGCATTCATTCTTCTTCTTTCTGTTGATGTTTGCCTTGGGTGATTGAAGACTTTTGCCATGGCACGAACAGCACTGTCGAAATACCATTCAAGAATGCAGCCCCATTGTGCACATAATTTCTTCTTGATGTGCAATCTTTATCTTTCTTAAGCGTCCTCTTTGATGACGAGGACGGCAAGTCGTCAGAATAAGAATGAGGAAAATGTCAGTTGAGAGCGACAAACGAGCCAACAGGGCGTCATATTTTGAGATTGCAGTACTGCTAGAAAGAGGAAGTCGAAGAACCGAGCGCAGCTAACAACTCTACATCTTCAATGAAGAACCAAACTATAGAACCAACCTCAGCGCGCCTCTCAACCGACCTTCAAAAAATTTCCGAACAAAAAAATTCTGTGATGAGAGTCTCTGTGTGGCGCACATTTTGCCTAGTGGCGCGGTTGCTACATGAATCTCGGCTCCATGACGCACACGGGGAGCGTTGCTTCCAGAAGTTCTAGAAGATGGAGGTGTTGTAATCGATGGAGAAGTGGGACTCTTCATACTTGGAGCAGTGGTTGTTGCCTCACTTTGGCTACCACTTGGTGGAGTTCTTAGACTCTCCATACTTGTCATGTATGGGCCTCTGATGACACTCTCTATACTTGGAGTTGGAGTGGTTCCCTTACTTAAAGCTCAGCATTCAATGGTCACTGATGCTGAACGGAAGAGACTCCCTTCAAAGCTCTCCCCTTTCCCTTCCTTTTCCCCTGTTCTCTAATAAAGGGGTCGCTTCTTCGATCTCAGTGACCAACCCCAATGACCATTGAAAGCTGAGCCTTAACTTACTGCCTCCTGTTAGATCAAATCTACTTCTCGTTTCGCAATGTAGCGTCCTCAACTCACGCAACAAACCGTCCACGTGCAGTTCACCCACCACTGCAACACACGTTCTGCTGGGCTCTCGTCGCTCGTTTAGTAGCTTTCTCGCCATGTACGCGTCTCGGTTGGGGATTAGAGGTCCTCATACGCAACCTCCAAACCACAGAAGTACCCAACCTCCTGTCTTTCATCGAAATCTCCCTCCAAACCACAGAAGTACCTCACACGCTTGCAACCACCCCAACCTCCTGTCTTTCATCGAAATCTCCAAGTGAAGTCCTCCAAGTGATAAGTCCTCCAAACCACAGTACCTGAGCAACTAAACTTGTGCGGTCCCTACCTAGGAAAAAACCATAACAGAAGTAACCATACCTGAATAACAACCTTCTCTAGCACCTGATTTTCCCATCTCATAACTGAATAACGATCTTCTCCAAGCTCTGCTCCATCTCCTCGGAGGTGTATCTCAGCTTCTTCAGCATCAGTTCGACCTTGTGCCAAGTATCGAAGTTGTGCGGTGGGATCGGTATCGAGGCTACAAATTCCTGCCAGCATGCTGGGATTTCTGCTGCTTTTGCCAGCTCGGTCCACGTTTTGGTCACTCCTCCTCTTGCGAGGTGGTTCTTGTCGGTGTTCTTGTTTCTGGGCGAAGGTGTTCCTGTTGATGTTGTACTGGTCGACGGTGTTGTACTCGTTCTTGGTGGAGTCGTAGTCGTCTCTGTAGTCCTAGATGAAGAAGATCCTGACCTAAAAGCACGATCCTGAACTTCTAGACGACGTTCCTTTTCATCCGTGATGCTCTTCCGTTCCTGAAAAGAAGAACCTCCTGAACAACTGCTACTCGAGGCAGATGTACTGCTCGTTCTTGAATCTTGATCTTCTTGCAGAGCGCTGCCTTCTTCTCTCTCAACACTTCTTGGACCTCCTTCTCCTTTTCCTATTCGTTCTCCTATTCGTTCACCTCCAGCGTCTTCACCGTCTTCACCTGGTTGTAAAATACATCCAATCCCCGCTTTTCGTAATCGAACGTCTTTCTCCCATTGCATATGAAGTTTGTAGACGGTGTAAGGCCACAGCAAGGGTTGCCAGAAGAGTTGCGTCTTCAGTGCGTCGAAGGGTATGTCATCGGCAAGCTGAGCGAAAGTCTCCTGGAATGTCCGAGATATGAAAGTGTGTGTGTGTTTGATGCTCCTACCTACTGTTGATGATGAATGATTCATTGGGCGACGTCCTTATAATACATATCTGTAGAAGAGGTGCTTCTACATACGGTGATGATGATCCTGATTGCGTCTGAGGGACGCGTTCCAGACAGTAGCACTCAGACCAAATTATCAACGTGAGATCGCCATATGATCCATCAAAAGCACTGGCTTCCCTAATCGAAATTTGCTGTACCACGCTGCTGCAGCCATGTCCTGGCCTTGCGATAACGTTTCTATCCTTGATGGAATTAGAAGACTTCAGCAGGATATGTGCAGGATATGTGCAGCCGATTAATGGGCTGACTCTAAGGACTGCATTAGGAAGATTGCGTTTCTACGACCAAGGTGGTGCATCGCCCGTATACAAATTCTTTTGGTCGATGAAGGAACAAGATTATTGCGTTTCTACGACTGCGGTGCTGGTCCCTCGCCCGTACACAAAATCTTTTGGTCGAGCAGGAAGGAACAAGATTATTTGATGAGCCAGGTCCACACAGAAACATCGACGACTGTCTGGTCGTCACTAGTTCATCTAGTCCTGACAGCCCTCATAAAAACAGCCGATCCTCATATCGATGACTCAAGTGCTCTCCCCATGCTCCTGCCGCGAACAAGTCTGCGAACCGGTCAGCACAGAGCTCCAACGCAATTTCCTCAGCGTGCAGGTCTTTCAAATGTTGTAATATGTCCATGTGCGTTGTTTCAACGTGTGAAGTTCCCAAAATGAACAACCCAGGTTCGACCTCCTCAATCCTGCATCCGCCTGTACTCGATTTGCTACGGATTCTTTCTCGCTCTTCCGTCGCAGCCTGATGAGCAAGATACTCGGCAGGAACGGATATTGAGGACATGGTTTTCTCTCTATTCACGCTGATGTACACGCTCGCTGAGGATACTCGGCGGGAACGGATATTGAGGACATGGTTTTCTCTCTATTCACGCTGATGTACACGCTCGCTGAGGATACTCGGCGGGAACGGATATTGAGGACATGGTTTTCTCTCTATTCACGCTGATGTACACGCTCGCTGAGGATACTCGGCGGGAACGGATATTGAGGACATGGTTTTCTCTCTATTCACGCTGATGTATGTACACGCTCGCTGAGAAAAAATTCACCCTCTTAACAACTCGGGCATTCATTCATTCATTCACGCTGCCACTAGCATCTCTAGTAGCAACATTCTACGGAGCTAGAATAATCTGTCTTATCATGATGAATTTTCTCCTTCAGCCTTATGAATTTTCTGTTTCACCCTGGTGCTCTGGAGCGCTGGATCGGTTAGCCTTATGAATTTTCTGCTGCCAACCGATCCAGCGCTCCAGAGCACCATAAATAACAAATGGCTCTTAGATTCCACGACCAACTTCTGCTCCTAGTACATTCGTGCCTCCTCACCTAGTACATTCGTGGTTCTTACTGCCTCGCACACCAAAGATAGTCCGCACCATAAATAGTTCGCCGGCAGTCTTTCTTTTCGTTGTACTTGCTCACTGTGCCCTAACGCGCATTGATTTGCTTGATAAAAACACGTAGCGTTGAATCCATAATGCCAACGCAAATACCTCGCAACATGAATCCAAATCACTTGTTCCTCAATCCATGTCCACTAGATGGAACGCAGTAGTACTCCCCAAACTACAGCTCGGAAAAATGGTTCATTCTTGCGTGCGTGAGATAGTTCATTCTTGCGTGTGTGTTGCAGCGAGCCAGATGAAAATGAAATAGACATAGCCGTAGAAGGACCGAATCATAAGGTAGAGAGCAACTAGTTACAAATCTTGGTTTGAAAATGAGAAAAAAACTGAACGAAGATATCTGTCCAACCGTGGACTCCACCACGCACCCGGCAGAAAAGCTGAGAGTTTCCGTAGACTTGTTCTTCTGTAGAAGAAATAAGCGTATATATTACGACAAAGTAGCTCAAGAACAAAATTTCTAGTCTTCAGAGGTACTCGTGCTGTAGAATTTTCAATTAATCCATAGTAGTTGGATGCGAAGAAATCGTTTCACGATTATTGCCGATCATGCTTCTATTTGTTCGAGGAAAATGAAGTCTTAGCTCCATATCCTTTTTTTTTCCATATCCCTTTTCGGATTTTTAAACCCCCCTTCCTCTTCTTTCCGCTGCTGCATAGGCAGCGCTGATCACTCCTGCACTACGTTATGAACGGCGTCTATGTATTCCCTCTAGGCAGACCATCTTCACGGCTATCCCTTTCTTCCCCTTATAAATTAAAAACGTAGTACAACCAACTAAGGGCTTAAAAACGTATCTATAGTCCTAACAGGGGGAGCCTCGATGGTCTGATCACTAGAGGAAAAAACATCATCGTCCATACACTTCGTTCCTGCAGCATCATCTTCTCCAGCCTCTCCTGCTTCAACGCCAACTCCATATCAGCCTCTCGCGTCCTAGCCTCTGCCAACTCCAGGTCCCGTTCCACGCTCCTCACCTGCGAGGCACACTCCTTGCGCGTTTCCTCAACTGCCTTGTTCACCTCCGCTCGCAGTCCCTCCACTGCTCCACGGTTGTTGCTCACGTCTCGCTCTAGATCAGCCACTGCTCGCTGCATGTTGACGACTTGTTGTTGAGAAGAAGCAGCTCCTCCTCTCAAATCTAGCTGATTCTGCACACCCACAGCGATTTGGTCTTTGATATCTCGTGAAGATTGTTGTGACACGTCTCGGATTTGCCTGGCCACATCCACCTGCAGCTCCACCAAGTCTTGCCTACTTGGCACTTGTTGTTGTATGCGCGTCTCGAACAGAGTTCTCACATGGTCTGCCAGAGCTGGGTCGTCGAGGAAAGAGTCTAGGAGCATGTTGCGCAGTGATGAAGTTGTGCCATTGGAAGGTCTCGAGTGTGTTCCTGACGTTCTGGTCGCTAGAACGCCTCCTGAGGATCTCCTACCACCGCTAGAGGATGAAGATGAAGATCCTCTACCTGCCGTCGTACCACCGTCTTCTCCCACGAGTTCCGTCATAAAGTCTTGGCTCATCTGATCCACTGTCCGCTCAATGTACTCGAAGGCTTCTGTGCGTACCAAGTCCAGTTCCTGTTCTGTAGCCTCTGCGAGAACGCGGAGTTCGTTTTCTAGCTGTTCGACCACTGCCCTGAACTCTTTTTTCGATAGGGGCAAAGTTCCCTCCACCTCAGAATTTCGAGTCGCAGCGACCAGCTGTGCCCACTCGGCGGATTGCTGGGACAGGTTGCCAACTGCGCTGGACAGGGAGCGACGGGTTGTTTTCAAGCCACCCGCGTCGACACTAGTTCTGGTTATTGAAGATGATACAGCATTCTTCTTCTGTCTGCTAACGGGTGACATGGTTTCGGTGAACTTGTTGAGGTCGCCGAGCTTGAGCATAACCTCGCCATGGCGGCGCTCTTGAGTATCGAGTCGACGGTCGATGTCTGACAATTGGATATAAATATTTTCTGAGTGAAAAATTTAGGATTCGGACTGTTGTTTCTCGTTCTCGTTGGTCCCCCCCAATGAACTTGAATTTCTCGTCTATGATTACTTCAAGAACAGACAACAAAAAAACGGATGTGTCAAAACGTCAGCTGTAAAAAACCTCTCCTCAGCTCGTTCATTTTCATATCCAGGGTCACGCTGTCAACTCCGCCCAAGCCTCCACTTCCCGCCATCATCGCCCCACTCGATGATGTGGTTGCTTGCAGTTTGTCTGCTTGGTATTTCTCCAACTTGCCCTCCACATCTCGCCAGTGACCTGCTTGGTCCCGGAAGCTCTCGTCTAACTCCATAAACCACTTTCGCATCTTCTCCACTTGTGATTTCAGCTGTTCACTTTCGCCAGTGTTCAAGAGGATTTGCCGATTAGAAATGCGGGATGATGTGCAAGTTCGGCAAGGCGAAGGAGTATGCAGTGGGGGTTTCAGGAGGATTTGGGGTTTAGAAATGGGGGATGACGTGGAAGTTCGGCAAGGCGAAGGAGTGTGCGGCAAGGCGAAGGATTATGATGCAGTGGGGCGCTTGCGCAGGAGTAAGGGCATTTGCAAGTCGTGGTGTTGATGAAGCTGTCACACCAAGATGTCACACCGAGATGTTATGATACCCATGAAAGCGGTTGTCACGTCCTTCAAAGATGCGACTTACTTGATTATGATTTCGTCATTTTGTTTATCATAACACTCGACAACTGCTGCTTCAGGCTTCCAAACGCCTTCGCGCTGTCCAGCACTTGAAATTTCACTTGTTCCAGCACCTCAGCGTTCTGGTAGACTGTCTGCGTCAGTTGTTGAATACTAGCTTGGTTCTGGTGTGGTAGTACAGCTGCTTCCTCCTTCTCCCGAGTGGCGAGAAGATTGAACATCTTGCTCTCAAAGTCTTTCTGGTAGGTGTCGAACCTGTCGATGAAATCGGTGCGCAAAGAAGTGATTTCGGAAGGAAGTTTTTCGTCTCTGGTGAAATTGATTTGGTCTAGTTGGGCTTGGAGTCGGGTACTGTGGTCGGACTGAAGCTCAGAAAGCTTGTCGCAGAGCCTGTGTTGGGGCGGGTGTTGAGAGAGCAGGTTTCTGCCGGCGCAGGTAGGGAATATCATGTTAGTGAGAATCAGCAGCATGATAAGAAGGAAGCAGCATCAAAGAAGAACAACAAGAGCCATAGTAGAAATTTCGATACTCCTTTCCCATGTCGCGGCTTTCCTTCTCGCATACGCGTAGGCCATCAAAGGCAGATCTTCGAGTCTCGGCTAAGGCCTCCACAGTTTCTTTACGGTTGCGGTCAACTGTTTGGTCGAGACTTTGGAGGAGGTGGTCTTGGCTTAGACGAGAAATTTTCGAATCTTTACCATGAAATACTCATTCTCAGCGAAGACAAAACTACTAATCGAATAGACAAGAACAAGTACATCAACGACGTACTACTACTATGTTTTCACAACTCTCGCCTGATTCCGACAGAATGAGTCCTCGGTCCCCATCATAACAAGTCCTTCTCCTTCAGCGCTCTGTCAGCTTCGGACTTTTGGTGTTCCTTCTGTAATGGAACCACGTTTGCAACTAGAAACTCCTGCAGCTTCATGGATATTAGCTGAGATATCTCGTCTTTGGCGTTCTTCAGGTTTTCGTGGAGCATCTGGATTGCAGTGAGAAGGCCTCTTTTGGAGTACAGGAGAAGCTTCTTGAAGGACTTGACCGTGAGAGGTTGGCGAGGCTGAGCTGAGAGGATCGCATGCAAAGACAAGGATATCAAAATCATCAGACTGGGGCGGTCACAAAGTTGTTCTCAAGATTCGCTTCTGAAAGCGAATTCAGAAGGTGTCCCAAGTGATCCAATCATCATGATAGTATGGAGAAAATCGTTTTGATCTTGCCAACAAGTGAAAAAATATTACTGTGTCAGACTGGGGCGGTCACAAAGTTGTTCTCAAGATTCGCTTCTGAAAGCGAATTCAGAAGGTGTCCCAAGTGATCCAATCATCATGATAGTATGGAGAAAATCGTCATGATCTTGCCAACAAGTGAAAAAATATTACTGTGTCAGACTGGGGCGGTCACAAAATTGTTCTCAAGATTCGCTTCTGAAAGCGAATTCAGAAGGTGTCCCAAGTGATCCAATCATCATGATAGTATGGAGAAAATCGCCATGATCTTGCCAACAAGTGAAAAAATATTACTGTGTCAGACTGGGGCGGTCACAAAATTGTTCTCAGGATTCGCTTCTGAAAGCGAATTCAGAAGGTGTCCCAAGTGATCCAATCATCATGATAGTATGGAGAAAATCGCCATGATCTTGCCAAAGGTGAAAAAGTATTACTGTGTCAGACTGAAGGCGGTCACAAAGTTGTTCTCAAGATTCGCTTTTGAAAGCGAATTCAGAAGGTGTCCCAAGTGATCCAATCATCATGATAGTATAGAGAAAATGATCATGAGCTTGCAAAGTGAAAACATAGCTGTGTCAGACTGGGGCGGTCACAAAGTTGTTCTCAAGATTCGCTTCTGAAAGCGAATTCAGAAGGTGTCCCAAGTGATCCAATCATCATGACAGTATGCATATTTGGCACGAACACTAAAAAGATAGCAAAAGCAAAAGCAGCTTGAACTTACCTGTTCCCAATGTTCGCCTTGATTCGCTATCTTATCCTCTAATTTGACGCTTGTCGCCTTCAAACTTCCACTCAAGTTTTGGATATTTTCGACGATCTTCAGTTCCCCAAGCTCTCTTAAAAGAGCCTTTTGTACGCGTTCCTGCGTAGATTCGTCCGAGGCAAAATCGTCAACTTTACCGCTCAGGGCAGTGACTTGATAAGCGTGCTCCTGCAGTTGGACACCTGAGGAAGACCTTTGTGGCTCCTTTGATGAGTGCGACTGAGGTGAATGACATCATCGTTTTAAATTTGTTGTGTGAAAAAAATCTCCACCACGATCAAGTGATGAAATTCTACGTTGTCCCTGCTCCATGCTGGCAAGTTTCTCCAGGACTTGCTCCTTCAGATTCAGCGCTTCTTTCTCTAAATGGCCAATCTTGTCCCAGCACAGCTCCCTAAAAGTCCGATTCTGATCTTCTAAAAAGACCAAGCGTTCGTTGATAACGGCAACTCGCTTCGCGTCTTGCTCGAGAGAATTGCGGAGAAACCTAGTGGTTTGCTCTTGTTGGATTTGGGTGAGACTGAGAGGAAGTAGATGCTCTGAAAATCGTTCAATGGCAAAGCTAGGATCCTAAATTCTTTTCATAAATGGCACTGAGAAGATTGTCAATGCAGATTATCTCTCCACCGAACAAGGTTAAGCGATGGAGAGATCTTCGCTGATTGAGTGTATTCTGGCAGACGTAAGTTGAGTTTGCGTGATATGGTAGAATCACGGCCTCAGGCAACATCTGCGGAAAGTTTCATGATCCTGTGATTTTCTTTGTGATCTATAGCACGAGTTTGGATCTATCACTATCAGTAAGTTCTCACATTCTACTAGATCTCAAAGGGTACGAGATAGAACTGAACGCGAAGCACGGTAACAAATCTTCTACGCGAGTGAGTAACTGCAAACCAAATACGCCAAATCCGTGCTATTTTCCATGACTTTTGGTACTGGCACAGGACTAAAGTGCCCTCGTCCTGGCGGCCCATTGAGGTAGTTGTGCACAACCTGCTTCGGCGTCCGATTCCCTTCTCGACTGACATATGAGCTGTTCAGCCCTCCACTCCCAGCTAAATTCGGACCATATGGCCCTCCTCCGCCTCCACCTGCTCCGCTGGCGGCGGGGGATGAAAGGTTCAATTGCTGAAAAGAGATGGACAATGATCAATCTACTTTCTCAGACGGCATAATCAGTTTTGATGTGGACCAACATCTATGACGAGTTGTTTTCACTCCCGACGACTGTATGACGAGTCCTTTTCTCATTCATGTGGACCCACATCTATGACGAGTCTAACACCCACGCAGATGACATCACAAGACTAAGACATTCCGTCAAATCATAAAATTATGCTCATCGGAAGACTCGCCATCGGATTCGTGCCCATATTCGAGCTCAATGGGTTAGTCTGCACGGTCGCCGAGATCTTCGGGCTTCGATTGAAGCTATTTGCGCTCTGATCCAGGTTGCTATGGCTTGACTGGGACCCGCCGACCTGTTCCGGTAAGCCAAAACCAGGACTCTGCTCTCCGAACACCGACCTCACTTCGGAGACAGGTGGCCGGTAAGGCGCATCGTCGTTGCGAGCCATATTTTCTGCAGTGATTTTCCTTCTAGTTGTACAGTGATAGATTCGTCCTATTGTAGTACCGCGTTAATAGTAGTCTTCGAACATAGAAATGCTGTGATAGATTTCTGACAGATGGTGGTGAGTCTAAACAACTGCTTTGCTTTCGCACCTTCGTCTCTCCTAGCGTCTATTCACGGTCGGTTTCAAAAAGATTCAGTCTGTTCCGCTTCGATATCACAGCTCATTTAGGGACTTCTTTCCTTTTGACTGCCCGCCACATTTCTTGCAGGCAAAGCATCAAAGTTCACTCGAAACTCTCGATCGGTTTTTGTTTTCCCAATGAAGTCACTAATACAGACAACTGAAAGTGACATCACTTTCATAGCGGTTTATAGTAATAGTAGTTGCGACGTACAGATTCAGTATCACAAGCCATTGTGCCGCTGCTCCTGTGTTGTTCGCCAGACAAAAACACCAGATAAACCAAAACCCTGCAGTGCCGAAGCACCTGCTCGCTCATACTTTTATAAGAAAGCACTTCTTGCCCATGCACTTTTTGATAGAGTCACAACAAGATACAGCACGAACAATAGAGTCTCATTGAAAGATCATCGTCCTTCTCCAGCTCGAAAAGCAGCTCTACCGGATAACTTACCCGTGTCAAAGACACAGGTCCTTGCCCTCCCAGAGTTTTCCCAGAGAAAACAAATCCCCCCATCTCAACGTCACGATAAAAAGTGCGCTCCACGGAAGATCGTCCGGCTTTTTTGGACCTGATCGCATTTTGAGGAGAGTTATTCTGATTACGATTTGAAAATAGCGAGATTATTAGTAGACTCATTCTCTGCTGCAAGACACCAAATCGGCTAAAAATCTAGTGTGACTGGTGATTCGCAAATCGGCTAAAAATCTAGTGTGACTGGTGATCGAAGTTCATCTTCGTTTTACATCATTCGCTTTAACAAGTATCAGTGCCTGAACTACAAGCAAATCGCGCGTATGTAGGTGTTCTACATCCTGGGGATGAACTAAATGCAAGTACCTCATCATTCTCCACATCCGCGCCATCTTCTCTTGCGACCTCAAAAAGCACAGAAACTTTCCCCAAGGCAGAGAGACCTTGAGCTTCTTAGTTCTCCTCAGCGGCAGCAGCGACAGCGGCCTTGCGGGCGACGATGCGCTGGTTCTGCTTCTGGACCTTGGCCTTCTTGAAGGACTTCAAGGCAGCCAAGTACTTCTTCTGGGCAGCCGGGACCAGGTCGCGACGGAAGCCAGCCTTGCTGAGGAGAGATTCGAGCTGCTGGGCACCCTTCTTGGCGCACTTCTTGACGCCAGTGGACAAGGAGGACTGCTTGGCTCCGAGCTTCTGGGTCAAGACGACGGATTCCTTCTTTCCCTTCTTCACGATCTTCAAGCCAGCAGCCTTCTTGTTGGCCAAACCGGAGAACTTGAAGGAGTTCAAGCCGGTCAGGTTGTTCGGCTCAGAAGTGAACACCGGAATGTTCTTCTGCTTCTTGATGAAGCTGGAGTTGTCGCGGACCAAGGTCCACAACAAATCAGACGGAACTTGACGCGGCATTTTTTGTGCTTTTAAAGTACGACAAATCCGGATTTGGATGAGTAGTACTCCTCTCGTTGTCCCTGGTAGGTAGTGGGTGAATGAGCCAGGGATGAATACAGATCTTAGCCGCAGAAGTGATACCAACCTCATTTAGAAAATGAGAATGCCCACTTAGATACAAGCGGAAGAGCGAAGAGAGAGTAGAAAACATCTTTTAGATCCCAGATGACCCAACGAAATTCTGATTTGAACAATCTTTACGGTGATCCTCACGCGGATCTCAAGGTCTTCCGATCCAGCTTACTTTCCATGTTCTGTCCTACATTTAGATCAGTCCAGGACTTTAGATCTTCTCTAGAGAGATTCGGCGTCAGAAAAATTATCACTGATCTTCACCGATCCCTTGCGTGGCAACACAATAAAATGCTCATTTTCGAGCTCCGGCTGATCTTTCTTGACTTCTGCAGATAGATTCACCCTGTTTAGATCTGTTCTACGACCCTTTGGAAGACAGCTCGATCCGGCACTACGAACACTGAGACAGGATTTAGATTTTCGAGAGTTGATCTCGATGCGCGAGCAGCTTTTGGTAAGACATCTTTCCCTGTGGAGCATGATTTTTTAGATCTCGATTCAGTGGGACGTTAGTTGTGAACCCGAGGTTTTAACCCCGAATTTAGGTTGTAAGGGAAAGCCCTGTGACTGCTGAGAGTCCATTGTAGACTAGATCTATAATAGTTAACACCTAGTTGCATTACCAACCTTTTTATTGTACAATCTTTAGAGGATCAATCATTAGAAGATGAGGAGCTCTCGCGTGAGCCCATTGAAATAGATAGATTCTGGTTCCAATTGCCACTTGTTACACCGTTCCTAAATCTTACTGATGTTAGAATTCCCCTCGTTGCTGATACTCTCATTTAGAAGGTCTTGATATGCATGATTATCGTACCTGTTCTTCTGCCCTTAGTGTAGCTGTTCACTTCAGCTGATCACTGATATGAAATTACTTATATGCAGCTGCGTATTTGGCGCTTCAACTGTTCATCACCCAGGTTATTCAGCTGGTGTATAAATTCCGTTTCCTATCTAAATAATTCATATTTCCTGTGCAAATCTTGTTGCTCTGGTGTAAGTATGGCATTGTGACGATCTCTGTAATTTAGATGTTACTGCTTCTTGAAGTTTCTATCTATCATCAGGTTCGGGCGCTCCCCTGACGAGCCAAGAATTAGAAAAATACGGCTATTTTCAGTCTAGTTTTTAGTGCCAGTCTTCTGTAATCCATACCAGCCTATCTATGTAAGTCTTTTAGACTGCTATCTGTACCCTTGTCCACATGAGTATTATAACCACATACGACTCCTTTTACCTTTACGTCAATCTTTAGATTTATTCTTCCTTCTCGAAGTCTTCAGCGAATTCCGCTGCTTACTTCATCAGCGGCCGCTGGCGCCCCCTCAGCAGCGGCCGCTGGCGCCCCCTCAGCAGCTTCCGCTGGTGTCGCCTCAGCAGGAGAAGCCTCTTCGTCAGCCGCTGCCGGTGCTTCCTCAGCTGCAGCTGGGTCTGCCTCAGCTGGTGCAGCAGCCTCTTCCGCTGCTGGTTCTCGAGCGGCTACAGCAGGTGCCTCCTCCGCGGTAGCAGCTGGCGCTGCCTGCACCGCTGGTGCTACCTCGTCTGTTACCGGTTCCTCAGTCGGAGCTGCTTCTTCGACCGTCGCTTCCGCTAGTGTCGCATCTTCGACCCATCGTCGCTGTCGCATCACCTTCTACTAGTGTATCTTAAGCCATTGCTGTTGTGTCAAGAGGATCAATATCCTCCTTAGCCGCTTCCGCTGCAGCACGTGCCTCTTCAGCCGCTGGCTCTTCAAGTAGTGAACGTCCTTCTTCAAGTTGATCATTCGTCACGAAACCCGATGATCATCGTCAGAGCGAAAAATTCCTTACATTTGAGTAGTCAAGGCATTCTTAGGCAATGTTTTTTTGGAAACCTGACATCAGCATCTTCTTCTTGGAAATACTTAATCAAGGATCCTTGGAAATAGTCAAGGATCCTCCACCAAGAGCAAAATGCAGTGTCGTGGAAAAGGGCCTTAACATTCCCACGCAGAACGTCCTTCTTCGGCTGCTGCTGGTGCAGGAGGATTCGCTTCTTCTTCTGCGGCCCACTCGAGTACTGCCTGCCATCAGGAAACCGGAGATGTCGCCGGGGAAAAAGATTATCCATGGCTTCTCTTTCTCTGTCGTATTGTGCTCGTCCATATATTTGTAATAATCCTTATTGTCGTCGTCTGCAGATGCAGGTGCTGGCCGGAAATAGCACCAATTCAAGCGACCACCATCGCCTTCGATATTTTCAACCATACAGGTGACCGGCATTTTTTTGATTCCAAGAACTGTAGCACAGGAAGTTTTGGTTCGATCTTACTGCAGTTAGGTCAAGGTTTGAAATTTCATATAACGACACTTGCATACCATGATATTAGCCTACCAGAATGCTTGTTGTAGTTGGGTAGAAGCAACCTAGCAACAACGTTTTCTCTCGTCTAATTTAATATTGCCCCATTTTGTATGAAACAATTTCTTTTGCCGTAGCTGTAGCTCCTTTTCGTCCTCCTAGTTGCTTTTCTCTCACCAAACACAACTCCCACTCGTCGCTTTTTTGCAAGCTGCGTCATCCTGCAGTGTCTCGATCTTGTTTTGTGGAGGACATGGAGGTTTTTGATGTTTTGATCTTGCGATGCTCGTCTTGATGAGCTTCGTTTCTGGTTTCTGTGAGCGAATTTCAAGATCATATCAGGCCTGTTTTGCTTGTGTTCAAACAGGCAGTGACAATTTTGAGATCTTCTTTTTCGTTCCTGCTTTGCTCAAAGCAAGCGGTGAAGCGTGATCATTTTCCGTTGGCTGGTTCTTGCGCTAATGTCAAAACGACGTGTCATCTGTCAATGCTTTTCGACCACTAACGTGCTTTCATGAAACTACATATTGCATCCGTAAACGACACGTCGTAGTCATAGCAAATCTCTTTCTGTTTGTGAGGAGTACTCGACATGTTCAGTAAGCTCTTGCTCAGCGCCGAACCAAGGCGCTGAATGCAAATATGAAACTCGGAAATGGAATTCACATATCAAAGCCTCATCGACATCGTCGTCGTATTCGAATTGCATCTACCGTCCCTTCCCTGTTCCTGTCAGATACTGCAGCGACCCCGCGAGGGTCCTACCTCCTGTCGACTGGAATTCGCATCTCGATTGTTGCTGAGTCGCAACGTCGTGTTGCACAGTATTGCCGTCAATGCCTCTCCAGTGATACACGGATTGCCTGCAAAGAACTCGCACCAGAGGCTCAACGCGAAACACCACGGAGTGTGTTCCGTCTGTCCTCGTCTCCCCTGCTTCTTTTCTCGACCAAGTAATGCGACTCAGTTATCATGAATCCAGGCGTCTTCTAGCAATCTGTGAAGCTTCAATGAAGAAACGTAACTAAGTCTGTGGCTAGTCCGAGTCCAAAGGATCATCAGATATTATACTTGCGGTAAATAACACACGCAGATCAATTCATCTTTCACTACGTATTTCTTCTTTAAACGAAAACGTAAGCTGCTATAAGACGCACAAGTGACAAACCTACAGATGACACGGGCGGAGATTCGTAATGTAGATGCACCAACATCTGCGCGACTCGTCTTTCAAGGCAGACCCGAACCCACTGTTCTCCATGTATCGGATCAGGAAAGACGCATGGCAGAATAACACTACATCTGACTACTAGCGGCTGCGCCATGTTCCCCCGCCTACCCCATGTTGTTCATTCACTGTCGAAGTTCAAGCCCAAGGGCCTCACTCATGCCAGATTGCTAGGCGCAACGGCTTCGCGAGAGATGGCGTGTAGGTAAGAAGTGTGTGGTAAGCAAGTGATGGCTCTTCGTCACTGGAAGGTCAAGCACAAAATCGAGTAAGTAGTCAAAACAATACTCCCTGTTCTAACAACTTCTCAATAAATCTGTGCATGCAAGGAAACCAAAGGATCCTAATGTTTGTTACAAACGAGAAGAGTAACTTAGCGAGACGACATCAACATTCGTATCTATAGTAGTCAACTATAAAAGGAAGATGACGCAGTGCACCACCACCAGTTTAAGAATTTTATAAGATAACTAAGCGGTGCATCAGTACAACTACAATTAGAATAGACCTATCCTGTGTAGATGGTGAAAATGCGACCCTGTGTAGATGGTGAAAATGCGACACCTATCTTGTCTTGATAATGGAGAAGCAAGAAGATCGGTGTCTCCCTGGTGCGCCCAAAAACCAAGGGCAACTGCTGCCCCGAACGTTTTGTTGTCAGGTCCTAGAAGGAAATTGTTGTCCTCGTCCTCGTGCTACTACTAGTAGAGGCACAACCCTTGTTACCTTAGGTTCTGTTGACAATCATGATGCCCCCCGAATTTAGGAAATCGTTGTGCCGCACTTGCTTCGTTCTTCGGTGCTTTTTTGTCGCGGAGTTCGAAACGACAACAGTATTAAGAACGCCATCGGATTGAAGATTTCTGATGCTGATCATAGGGATGTCTCAAAATCAAATAGTAAGTTCTAAAAAGGACGCAACAACATACGTACCAAGGGGAAACAACAAGAATCAGATGGTCACAGCAACAAAAATAGTGCTCATCGTCCTGCCATTGAACCCATCTGCTGGTGTTCAATCTTGGAACAAGTACTGATTTCAGTGAAACAAACATCTATAAGTACAGCAAAAGCCCTCCTCGTTACCTCGTGAACGCTCACTCTTCATTACTTAGACTTGACTAACTTTTCTGCTAACATGCTGCACTTCAGTGAATTGCTAGTTTTCTAAGGTAGGTGTGAAGCAAAGGGGCAGCTCGGGAGCTGCTGTACGTAGGATTACTTTTCTTGAGACGAGATTTGGAGCTCTACTGGGAAGAACCTGCTGAATAGTGCCCCACCAATAACGACGCCTGGAGGTGTAGCAGTAGAAGTTGTACTGCTGTCGTCGGAGGTGAGGTTAGGTTGGGGCCTACCATCCGATGTGGCAGACTTTAGTGGCTGCCTTGAGGAGCCTAGCAAAGGTCGTGCACTCAGAAGTCTACTTACAATTTGTCAAATTCAACAAAAAAACTAGCCTACTGCTCTACCTTCCATCTAGTCTTAATTATGCATCCATTTTCTTCCTCCTGCACTTTAGAAGGTGAGATCTGTAGAAGAAGTCAGAGCTAGTTGTAGACTGAAATTACTGAGGACGAACGACAAATGAGAGCTTTTTGCTGTTCCAGGGCTATCCAAATAAGCTCGGAATCAACACCAACGCCACTCGTTTTTTTATGCGGATAACGAAGCGCTGTGTGTGTCCTTCGACGACTTGTTTATGGTAGAGGAAGAAGACCTTTTCTAGTAGAGGTTTACAGCAAACAACTCCTCAGTTGGACAGTCGCGCGACCTGCGATCTAGGTCTTAGTCTTACGACCTCGAAGATAAGATAACGGCTAAAGGGTAGGGTCTCAAGAATTGAGAGATTGGAGCACGGCAGGATCATCTTCCTATGAAGTATGAAATTTGCATCTGTCACTCTATAAATTATTGTCTTGTTGAAGGGTGACGCAGCGAATAGACAGCTTAGAGTTTGTAATGTTGTGACAATAATTTTTTGCGCCTGGCGTCGCCACGACGAGTACAACAAACTTAGTATGAAGATAGGGAAAGGGAGTTAGCTTCACAGCACAGTGATGAAGCGAGATGAGTGATGAGGTATGTCTAGGGGTATGTCTCTGAACTTATCACATCATATCGATGAAGAATGCGATTATATCATCATTGCTTCTAGATCGAATCTGAAGAATTATTCACGTCCAAGGAACAATGCCAGAGGCTATAACAATGCCAGAGGACTATAATGGCAACGAGGTGAAGAAACTTCTAGTATCAGAAAATACAACCAAAAATTGCGGCAACATCAAGAACAACATCTTTCTAGAACCGATTAGAACTCTGGTTGTACGCGTTGAAAATTATAAACATTTCAAGACTATCACTATCACCCAGCAGCTCCGGAAAATGTCAACCATCAAGTCTCAGAATCTAATTTGCTCAAACTGGTAGCCAGGTTGTAGAACGTAAACAAGAAACATCAATGTTCTTCAACTACGTCAGGTGGAGTAACAATCACAAACCACAACCTCCAACCTTCTGCATCTGGTGCCAAGAACCTAGTCAAACCTACAAAGACCAACAGTCTCTAGTGGATTTGGATAGCTAGGGCTACCACCTAGTTTATCAATGATCATATCGGTCTTCAGGCACGTTCTTCTTGCCGAAGTGTCACATGATGGACAAGGGCCTACTTACAACATTCATCTTGTTCAAAAAATCATGTTGTAGTTGATCACGTTGTAAAAATCAACATGTAACCAAAATTATATCAAGGCCACAGCGCAAAGACAAAGAAAGCCAGAATCTTAACCGCCCCACCCACGACCCCAGGCGTCCTCGTTCGAGGTTGAACGAATGAGAGTGACCTGAGGAGCACTGCTGGTAGCGATCTCGTAATATTGCCCATCACTCCCCAAAATGTACTGCCGAACTTGCTCTTGCGCCGGCTGCTGTTCTTGCTCTTGTTGTTGTACAACTTGGTAATGTTGTTGCGGTTGCTGGTTCTGATGGACAACAGTAGTACTCTCCTGTGGCTGTAGTTGATGAGATGATTGATGCTGATACTGCGTAGTTGTTCCCTGCTGTTGGTGTTGGTAGACCACGGTCTGCTGGTGTGACTGCCGCCGCTGCTGCTGATAATTCTGCTGCGTGGACGAGGGTTGTTGTTGCTGATAGCTGTTCTGCGTAGTTGTAGGAGGTACAGGCCGTTGTTGATTTCGTTGAGAAACCGCCTGCTGCGGCTGCTCTTCCTGAATTGGGACATAGGTAGTAGAAATGCTGCCATCTGGATTGTGCGTGACATACTCCACATATTTCTGTCCCTGACTCTGTTCTCTTGCTCCCGCTGAAGTACTTGTACTCCTCTGACTGCTCATCTGATGTTCTACTTGTTGATGTCCAGCAACAACGTTGTTGTAGTTGTACGCACTAGAAGAAGCTACAGACGTAGTGGACTGATATTGTTGATGCTGTTGAGATGATCCATCGACTGATGTCGAATACAACTGATGCTGCTGTTGCTGCTGACTTTGACCCCCTCTAGGTGTGTACAGTTGATGTCGCGGTGTCTGTTGTTGTGTCTGCTGCCTCTGCTGTTCTTGTACTTGCTGCGTCGTCTGTACTACCTGTCTTTGTGATGACTGCTGATGCTGTTGCTGTTGATTCCTAGTTTGACTCCGCTGAGGCTCCTGCTGAACAACAACTTGCTGCTGCTGGACTTGTTGCTGAGGCTGCTCCACAACATACGTGACTTGATTACCATGTTGATCAAGGTAGACGTATGTCGTTGTAGTTTGTGGCGCAGCTGATGATGTAGTTTGTGGTGCTGCCTGTTGATGTGAAGTAGAGACAAGTTGAAGATTGCTGCCTCCTGGTCCCTGCTGCATTTGATCATTATGTTCCACGACACGCTGCTGGCGCTCTCGAACTTGGTTCTGCTGCGAAGATGAACAAGGGTCCTTTATTCCACCTGCTGCACCATCTCCTCGTCTTCTATCACTTCGATACTCTCGATCCGGCTGCTGTCCTCGAGCACCAGGAAAGGTAGAATTGCCTTCTACAACGCGAGCATCTGCTGCAGATGGATTCATAATTCGGTCGTACGGTCCACAGCGTTGCGTTCTCCGCTGAGTCAGCACTCGCCCACTAGAAGTGCCTTGTTGTTCAACAGCGGAAGAAGCGGTGCCGCGAGACTGATGATGTGCTTGGTTATTCGGATTGGAAATATGGAGCTCATGAGAGGATGCAGTCGCCATGCGCAGGTCATGAGATGATGATCCGGGAGTTCCTCCCGTAGCACCAGTTTCCTGTTGCTGATTGTGAGTGCGTGCTCCCGAGATAGAGTAGTTGTAAGACATCGTCCGAGCCATCATATTCGGCGACTGCTCTGGCCCAGGCGAATAGTTCGTTCCGCCTGGCTGCTGTTTCCCAGGATTTTGTCCCTTTGATGATGTGTGCGGAGTTCCCTTGGAAGAGCTGCCTTTTTTACCAGCACCATCTTTTCCGGCTATAGTCCGACCATCCTTCGACGTGGTCGATGCCACTAGTATTTCAGGAGTACGGTGCTTACCTGGTGGCTGCTGTTGAGCTGATTGCAACGGAGTCTGACCTTTAACCTGTCCAGTTAACGGATCCCTAGCAGCTCTCATGGTCGGCGATATGTTGATTCTTACTGTCCCTGTCTGTTGAGCACCTTTTCCATCAGGTCGTTGAGGTTGCGATTGGACAGATGAAGGTGCTCTGATCGCTGGGCCAGTTGATGCAGAAGAGGGTACAACTACGCCTTTTCCACCACCAGCTTGCTTACTACCGCTTTCAGCTTGCTTACTACCTTTGCTTGCTGGTCCTCCCTTGGCTCCGAAGGACGCTCCGCCGGGACCTACAGAAAGCACAAGAGGACCAGCTTTCTCTCCACCTCCTTTTATTTTGACACCTCCTCCTTTGCTGTTGAGCTGTAGGAGTTCTACAGCCGCGCCTTTCCCGCCCGCGGATGCTTTTCCATACGGTCCTGAAGATAGCGCTCCCCCACGCGGAGACATCATCGATGGCTTTTTACCTCCTGCTTGAGCTCCTTGCTTTCCTCCAGCAGCGGCGGCTGCACCATATGCACTTTTACCAGTTTGTAGTGAAGACGTGGAAGATGGATGATCAAGCCCTTTCGGAGGTTGAATGATCAAGCCCTTGCCCTCCTTCTTGCCAGCACCTGGAGGAAGATGTGCGCCTGGAGGTGCATTAGCGCTTAGCGGAGGCGCGCCACCTCCGCGCTTTCCTTTCCCGCCGTCTTGTGGTGGAGCCATCTTCAGTCCCTTGCCGCCCTCCAGCGGTGTAGCACGACCCTTAGGCGGCATGATAGGAGTACCGGGTGGAGCTGCTCCTTTAGCGCCTTGAGGAGCGCCCTTCTGCATCATTTGCAATGGTGGTGCGCCAATTTTCTGTCCTGGCTTGCCGTTCTTATCCGTCCATAGCGATGTTCCAGGAGGTGGCGGTTGACCTCTCTTGCCGTTCTTATCCGCCCATAGCGCTGGTCCGCCCTTCTGTTGATGTGGTGGTGGCAAAGGTCCTCTTCCTGACGGAGGTGCTCCGCCTTTAAAAACAAGTCCACCTCCCGGAGGTTGTGGTGGCGGTCCGCCTTTCATCATCACTGGCATTCCTCCTTTACCAATCTGTGCACCTGGAGGCATTTTCCCACCTGGCGGTGGAACGATAAGTGGACCTCCTTTGTGCTGTGCTCCTCCTTTTGGAGTCCACTGACTCATCTTACCACCCTGCTTAGGGCCGCCGACCATCAAAGGCTGATCCATCTTTCCTCCTTTCATGTTACTACCTCCTGGTCCTCCTGAGAGGAGTAGCACACCACCTTTAGCAGCGTCCTTTCCTCCCATTCTACTCCCACTGCCATGCAACTGCGGTGCGCCACCTCCTCCAGCAGTAATTATGATACCACCTCCTCCTGCAGCACGTTGCTGCAGCTGTTGCTGTTCTTGCCTCTCCAGAAGCTTGCGTTGTTTCTTCGTTGGCGGCTGTAGAGCTTGGTCTAGACGTGCACTGTCTCGTTTTTCGATGAACACCGCGACACTAGGATCCGTAGCGTTCCAGCAAAAAGTATTGCGAGGACGCTTCTTGCTTGCTGGACCTCCAGGAAATGCTGAGTTCTTAGAAGCATCAGGAGCTGCTGAGTTCTTAGAAGCATTTCTGGATGAAATAGTAGCTCCTTCTTTGGAAGCTGTGTTTTCATCGATGACAATAGCCTCCTCTGCTCCAGCACTGTCCTCGATACCATCATCATTGTCACGACCATCATCACCGTCGCCGGCAAGTGGTCCGCCACCTGCTGCGCCAACACCTCCATCATCTCGTCCCACGACATCAGCATTCTTCAAATTCTCAGCAAGCTCGTTTGCGTTCATAGCGTGTTCGATAGAGGATGTCTCGTTCATAGCGTGCTCGAGGTGCTCGTCAACAGTGCGCAAGAGCCGGGTTTCGGATTCCCCAGGAACTGCAGTCAAATTCCCAGGCCATTTAGCGACGAAACTAGGCTTAGCAGCATTAGCTTCCTTGTTTTGGTCTTCAGTAGTATTTTTTCTTCCCTCAGCTCCTGTAATGCCAGTCTTCTGAGTGGGCGCTGCATTAACAACAGATGAACCAGACTGCTCCTTTTCAGCTGGCTTGTTCTTGATCTTGCTGAAATGAATCTCCAGAAAGGCCAAATCCTTCGGAACGATATTGGGCACAAGCAAACGGGCAGCAGTGTCGTCGCAAGAGACTAAGTCGGGGAAGAGCTGTAGAAACTCACGCAGACCGCCAACTGAAGTTTCGTGGACTCTGCGCACCATCTGATAGCCAGTGTCCATGCCGATCTCGCCGTCTGTTGTATTAAGTGGGAATAAGGTCGTGGTGGAGGTGAAATTTTCATAGAAGATCAAATTCATGTCCAATAGTCCAAGCCCAGTTGCATTCAAAAATCACATCCATCACATTCCAAAGCAACGCCCCAATGAAGAAGTAAGTAAGTGAGTACATTTCACGATCCACGGATCCAGCACATCCTTGAATCGCTCTCCTTGCCAGTGCTCTAGAAACTTGATCTGCACTGCTGTTCTGTGCGCAATGGCTTTCAAAATCGCGTCGCGGAAGATTTGAACTTTGTCGTCATGTCTTAGCTTCTTGCCCAGAGGTTCAGTATCGGTCATTTTGGGGTAAACCTCTCTTAGCTTCTCCCTGTTCCACTCGCGGATCAGTTGGCTGTTATGTTAGTTGTTGAATGTAGTTAATGTGAAAACTATTTAGCGTTGTGCTTACGATGATGAGCATTATATTCCACAGAATGACAGCACTCAACAGTACGACAAGTCAAAATCTCATAAATCAGAAGTAGAACAAGAACAAGAACTAAGCACCAAATTATAATATGAGTTGATGATTGATTGATATGCCTGGCAAGAGGTTGGTGAAAGGCACCAAGACCAAAATATATGAAAGTGAAAGTACACTAGCATCGCTCTTTCCCTTGCGTTGTCTGCTGTTGCAAAAGTTGGAAAGACGTCCAAGATTTCCTTGTCGTGAAGAACTCGATCCGGATGGAGTACAAGTTGTTGATCATCGCCAGAATCCGTTACGATTTCTGCCAATCTTGCGCGCACACGCCGAGTCACTTCAGGACTGATTTCCAGCAATGCTCGTTCCACTTCTGCGCGAGTGCGAATTTTGAGACCTGTAGATCCACCTGTGTTGGAAGCGGGTCCTCCGTTTTTGTCCTTGTTATTCTCATCCTTGTTTTCTCCGGTCTTGTTCAGATTGGGACTGCTCAAAGCTCCTGATGAATCGAGATGATCGCCATTGAGCATACTGTTAAGTAGTTTGTTCCTTCGCTTGCGCTTACGACCGTTCCCCCTACTTCTCTTCTCACCTAACGAAGAGGATCCTGTACTACCACCAGCTTGATGTTTTTCGTCATTAGCGCCGTCATCGTTATCGTCTCCAGTACCTCCATCAGCGCTACCACTATCGCCTTCGGCACTATCTTGTGCACCACCATCTTCAGCTGCACCTCCTGCACCCATAGTTTCGTCGTCCAAACTATTATTAGAGGTAGGTTTTTGGTGCTTGCTTACCCCGCTTTTTATGCCTTTCTCATCCTAAGGAAGAGAGGCATAAAAAGCGGTAAGAAAAGCACCTTTAACCTACCCTTAATATTAGCTTGTCCTCCTAGATTCGCAGCCCCATCATCGTCAAAGTCCTCCTCTTCGCGCATGCCTTCGCTCTCCTCCAAGTCACTAGGAAGGTCCTCTTCATCGTTGTAGTCATCTTCCTCCTCTACGTTGTACTCCAAGTTTGAGGGCTCACCCACTGCATGATGGACAACAACATTCTGATCAAGAACTTCCTCGTGCTGCTGTTCCACCTCGGCTGCACCAGCAACAGCATCATCTACTTCCTCTTCTTCTCCATGATGTTGATCTTGATGCTCCTGGTGCTCTCCTAGCTCATCTCGTCCTTGAAGTTGATGTTCCTCTCCACCTACTCCTAGCTCCTCTTCGTGGTACAACTGCTCTCCTTCTTGAACTTGATACCCTTCTGCACCATTAACTACCTCCTCTGCTTGCGCGTAAGCCATTTCTTCGACCTCTCCTTGATGATGCTCGTCCACTACAACATACTCTTCTAGTACTTGCTCCTCCTGCTCCACCTCTCCTTCTCCACCAATGAAGACGTGTCCATCTTGGTGCTGACCCTCATCCCCTTCTACTTGGTATTCTTCTTCTCCTTGAAGATTGCCTTCGGCGTACACCTGTTCCCCACCGCCTTGTGCCTGGTACTCCTCACCACCCAAATAGCCGTGTTGCTCCTCGTAGCTCAGTATCTCGTCCGACATGATGTACTAGTCGTAGGTACTTTCTATGTGCAGCTGCTGTGTTCGTTGTCGTTCTTGATAAAAAACTTTATTGACTGATTGATTGATCTTGTTCCTGGCAAGGGGTAAGTCTAATGTAGATTCTTTCTAAGCATGGGTCGTGGAGCCAAACTAGCTAGGTAAGTCTAATTATAAATATCAATCCAGGTAAAACCAGCTCGACGCTTATCAATGCTGTTACCAAAACCAAGACAATGTTGACGTCATCGCTTATAAGTCGATGCTTAGAAAAAATCTACATGTTGCTTCTAAAGATTTTATCAACTTCTACGTGTATGTCGTTCTTTCTGCTTACGGATCATGAGCTATGTTTCAGCATGGCACAGATTATAATGGGAGCGATGGTCATGGAGATTTTAAAGATAAGAAAGTACTAGCGCAATTTTCAGCATCAGCGTCAGGTCTTTCAGAAGTGCTACATGATGACGATGCGAATCTACTCGTCGGCGATCTGCCTAAGATTTCCCTGACGACTTCAGAAGTACTACATAAAGATGAGAAAGCAGTACAATTTATTTTAGCATCAGCAAGACTTTCAGACGTACTACTCCAATTCAGAAGATTGAGATTCACCTCCAACATTTGAGTACCCAACTATTTATAGATACGAGATATTGATACTCGAACAATTTCTCTGTCGATTCAGATTCTAAACAACACACACAGCAGCTCTCGTCCTTTCGTAGTTTGGTCGATTTTCATTTATATTCGAGTATACGGACGAGGAGGCACACTACATCAGTAGAACAACCGCATCTTCATGTGTTGAACAACAGAGATAAATGCAGACGAGAACATATTTATTACGAACATCAAGCGAGAGGATTTTTCAGCGCAACTGATGCTGAGATTTTTACAAATTCCTTTCTATAATATCAAGAACAGTAGCAGCGATTTCAACACGAGCTTCCATTGCACGACTCATCAACATCGGAACCACGACATGCATTCGAATTCATACGACCAAGAAAACACACTTGCGACACGAGTCTCATCAACGTCTTCGAGCTCGGAACTTAGCTATCGTCAGAGTCAGACGAGCATGAGGTACTTTGAAAATTTTTGTAAGGGAAATTTCATACACGAGATACTCAGTCATTCATCACTATGCCACTATCAAGAGACACGATCACGACGATGTTAAAAATGACCACAACAAGGTCTTTAAGCCTTTGTTCCTTCTCGTCCTTAATATCAACATTTATCATCACATCAACACTTAAATCTTTCTGACAACATTGGAGAGATCTTCATGCCAGTTTCGCACAACATTCCTTAATCGCAGCTGCAACTCCCTCTTCATCAGCCGGCGCAGCGTCACCACAGTCCTTCAGCGTCTGAGCCAGGATTCTCTGGGCTGCCCGTCGCTTTCCGATCAGGCTGGGATCCGACATGGTGAGGCAAAATCGGTGCCCGGTTGGAATAAAATCCACGGTCTCCTCACGCCCCTCGACTAGGACGACGGAACTGGAATAAAGGGATAGAAGAGGAGTAATAACGGCGTAGAAGAGGAGTTACTCAGTAAGTAAAAGTAATCTATCTTCCGTAGAGTTTAACTACTTAGTTCAGTTTTAGACCAAGGGCCTCGATTTTTATTCTTTGAATACTGGTATGGTTTACTCGGGAAGTAACTCAGTTAGGATGAATGATGGGCATGGGTGAGCTACTGCTCATGATCGATTGATGAAAGATTATGGCATACCCATCCTCTCCCATTTGTCGACACGCATTCAATGATAGTAAAATACCCATCCTCTCCCATTTGTCGACAGGCATCACCGGCAAATTTTACGACTTCACCCTGTGACACCTTCGCTACTGCTGGGATATTCTTGCCTATTCTCGGCTCCTTGAGCAAGGTGTTAGCGACCTCGGATACGTAAACTTGTGAACCTGTTGGATTGTGGTAGGTTTTGTTTCTGACACAACAACAACAACAACAAGGTTCATCAAGTTGTTGAAGAAGTTCTTTAGTATCATGAATTTGAACAAGGATTGGTACCAAATTGAAATATATCGTTGGTGGAGCGTACCTAACTAGAAAAAACAAAAACCGAAAAAAGAAAAGTCAGGAAAGTACTTATCTACTACTAAGTAAGCGCCGGCGCTGTCGTGGTCCTGTCTGTCCCAATTTCAAATATATCCGTAAAAGCAATATCCCTCAGACGAGAAGTATCCATTACCATCCGGTCTGGTCAACTGTATGTCCCACTTCCCGTTGAACTTGCCGAACTTTATTTTCTCCATCCAAGATGCTAAATTTTCCGCAGTGAGGCCTTCTTCGAAGTTGGCTAGCCCTTTGGACTCGGCAAAGTCACAAGCTTGGACTGTGAGACACCGAAAGACGTTTCCATTGCTCCATGTCACAGCTGAAGATAGCTTGGATTGCAACTTGGAAACGGTTGTGCCTTTCCCAGTACCAGAAAGGCCGACTAAGACAAGGACGCAACCTGAAAGAAGTGATGAGGAGGTGAATTTAATAGTAGAATGTAAGTAACTGTTGAAGATAAGGTCAAATAGAGGTGAGGTGAATAATAGAATGTAAGTGTTGATAAGCGCATCAAATACCTGCTGCTATGTATTCTTATTTCGAATGATCAGAATCGTACTAGTAATACATTTCGACTGCCGCAAGCAAAAAATGAAGTAGTTCTTGCATGTAGTCAGTAGTAGAAGTTAATACCTTTCGTTGCCCCTTCTCCCAAATCTTTGATAATGCAGTCCGCCACTTCGTCCGCACTTTTGCCTAACACATTGATTTTCGCATATGGCGCTGGCTCAATCTTAGGCAACACGCCTTTATCCTGTGCAAACGTGATGCCCGCTCTCAAAGCTTGGGCGTCTTGTTCGTCTCTCGAGATTATATCGGTCTGCTCCGCTTCGCTTATCTTGCAGAAATTAGAGTTTTAGGCTTTGGGCCTTCGCTTACTTACCCCGTTTGTTCTGCCTCTCTAGTACCTGAAGAGCGGGCAGAACAAACGGTAACGTGAACGCCTTTAACCGAAGTACCCTTAAAGAAAGTAGCATCCTGCAGAAGCATCTGAATCACTTTGGATGTAGCGACATCGTCCTGTGCGGACAACTGAGACCAAAGAGCAGCACAAGACGACATGGTGTCTCCTGAGGGAATGATGGTAGAGCCAAAATACAAATACTTCTTTTTCTTGTAGTCGTGGCTCGTGGCGCCGGAGAAGGACGAGGAGGTGGGTTCTTCGTTAAGGTTGATTAATTGTTGTACTTCTTGTGGAGGTGCGATGCTTCTTGTAGAAAGAACTTCCTTCTTAATTATTCGAATTTCATCGCGTTGATGATGTTCCAACTCAGGTGCCGAACTAACGTTCTTCTTAATTTTCAATGCTGCTGCAGATGCACCACCAAGACTAGAAACTTCTTTATTTACTTGGACTTTACTAGAAAAAGAGCAAAATTTGATCAATCTATTTAAGCCAGTTCTCTGGCACATCCGATCTAGCGGTGTGCGCAAGGCTAACACCATACCATCCCGTCTTCCCTGTCATCAATGGGTTGATAATTCATTCTAGGAAGAACAAGCTTGTCGTGATATCGTGAAGTTTGTGAGATGTTGTCTGTTCTTGAATGTCAGTTACACGCTTATTGGTCTTGGTTCTTGAACAAGCATATCCATTGCCAAAAGTACGATCCAATGAGCATCCACTGGAAAGAACATAGTCGCCGCTGTGATGCCACAACTGCAGCTAGCAAAGGTGGGGTCCTCAAACAGTTATGTATATTTATTTGATATTGATGTGTGCTCCTCCGTCCCCCCGGTCCAAACCAGTGCTGAGGTGGAAAGGAGGAAGATTTACTGTAACTGGTTGTGGTCAAAGTGACCCTCGAATGAGTTCTTTCGCGGACAGAGTGGCGCATTGGCCATAATGTCCGCATTATCGTCATGTTGAACATGAAAAGTTCTTCATAATATGAACACGCATATTATTCTTCATCTCCGTGGTAGTCTTCATCCTCAAAAGTATTTGGTTGTATAACTTTATTTCACCCCATGCTTACTTGGTGTACGCTTCAACATACCTGCAAAACCGCTCAAGGAATCATAGTGCTCGAACTTTGTTCACTCCCCGCTTGTAACTGATTTAACAACTAGGATACCCTTTCACAACGAAAATCGAACATTTTTGGACACATGTGGATTTTCATTTGACGATGACATGAACAACAACTACTGTTAATATTGGTTTTACGTACGAATGTTGAATAAAAAAACAACTGAGCTCGGACTGTGGTCGTCATAATTTGATTCGGCCTTGAACAAGAAGCTTCATCTTGTTTTGTGAACAGCAATGATCAACATATCGAGGGATGTCAATCTGAGAAAAGATAGATACAATAGAAGATACTAGCTTCTTTTCGAGACGGAGCTGATAACTTTCATAACCAGAGCCTAGTAATCAGGACGATTTCACGCTCCACCGCCACCAGCCTGCTCGACATTACCCCCAGCTGGCTGTGCTCGAGCACCCACCAAGGTCAAATGGTTGTCCGTTACCCGCTCTTGTTCTTAGAGCAGGTTACGGAATTTTTACATTGCTCAGAACTACAAATCTTCCCTGACTTATTCCCACCTACTGAAAAAAAAGTCAGGAAGGATGTATTAAGGTGAAGGATGTAACAAGGTGGGAACCCTTAATGTTCGCATGTTCGGTATAGGATGTCTTCGTAGTCTGCTATCAATTCTCGCATCTTCTCCTGTGCCTCGAAGAACATCTCCAATTCTCCGTTAGCCTCCAAAAATTGCCACACATACGCCTTGTGGTAGAAGAGTTTCAAAAACTTGGAATAAGACCGCATAAACAGTGTTCGGACTGCAGTTGTGTTGGCGAGTAACGCGCCTTGTCGGTCAGACTTGGCCATGAAACCTTGGAGGGATGGCGGTCGTGGAAGGGGCTTTTTGTGTTTCCTTTTGAATCCATGTGAGATTGAGGAATTTCGGTAGTATAATTACCTGCGAAGACGTCTTCTTTGGAAAGAAAAATGTATGTAATAGAGTGGTTGACGAGTACCCTATAATACTGACCTTGACGAGGTCGGAAAGAAAAAGATAACTTCTTCAACTTTTCGAACAGCTCGGTCAACACAGGGAGCATCCAAATCTGATTGTCCTACCTTCCGGCACATGTGGTGGCTCTGCAACAGCACCTATCTTGAAACCGCCGTGCCCTAGCCATGGCAAAAACTTCAAAGGCTCTCTGTGTCCCCCACTCGGATTCATTAACTCGTTGATGGCCCTTGTGCATTCCAGTGGTTGGATTGCTAGGTGGATCTGTTGAGATGATGTGGAGTGGGTATTTTGCATTCTTTCATGTCAACAGATCCACCTAGCAATCCAACATGGGATTCTGTCGTTGAAAATGCAACATTATAAGTAGTACAAACAACATTAAGTAGTTGTGCGCATTCCCTTCTTTCAATGGATAAAAAAACGGAAGAAGCGAAGATATCTAATATTATTATGATTGAAAATAATCTCGTTGTCATTGACCTTAGAATTCAAGAAACAGTTGTTCTCATAAAAATGAAAAAGAGTAGCATCATGATTAAGTGTACATATCCCTCTGCATCCTCTGAGCCGTCTCCAATGACGTCTGTTATGTGGTCCTGCATCAATTGTTCTCTCTTGACTCGTTGGAAACCACGCATCAAGACTGAGCATGCGAGATAACGGTTCTGCTTCAGCCTTCCATGACCGATGTCCGCCAGTAGGTTCTTCTCTTCGAATAAATCGGTAATGATTTCTCTGGTGGTAAAATTCTCGTGCTTGGCGCGAGTAGGGTGTCGGACTGGGGAGGACTTAGAAGAGGTGGACGGAGGAGGGAGGAGTGAGGAGAGTCGTATCGTGAAAAGGTGAACAAAAGTGTTCATTTTCATTTTCAAATCTCTCTTCTTAATCATGAAGAACCAATGGCAATGTACAAGAGGAAGAGACGAGATTGCAAATCCATGACACCACGGACGACAGGAGCACTAGCAATTCGAAAACAACAAAAAGGAATCCGTAAACAAAGACAAGATCGGATAACGGAAGTTGACCTCTGGCACCATGTTGGTCACCACCTCATCGAGAGTCGTGTTCAATCTCTCGATGAGGTGGTGACCAACATGGTGCCAGACGACGGACAGGAGCACTAGTCGTGAACAAAAGTATTTTCACATAATTTTCATCTCTCTTCTTAAAAATCATGAAGAACCAATGGCAATGTAAGAATGTCTTAATCATGAAGAACCAATGTCATGAAGAATCCGTAAACAAAGACAAGATCGGATAACGGAACTTGACCTCTGGCACCATGTTGGTCACCACCTCATCGAGAGTCGCGTTCAACTGAGTCGGAAATCGTAGACTTGTCGTGGCCGCAGATACCATCTGGGCGATTATCCGGTTTAAATGGAGAAAGGTCGGATGTTTCACCTTCAAATTCTCCCTACACATCCTGTAAGCGGCTTGATTGTCGAGAACCATGGCGAGGTCGGGGAGATGAAAGGAGGCCGCTTGTTTTGGGTCTAGGCGTGTTGGTCTAGGCGTGTTCTCCGATTGTTTGTGGAGGTAACTAATGTTGGCAAACTTGATTGCGTAGCGATCCTATCTTTCTGATTAGACATCAAGGTCGTGCTGATGTCAAAGCCAATTATGCCAAAGACAAAGTAGATCTAGATGCTGGTTTCATCATACATATTCTCCCTTGTATATGCCTGCGCAAACAAGCAGTTGTATGGCTCCACCACTGACGATACGTAGTCCTGCGAAGGATACACCAAAGGTTGCATGATCACCTTCTTGGAGAACTGATCTCTCAGGGTGTCCAAAACCTCCACACCCAAGCCCGTTCCGGTTCCTCCACCAAACGAGTGAAACAAGAAGAAACCTTGTAAAGATTGACATTTGTCGACTTCTTTTCGGACGGCATCCATCACAGATTCCTTGATTTTGAACTGGTTGCTGGCGCTCCGACCCTCAAAGAAATTGCTGCGGCAGTCCTGGATGGTGGTATGGGCAAGTTCTTAGGGTCTCAGTCTCAAAGTCCGGTTAAATTCAACTACAATTGTCATCCTCATCCACATTTTCTGCTGCAGCTACGACATTATAATCAAGTAGCATAAAAGCGAGAAATGAAAGACTCCAAGAGTGCTGTCATGTGTGTGCCTCTGATATGACCGTAGTTCTTGATCACCGTATTTTTTTTTTTTGCGTTAGGACTATATGCCGCCACCCATTCAATCAATTATTTACCCCCTTATTTATAAGGTCATCCACCGTAGAGACAAAAGAACAAGAAGTCTATATTACCTGTTTATAAGCCAAGATATTGTCCGAACAAGAACAAGTCTATACCTGTTTATAAGCAAGGATATTGTCCGGATGGAACAATTTTCCGTGTGAAGCGTTCAAGACATCGACTCTCGTGGCCGGATCTGTGTCTACGAAGACACTTCTGGGGACGTGCTGACCAGCCGCTGTCTCTGCGAAGAAGGTCGATAATGGGTCGTCGGGGGCTGCTGGGATTAGAGGGGAGACTGACATGAGTGCTGCTGTTCTTGATGTGCAAGAATGCAAGAATAAGAATAGAGTGAAGTTGTTGTAAACCAATTAAAACTTCTTGTCGTGACGAACCAGCTGCAAAGTGCTGCTTCAAATCCTCCGTTCATCATCACACATCAGTAATCTAGAGATGCGTCATAACTCTCCGTGTATTTCGTCTCGTGTTCCATCTGGCTGGATTCCATGCTCCTCGCACATGAGCTCCCATACTTGCAAACCCACCTGGCAACCAGCTTGCCCAACATGCACGGTAACAACCTCCTTTACGGGCGGCATGGTTTGTTGCTGTAGTTTTTAATCTATTTCAAACGATTTTACATGCGCTAGAGACGTGGAGAAGTTAAAAATGGAGAAAGTGAAAAGAAGTACAAGTAGTAATATCACCTGTAGTTGCACTCAGCTCGCTTCACTCACTTGTGCATCTCAGCGTGCGCTTTTCCTCTGTTCGTAACTGGAACGACCGACTGATTCTGATTTTACTCATGATTGCTCTCACTGTAAACTCTCCTGAACGTTCACGTTCTTCCTGATGGAAAGTATGCTTTCACGTTTCTCCGTGCACGAGCTCTGCGCGGTTGAATCCCGCTGTCTTCCTCATGTTCAGGTGTCGTCACCAGATTGAAACTTCTCAAAAACTAGAGTACTCTCGATTATCATTTTCTCGGTTATCTGTGGAAATGTCATTTGTGAAAACCTTCTGCATCTGTACAGAAACTTTACAACTTTCGTTAGCTGTACAACAACTGCATTCCGATGATGCTTTTACTTTCTAAGAAATTCTGATGCACAAAAAAAAACTTCTATCAGCTAAACTTTGATACGAACAGGTAACCGTAACACTAACGTAGCGTAACCATTCAAAAACAAAAGTCATTAGATTTCTTCACACATTGAAAGAAATAGTATCATTAGATTTCCGTTTCCAACTCCGTAAACCCTAAACCCAAACCCTAAACCCAAATCCCTAGCTCAGACTTGCTGCATCAAGTCCACTCCGGACACTGCGCCACCTTGTCCAGCAGATTGATGTCGAATCTGTACATCTGTTGATCTGCAGCTGCGAAGATGGTGAAATCCTGCACGCCTCTTCGCGTAGCTGCGATTGCAGAGATGTCAGTGATGCTCTTGGGTAGGTCGTACTCTGCTACTAGTCTGGGTAGAGGTAAATTTTGACTTGATGTTCTATGATCTTCCTGCTCGTGCTCGTGGTCGTGCCCTACTTCTGGATGATTTTGATCTAATTCAACATGTATACTAGAACTAGAAGCAGACTTTTTCTCTAGTAGAAATTCTCCTCCTCGTCTATTGCTAGCAGACGAGATCATCCTTCTCCTCCTCGCTTTCCTCAATTCGCGTCGCTTAAACGCCGTTGCTTGTCGCGCATCGCGCCATTCGCGCCAAGCGTCGCTCCTTGCTGGAGCTAGCTTGTGCTGCTGCTTTGCTAGCAGGTCGTTGACACGAGTCGCCGTCGTGTCTAGCTTGTCGGCCATCGCATCAAGGTTGGCGGCCAACATCCCAACCCGATTCCACGCCTTCTCTTTCCTAGCACGAGCTTCGCCTTCCAGCTCTCCGGAATGAAAGGAGGCATTGAAGCATTGGTGGGTTTGGGAGGAGGACTATGAAAAGAAAATCTGTTATCATTATCAAGTTTCTTAAGTAGAAAAGTATGATAATGATAACATATTTTGGCTTTATAAGGACAGGCTGTATTTTATAACTAGACGAGTATCATTCAAGCACAGCCTACTTCAACATAGTAACACAGGAAGTAGAGAAAACGATCTCTAGTTCTGGAGCCTCCCTTCAATAAAACAAGTTATTTGGGAGTTCATAGCGATAAGGGTCATCGCGACTGGAGCTTGTTGTGATTGGACATAGATGACTGAAAATTGAACATCACTTCTGAGCAGGGCAATAAAAAATCCATTCATAAAACAACTGCGTTTGCAGATTCAGCATTCGCGCTTTCTCGCTTGACTCTTGCTCCGATGTTGAAGGCTGCTGCAGGTGCAAGGCTGCTCCCGTGGACACCAGTGTCGAAGATATACTAGATTTTGATGATGCCATAGAAGCACTTGCACTACTACTAGTACTCCTGCTCAACATCACTTTCGTCGCTGTCTGCTGTAGAAACGACAAGGCACGACCTGCTGCGGCACGAGAGGAAGCTGCGAGTACCGAGACGCCAGAGTAGATGCCTGGTCCCGGACCGTCTTCAGCACTACTTTTGTTCTTCGCAGTAGAAGAAGTTGTCTTAGTCTTCGTCTTCGTAGGTGACTTGTTCTTGCCTCCTTTACTGCTAGCCGTCTTCTGACCACCTTGTTTCGCATCCTCCTGCAGCAGTGCTAGCGTATGTTTCGCCAGTGGATCACGGTTGAGTATCCAGACTTCGTTCGGAGGAGTGTCCGGCGGACTCCCTTCTGGCACTGGAGGCTGCACATTCGGAGGCTCAGGAAGGACACAGTTCTTCTTCATGTCCACCATCGTCATTGTCCACACGTAAAGCCGAGGCTTAGAAGATGAGAGATTCGTGTAACGCTACTTTGAACAAGGTTCTGGATAATCAAAAACTAAAAAAAAAACTGGTACTACTGGAACTAGGTTTATTACTTTTAGCCGCCGTGTAATAATTATTACACGACGGCATGAACATGACGTACTTCAATACACAAGAACGAGATTCCACCTTCGAGACTTCATCAACTGCTTGTAATGGCGAACAGTTATACTACATAAGTACGTACGTACCCGATCCTTCATTTTTCCATAAAAGTATCTGCCATTGTGGATTCGCATGAAGTTACTGCATCTGAGGATGTTGCTGAGGCCTCTTGGCTTGTAGCCGAGCTCGCCGCATTTTCCTCATCCATACTAGGAGGCGCAAAAGCTAATTGACTAGAACTAGGATCCATCTTGTTCTTCTTACTCCTCGTGCTCGTGTCGGAGGAGGACTTTTTGGAGGTTGTACCAGACTTGCCGCTTTGCTCGACTAGAACAGTGTTCGTGTTGGTCTTCTTCTTGGCGCTGATGTCGTGCTTCTGCTTGTGCTCTTTCTCCTTCTGTTCTTGATGAGCAGATGAAGCAGTAGAGTGATCATGTTGATGACCATGACGGGAGGCGTCAACTTCGTTCTCATTCTTGGCCGCCTGATGCTTCTGTTGGTCCTGCTCTTCAATACTCTGGTGGATTTGCTCGACAATAGACCTATGATTTTGCTCGTCTATCGCGTCGACGACTTTCCTAGAGAAGGATGACAGTTTCTTGCTCTTTTCTGCTCGATGTTCAGCCTTTTCTGAAGACTCAGCACTCGCATGGCTTATTTCTCCATCATGTTTGTGGTGTTTCTTCCGTTCACGCGATTCGATGTTCCCATCGGTACCAGTCTTGCTCCTACTACCATACTTCCTAGAAGTACTTCTTGACTTCCTGTCTTCCATGTCGCCGTGCGGGTGAGGTGGAGGGAGAAGTTTTTCATGTCCCTTGTGCTGTGTTGACGAGGAAAGAGCGCTCGTTGTACTAGCCCTGGACCCGTCGTGAAGCAAAGTTGCATAGTCATCCTGCTTCTCGGCTGCACCCAGAATCTTATCTGCTGCTTCATTGCTTGAAAGACGAAAGACACTGAGCCTCGTGCGCCAATCCGAGCTCTGAGGGGTAGCCTCGTACTCGGAGGTAACGAAAAGGAGACCTTGAGGTAGATGGTGTTGACAGACGTCAATGAGGAGAATGCAATCGCAAATATAAGTAACCTTTCGGCACGTCTACATTGCTTTACGACCGGGAATTCTAGTAAACTTTTGATCGAAGAAAAAACAACTTACTAAATACCATCAAGATACGAGGTGCCAGTCGGAAACGGAGGGATCAAATCTGGCAAACCTAATCGGTCCCTCGTACTTCTATTTGACTCAAACTCTGACGAAAAATCCTCTTCCCCCGCAGATCCATGCTCACCAAGCGATAATCGGTCTGTCGTTCCTGTTTGCTCGTTAGTTACCATAATATGGCCATCGTTGTCTACAGCAAGCCCTGTAGACCCCGACATTCCGTTGTAGGCAGCAAAATCGTGGGCCTCTGCTGATCCTGGTGTGCTGCGGGTTCCACGGGTGGAAGGAAGCTCTGACCTGAAAATGAATATCAACATGAGTCGAAAATGTTGAATGACCTAATGAAAATGAAATCGAGGAGAAAGAGCGATGTCACTTGAAGAGAAAAGCTCACGATTGAATTTAAATTTCAAAATTTGAGGATAAAATCAGAAAATTTTTGAAATTACTGGATTTCAAACCAAATTTCACCATTGAGAGTCATATTGTCACTAACTTGAAATTTTCTGCGATATTTTGCAGGATTGTTGCAGATATTTGGTATATTCATGCTATCAAACTATTCTTCAAAAACTTTGCTTTTTCATTGGTATATATGAAAATTCTGAGTAACATATTGATTTTACCTGTACTGCATGAAAAGCTTACGATTAGATTCTAAATCGAATTAAAAGTTGTTGAAAACAAAAACATCTGGATATGGTTGAAATTCAATATTTTCGTCAACTGAGACTCAAAATCTCCGTTATCCACTCCTACAATAGACCAATCTATAATATTTTTCGAGTCCTAGAAAATCTAGAAATTCAAATTTTCAAAAATTCATGAATTTCAAAATTCAATAAAAACTTGAATTTTCATGAAAATACGTCAAATCCACTTAGTATTCACATCAAAGCTGTTGAATATCCAAGAATTTTTGATTTTATCTCCTTTTTTCAAAATTCATTTCCTGAGGAAAGATTTAATAAATCCTCGAACCCAAAATAGCTTTGAACTCAAATTACCTCGAAACAATCTTGTGTGCGTTCGTGTCGTACTGCAAAAGCGACCTGCCGTGCTGGGCACTCAGTAGGAGCATATTTGTCCTCTTCTCGGTCGTGGGTCCAGCTTCAGTCTTGGTACCAGACGCAGAGACAGGAACAGCAGTGACCTGGGAAGACGCAGGAGAGGAGCTGAATCTGGGTGACTGGGTGAACTCAACTTTGATGAGGAGGAAGACCCACCTGCTCTCGAAATTTCAATAGTTTTTTTGTAGCACGCATGCACACAGACCATTACCTTGGAAGTGGACTCATGTCACAATAATGGACAAGTAAAATGCCGACCGATGCTGTTTTGAAACCGAAGTCTCCCAGAACCCTGTATACCTTTCCAGCAGCGTCTTGGCGAAGAATGCGCGTGCCATAGGGTGTTAAGAAGCGGTATTGAGTGGTGTCCTCTGCAACTGAGTGATCGAGCAGAGAAAGAGCGGAAGCTGGTGCTGCGGCGACACCAGAAAATTCCTGTGATGGAACGATGGGGTCAGTGTGTTGCAATGGTATACGCAGTTGTGAGCTCAAGGAAACGACCCGTCCAAGGTTCATTCAAAGACAAGCCTGATTAGGATGTTGGCAAAGTGGAGATCATGTAAGAGCTAAGGACCATGATGAAAGCACGATATCGTATTCGTACCGACCATTTATTAAAGACGACAAGTACGTAGCGTTCGCCCATTGGCAACGAGCCGACTGTAGGAGCGACGGCATTGGAGGTGAGCAGACCCCAAGTATTTGCGGTATCAGACAGTGTGGTATCCACACGCTGGATTTGAAGCACACTAGCGCGAGTGGAGTGATGGACTTTCTTGGCGTTGTTTTTCTTCGCATGTTTGTTCCTGTTTTTACTTCGAGGTTCTTGATCCTCTTTCTGTTCTTGGAAATCGATGTCTTCGTCACTAGATGTATGACGACTGGTCTCACTATGATGCTCGTCACTCGATAATTTGGATTCATCGTTAGCTGTCTCGTCCTCCTCCTGCTCGTCCTCTTCTGCATTCAATGGTATGAAGTACAGACCGTCATCATCTCCAGCCACGACAAGCTCATCATCAAGGACAGTGACAGCGTTTGCGGCAGTAGGGAGACGCAATGGAAGCTGAAAGCAAGCACCAGTTTCTGCATCAGAGTCGGCTCTATAATTTGACGTAGCTAGTAAGTTGTGGGTAGTTCTCGTCAGCGCGGATGAAGATTCTAGACGAGCTCGCGTCGATGTAGAAGAAGAATGTGAAGACACTGTGTCGTGTTGAAGGCTGTCTAGCTCAGTTGAGGAGTGTTGATGACTCCTGCTTTTTCCATCGAGCTCGTTCTTCTCATCGTCTGCAGGAGTTCCATCTTGCTCATCTACGTCTAGAATTATGCTGGAGACCACGCCATTATCCTCTTCGTCTTCTTTTAGAGGTAGGTTTTTGGTGTTCGTGCCTTCTCCCGCTTGTTATAGCTGTCCCCACCTAAGGGACAGGGAGAGAGCCATAACAAACGGTAACAAAAGCACCTTTAACCAACCCTTAATTCTTTCTGCGGGAACCGTGCTGCCTTCAACGAAGACGACAAGTCCACGACTTCTTTCGAGCCGCCTGTAGATGGTGAGTAGACTGTCTTCGCTTCAGGGACACCACTACCGCTAGGCGAAGCCTCTTTGTTCTCCAGTAATATTGGCTTCTCCTTCAGGCGCGACTCTGCCGCTTTCCTTGTCGACGCAAGGACTGAAGATGACGTGATTGCAGAGTCATCCGCGGCTAAGGGGTTTTCGCCATCTTGTTCCGGACTTGTTTCGTCTGTGAAGGACGAAGACAGCCGACCAAATGCAGCACTGAAGAGCCCTCGAGATGAGGAGGTGACGCGTCGTGCCTGTGCCGCTTGACGTGCACAGAACACGAAAATTAGCGCGTTTCTCATCCTCGGTATTCTTACAAACATGATCCTCACGTCGGTGGATTCATTCTCAGGCCACGTCGCTCCCGGACCGACATGTTGATGACAGTGTAGCTGCGTAGAAGGCTACACTTGGTTGTTTACTACATATGACGAGACATCAGTGGTCTCGACCCTAAGAAGACGCGACATTTGGGGCACTTTGATCAAATTTGCCACTTTTTTCACGAGACAAGAGCGCTTTTTATGCTCATTTGCTTTCAAAATCAAACTACAAGACAGCGCAGGCACATAGCTTCATTTTGATCACACTGCTTCTGCTCTGCTACACCTGAAGGAGCGGCTGAAACCCACCTGCTGCTCTTTACATCCTCTGGTTTGACAAGAATCTTCTCCAAACCTACTTGTTCAAAAAAAATATGACAAAAAAACTGTTGTACTATAATCTGAAACTGGTCCTTCTATTTGTGGAAGCGTATGAGCATGGATGTCCATATCTGTGCAAACATGAATGCGAACAATAAGGAAAAAGACTTATGGAACTTCTAACATCGAAAATATGCTCTAGTACATTTTTCTGTGTGTCACTAGGTTTGATGTCGCTAAGTGTGCTTATTTTTCAGTCGCTAACTTTGATTGATGTCTGGTTCATCTTCGCTAATTGAATTTGGGTTTAGATGAATACTTGCTGATGAAGAAACTAAAACTGATTGCTGATGCTTTCGCTAAACTTGATCACGATGTTGTTGTTGTTTAATACCACTACCCGAAGATGGTGGTCCTCTCCTACACAAACACAGTGCTATCTGGCGGCTTTCCCGGGTTCCACGGATACGCTGGGCACTCCACGTCTTCCGTCTTCCTCAGATCTAGGTCAAATGCGTAGATTCCTCTGTCCGTCTTCGACACTGCGAAAACCGTAAACTCATGGAGCCCTCGTCTCGTCGCTGCTATACCTGCGATGTCCCGCACTGGTAGAGGGTAAATTGCTACCGGATCGCCATCCGAATTTGTCCTCGGGACGTCAGCATTGGGTTCCGAGACCTTGATTTTTGCTGGGTCGTCGTAAAACGGTGGTGGCGCTTGCAGATAGTCCTGGAGAACTGCGTTGTAGAGCGTGCGACGATGCTGAATGCGCTGTAGCATAACTTTTTCTGCTTGAAGTTGAGCTTCAGACTTCTTCTCTTTCTGGTGTTGTTCGGTTAGCGCAATACGCTTGCGGTCATGGAGGTCATCTTCACGATGCGGCCTACTTCGCCGTGTTCGCGTTTTCCGCCTATTGATTTTGATTATGCTGTCTTGCAGGAGCATCATGCTAGTGCTGGCATTGCTGGTTGCATTCGACGTTGTGTCATTCGACGTTGTGTCATTCGACGTTGTGTTATTCGACGTTGTGTTATTCGACGTTGTGTTATTCGACGTTGTGTTATTCGACGTTGTGTTATTCGACGTTGTGTTCGTGGCAGCCGTGCTGTTCGACGAAGACGATGTAGTTGCCGTTGCGTTCGACGAATTCGCTCCTGCGGGCAGAACCCAGCTTGCGCTCGGATCTTCCGTTGTCGTCGTGCTCGTGGTAGTGATCGTCGTTGTGGTACTCGTTGTGCTGGTAGGTAGGAGGATAGTGCCGCTCAAAGATGGCTGTGCTTTGGGCGAAACGACGTATTTCTTGATCTTCGTCGGGTCAGCCTGAATCTTTGAGCCCATTGCTGTTTTCCTGGCGGTGATGTCGGTGCCGTAGTTGGAGACGGTTGCAAGATGTTAGAAGGAGGTGACAAGAATTCTACTCGACCTGAGAGAAGCATCAAAATCACGATAAAACAGCCATAACCAATCTCAGTTTTCAGCACTGGTTGCTTTTTTTGCTTCTCCTCCATCCCCAAGGTCTTGGCTAAAGGCGCGAACTTCACCTTTTGGATCTGTTCCTTGAAGGCTGGTAGCGGAAAATGCAAAACGTATGTCGAATTGGCGAGAAGGAAATCGGGAGCTTAGAAGAAGATGGATGAAAACGAAATTTTGTTTCTTCAGCAGGCTGTAATGTTTATTCATGATGTCCCCGGGTTGTTATAATCATCAAGTACACGGCGGTATGATCAATGGCCATGCTGCTGAATAAGTAAGCATGAAGGTGAACAAGACTACAGCTTGTTGAGCAGTGTTCCAGTATCAGTGTCCGGGAACGGCAGTAAATGCCTTGTATCCGCTACGTCTTCGACGCCTTGTTCTGACGGACAGCGCCTTGTTCTGACTCAACATTGATTGAAAAATAGTACACCAACGTCGTGGTCCTCTGTATCATAATGTCAATGATTGAAAAATAGTACACCAACGTGGTCCTCTGTATCATAAGGATAAACATCTTCAATGAGGGCCATGACCCGTTCTTTCCGCTGGTCGACGTCGACTTTGTAGACGTGCAATTGCGAGTCATCATTTTTTTTTCGCGGGAGAACGTGGACGAAGAGATAGCCATCTACGTAGGACATTCCAGTGACTGAGGGAGTCTGAGTTGCCTCGCTGTCGAACATGGATAACTTCGACCCTTGGTTGAATACTTGCATGGCCGCTTTGACAGCTGGCGATGGACGTTCTTCTTCCTCTTTTTAGAGCTGTCCGTCATTCATCTTTCAAGTGCATCCTTGAAAAGTGTGGGGGAGTCCTTTTCCCTTAGGTGGATCCTCCTCGTCCATACATTTCATCAAGGATGCAGCGTCCAAAGATACGTTTCGAGGTACAGCCTTAATTTTTGTCTCCGTCATCGTCGTCATCTCCAGTACTTCGTCTTCCCCTACCTCTCTGCTCCTGCAACAAAACCACCTTGCTTATTGCATTATTTACCGTGTCTGACGCCTGCTGCACTGCTTTACTGACCGCTTGGTACGTCGTGTTCAAGACTGGCGTTACTGTGTTTCGAACCACGGGAACCACGACGCCTTCCACGTTGCTCAAAGTCTGTAGCGTGTTGTTGATCGCCGGCGCCACCACGTCCACGACGCCTTGTAGCGTGTTGTTGATCGCCGGCGCCACCACGTTGTTCAAAGTCTCCATCGTCTTGTTGGCTAGAGGCAAAATCACTTGGTTCACCGTGTAGTTGGCTGCCATGGCACTGCCTTCAACTTAGAACTAGTGTTTTTAGTGATTCATTATAATATCCGTTAGTGTTTCATTATCCGTTCTTGCCGAGTTCTTAATCCACCTTGATCTTCAGGATACATAGTGATAGTCCAACATCATGCCGGATAGGCAACGATGTGATAATGATCATGAACACGAGGACTTCCCTTATATTATCCTTCTTTCGTGGATTCGATCTATCATTGACAGTTTGGACTTGTCAGGAATGGACGCTTTGAGCCAGAGACCCACGCAACTTCCTTTTCTTGGCAGCTTGATTTGTCCACCTGTCCTCGGCTACCTTTATGGACAACACCAGGTTCTCCGGGCAAAGATCCTAAGATGTGATACTGATCATGAACACGAGGACTTCCCTTAATCGACAGTGCCTTTAGCAGCTGGTATAACGCCGTCGTTGACGATAGTCGACGCAGCCGCACTAACAGCTTCTGCGGTCGCACTAACAGCTTGTTCCACCGTGATTCCTGGCATGACCTCCTTGGGTTCTTCTTCTGTCACATTTGATGTGTCATTGGTGCCGTTGCTGGCGTTCAAGGCTTCTTGCGCTGCGAACATGGCCGCTAACTCTTCAGGAGTGCGCGGCAATTAGAGATGAAGAAGTAGTGGTGGATGTGAAGATGAGGGCGCATCTTGTCATGTGAGTGTTGAAGTTAATCTTATAATGCTCTTATACTGTTTTAGCCCTCAGTGTTCATCTTGCTGCTCCTATTCTTGTCACAAAAAAACAACTACAACCATCCGACGATCTCCCGTCATAATCAACGCTCCCCTTCCGCAGTGCCAGAGCATCGGGTATCCCCGTCTCGAAGATTTCTCCTGTTTTCTTGGTGTTGTAGTTGATGTCCCGATGCTTGGACCACCTCGAACCCCAAAACTGATTTGGAGGTGACCATTCTCGCACGAAAACTCCTCTAGGTTTCTTGAGGGCCGCGGCAGAGACTGCTTTTGCTGTTGCGTTTAAGGATGCGGTAGAAGATGACGAGGCGATTACTGTGTTGATTAGAGAAAGATGCAGCGAAGAGATCAGGAAGAAGACTGACGTGGTAGTACCAATTTTAACTATTTTATTCCACTGACTTACTATTTCTATGTCCTCGACCTTCTTTTCTTCTACCTACTAGAGCTTCACATGCAAGAACGTCATCCTAGCGCCATAATGATTTTGTGTCCAGCATGTTGATTTCTTTTCCTGCCAACAATCTCCCCTTCGTATACAGCAACGACGCCTCTGCCTCATCGGGGTCTTTCGCCTGCTCTTTAGCCGTAAAACCATATTCACGAACGACACCTATTCTAGCGCCAGCGTAAACACGTTGCCGTGACCCTAGTGCAATGGCCTCTAAGCCGTTTTCCTCGACCCAGCCAATGCCGTTGTGCAGTGTCAGGGATTCGCGGATTTCTCTGGAGTCTATGTCGTAGAGTAGCGTTTTCATTCCATTTTTAGCTGCCAACCAGACACAGCAGTCATAACGCTGGAATTCACCGCGAGCACCAATGTAGTTTCGAATCTTAGGCTCTGCTGCAGCTGGTCGTACAGGTGCAGCTGAAGACGAAGTTCGTGAAGATGCAGCAGAACTTGCTGGAACGATAGCTCCACTTGGTGCGGAGGTAGTAGCAGCGATATTGGCAGAAGCAGTTGCGCTTGTGCCAGCAGCACTGGAAGCAGGTCCGTCCCCGGCACCTGAGGAAGGCGCAGCTGAAGGAGCAGGCGTTGCATCACCAGAAGCTGCAGCAGCGGTTGCGTCACCAGCAGGTGCTGCAGCAACTACAGGGGTGGCAATCCCTGCCCCTGGAGCCGTAGTCGTAGCATTTGTGTCCTGTCCTAACAGCAACAACGCCGCACTTCCACTGCCCCCGTCGCCCCCTATGAAGCCAAAATATGTTATCATTATCATACTTTTCTACTTATAAGAAACTTGATAATGATGACAGATTTTCTTTTCATACCCCCTATTATGCTAGTTCCAGTGTTAAAGAAGTCCACTGCCCGTTCAACTGTGGTATTCGGTACTTGGTCACTAGCATTGGTTCCGCCTGTCAACATTGCTTCCAAGGCAGCTGGTGACCCACCGTAGTCGCCCAATCCTGTTCTGAACTCGACGGTCCCGTACTCCCCACTAGGACTTTCCCCTTTTAGCAGCACCCTAAAGTCCATAGCTCTCACGCCATGAGGTGTTACACTGAGATGTTTTAACGGTAGTGGGATGTCCTCGAACTTGGTGATGGCTTCCTCGCCGCGGCGCATGCCTTGAAGCTGACGGACGATGGCGTCCTTTTTACTCAGACTTGTTGGAGTGGACGGTTCTCGCGAGAATAGCTGCTTGGCTTTGGAGGTGTCAGAGCCAGATGACGAGAAAAACGAGAAAAAAGACGATAGCGCACCTCTACTGCTTTGACTCTCCTTTGCTACATTCTCACCGCCATGCTCGAGAAACAAGAATGACGCATTTGCGTTTGTTGTTGAGTTGTTACCACCATCACCGCTTGTACTAGATGATGCTGGCGCGGTAGTTGTATCCTCTTGTTCAGTTGAAGATGTATCTGGTGCTGCAGTAGTATCTGCTCCACCCCCTCCTAAAGCTGCACCAGCAGTTCCACCACCACCAAGAGCAGGTACAAAAGCGGACGATCTAGTCGGAGGCGCCTCTACCATCGTCCAATTGTGAAATTGACCATGCTCAGCAGCAACGCCACTAAATGCTAGAGGCATACCACTCGCAGACTTGCGCGCTTTCTCGACGAAGGTTGTGTCTTTGCGTACGGTGCCGGCAAAGGGGGATGAAAGGGTAGAGGAGGAAGAGGTAGAGGAGAAGGAGGAGGAAGAGGAGGAAGATAAGGACAAAGTCTGGCTGTTAACATGCTTAGCAATCTTGTGCGAATGACTCAATGGAATGCTTACTCGAAAAACAAAAATAAGCGAGTAGCAGACGAGAATAACCGAGATACTGATGAGAAGGAAGAGTAGCCTTGATGTTAAGCTACCTCCCTTATTTCAGTCAGTGACTCGGCTATTTTGAGTTTTCGAATAACTCCTAAACAAACTCAGCGTCGTCATTCCGTGATCATAAAGGAATAGCCGTCTTTGTCATTCCAGGCATGGGTCCTCTAAACGTCGTCGGCAACTGCACAAACCACAAATCATCGGTGTCGCTGGTCACTACTAGTTGATCTCGAATCACTGCGATGCCACTCAAGTCGCCTACGTTAGACCTTACCTATATTTACGTTAGACCTTATACCTATAAATATTCATCTACTTGAAGAGCAGCATCTTTGGCGTGCTTTTCCCTTGAAAAAGGCCCTTCCTCTTTGTTTTCTGAGGACTCAAAGATGCTAACTTCTTAAGATGCTTAATTCTTAAGATTACTACGGTATTGGTGACAACGGCTAATGAGTTAGTCTTCTTAGGAGTCAAAGATGCTAACTTCTTAAGAAAGGATGCTTCTTAAGCTGAGTTATTACGGTGTGGGTGTGCCATAACAACTGTGCCCATCTTCGTCTTGGTGCCCTCTAAAAAAATGGCTTCGCCGCCCTCGTTTGGTAGCTGAAAGCAATTTTTCAATCCGGATTCTATCTTCTTTTCGATTTTTTGGCTTCGAACAACCTCGGCGAGGTCCTTCAAGGCACGCTGTGCGGCGACGTCGTGGGCGACGGCTGTCGTGATGTTTGTGGGAATGTACTATGATACTAGAGAATGTGATGCGACAGAAGATCGGGCTAGATGAGTGAAGTTCTCCTTTTATAAGATCTTCATAGTCAATGTCAAACCAGCAGTTGCAAACTATCAAGTACGAATGATCCATTTCCTTTCCTCTGCCTTGTGGAGCACCAAACTGGACGCTCCATGCAGGAGGAGGAGGATGAGGTATGATACGAAACCAAGCAAAGCCGTCTTGCGTGTCCATGCCCCAACGATCCCCTGGATCGCACATCTTGTTGATCCGCCCATCATCGTCATCCGACATCTTCCTTGTGGCATCCTGCCCATATTTCTAGCGACTAGTACGGGGCCGCCAGCGTCCGAGGGGGCCCCGGTCTAGGGGCACCATCACAACATGATACTTGTTCGTTAGATTTTTCTGAGATTGATGAATTCTTGGAATTCTATGTAGGGGAGCTGAGAACTTTCTGGCTGTGTTTTTATGTCTCCTTTTGGTCGCAGATGAGACGATGCAGGTGCGTTTTTGGTCGTTTGGGGAAATATTTACTTTTTTAGAGTACTTAAGTAGGTATTGGGTCCGTTTTCGGCGGGTATTCCTCTTCTTTTGTCGGGTGAAGGTAGGCGTGTTGCTTCTTCGGTCAGAACAGTATGCTCAACATCTTTCCTTGCTTTTGCTCTTGTGTAAAATGCTATTTTCAGAACCTTGAAGATTCACTAAGCTTGCATTGTCATTATCTTTCGAGCTCGTGCGTTTTTTGCATTAGGAACTACAAGTGGCGATAGTTCGTTTTGAGAAAAAGACTGATTGATAGTGTAAGATAGCGATAGGCATTGAAAAAAACTGACTTAAAAATCATGGTAAATTGCAGCTATTGAAGAATTGGAGGTAAATACTGAAGATTTGGACAGCGGGTTAGACGTGATTGCGCTTGAGAATCTTGTCCGCTCTGATCTGCTCTGCGTAGGATAGGAAATGAGGTCTTGACCGAGGGCTTTTATAGAAAATCAAAAGTGGAAATGAAAAATGCTGCATCCGTGTTGAGCTCTATGCATCAAACTGGAAAGGGGACGATCACTAGTACGGTGATAACGTGTTGAGTATCTGTTAGTATTATGTATGACAGCAGATTTTGATTTTTAATTTTACACATGCTGCATGTACGAATGACAAAAAGACGCATGATAGCTGTACAGAGAGGGATATGATTGATGGTATTCGTATTACTTCTATTAGCGATATGAAAAATGTATTCTCAAACGGTTTTGATCAACACAAGCTAATTTCTCCGAAAAACTTGCTGCGGCTGGAAGTTGATACAAATCATTATCTGAAATCTGTTCTTCAATGGCAATAAGAATAAGAGTGAAATACGAAACATAAACTGCTTTTGCTACGCTTCCGATTACGAATACTTGCATTTTGAGGTTATAAGGTTTTATGTGTTCATATATTCGAAATCGAAATCTGTGCTACTGTTCTACTGAGTTCTCTTTAGATGTTTTTAGTGATGTGATAATATCCTATCATCCTTCTTAGAAGATGTCCTCTTCTTCTTCTTAGAAGATGTCCTCTTCTTCTTCCTCCTCCACCTCAGGATCCACGGGACAGGACACCTCCAGCGGTTTCCTCAAGTCGATGTCGAATCTCAGCAAGTTGAAACCCGAAACCGCATAAATTGCAAACGTCTTGAGTCCTTTCCGCGTAGCTGCTATTCCAGAAACAGGCTCCGTCAGTTTGAACACCCCGATGGGGTCTCGGCGGAACCCAGTGTTTGGACCGCGAGTTCTAGTTGTACTCCTAGTGGAAGTGGACTTTCTTCTACGGGAAGAAGTGGATTTTTCCCTTTCGAGAAAGGATAAAATGTTGTCACTAGTATCTGCCTCCGCTATGTGCGTAGCTTTCTTCGAAGATGCAGATGGGTACCACGAGAAGCTTTTAGTTCTTCTCGGCATTGTATGTTGACCGCCACTCCAATGCGACGCTTCTTCCGTGTTCTCATCTAGCAATGATGTCCTACTTCTACTAGTTGTACCAGGTCGCTCATGACGCTCATGTCCAAGTCCTTGATGATGGAGGTCCTGAACCTGGGTGGAAGGCATAACCAAATTGAACACCAGTTTTTCCTGATCTTCGAGAGGTTGAGAGGCGATTGAGTCTAGATTCTCCTCTAAGAAAGGCGTAGTGAAAGTGCTAGTCCTCGAAAGATGATCGTTGATTCGTTCGATGTCCTGCAATTGTTCTTGGACCATCTGGTGTTGCATGTTGTAGGTTTGTTGCTCGAGTGGAGTGCTTGCGCCGTTGATGCCGACACTACTAGTTGCTGCGAGTGGTTCATCTTGTTCATCTTCATCCTCCTCCATATCTGCTTTTAGAGGTAGGTTTTTGGTGCTCGCTTACCCCGCTTGTTATGCCTTTCCCCCTTAGGAGAGGCATAAAAAGCGGTAAGAAAAGCACCTTTAACCTACCCTTAATGCTTCGATGCTTCTGCTACTAGCAGATGAAGCACCAGTTCGCAACAAGACTGCCTCATTCATCCCCCTCAACATCCTTTCTTCCCTCCACTTCTTCCGCTTCGCCAACAAGAAAGCAAGATGTGCCGCAGGTGCTCCTGTAGTGGATTCATCTTTTGATGTCGTGCCGTTGCTTCCACATTTTTAGAGGTAAATACTATAGGGAATTCATCCCAGGGATCATCTGGGTCCCCTTTCCTTCTTGTACTCAAAGTTAGTTGTATCCATGATATGCAAATCAATTTACTAGAGTTTCCTTCTAGTACAACCAGATGACTTTCTTGGCGACGAATTCCTTACACCCAACATAACCATTGTTCTTGGACTCGTTGTACTCAATGTCCGTCCTATACCTAGCTCTATCCGTGATCTCTTCGGTCAACTTCTGCACCTGAGCCGAGTGATCGGAAATGTTGAATTCCAAATCAGGGAAGCCCATGCCTTTCGGGTCTTCAAAGGTGGCGGCTGGGCCTTCTGGCAGAATTTGTTCTTCTTCTTCGGGGAAATGAAGGAGGTCCTGGTGGGTGGAGGGAAAGATATGGAATTAAATGATATATGGGGGGCCTCCCTCCCTGGTACATATATGGTAGTTAGAGATGCACTTTAGTTGTGGTTTCAGCTTCGCTAGTGATCATGCAGCCTTGTGGCTGTTGTTTGTAGGAAATAGCAATAAAAATCTGATGAAATAACGATGTCATGAAGATTCCGATTTTTCGGGGAACAACACGTGGAAAAAAAAAATGTTAGCGACATAAACAACTTCCTCCTCGGCATCATATTCCTTCTCCATAAACAACTTCCTCCTCGGCATCTTCTCCATAAACAACTTCCTCCTCTTCCTTCTCCTCTACTTTCCCTGGCGCTTCTGGCGGTTGAAATAGAAATCGCCAGACTTTTTCGTCAATGGAGGTGGCATCTTCAGCGCCGTTGACCTTCCGCAACGGCGGCTTACCCATGAGCAACCCAGACTCAGGGAAAGCCATGAATTCGGGTTTTCTGGTTTCTATAAAGGCTATAGCAGCCTCGAAGCGCCTGTCGACTTCAGGAGCGTACACGTAAATGTAGGAGTTGTTCAAAGGAGACTTGATCGCGACGAAGAGGTAACCTGAGGATTTTTTGATGGTAGTAGAACTGCAAGTACTAGTGCTGGAACGAGTTTGGCTTTGGTTTGACTTTTCATTATTGTTCTGAAAGTGGTAGACAACGACAAGACACTGAGCAGGGTAATATTAACGAAGATGAAGATCGATACAAGTCAAAAGTACCATCCAGATAGGAAATCCCAGAAGGTTGGGCGGTTCTATTGCTCACTGTCATAAACGGCACCATCCAAGCAGGGTAGGCACCATTGCCAGTCGCTTGGGTATCGTTGCCTCCACTGCCGTCAGAAGCGTTGCCTCCACTGCCGTCGGAAGAGCGAGAATTAGAAGACGTCGTTCGTGAGTAGAAAGAGAAAAAGAGTCAGAATGTGCATGGGAATGCCTGTGAATGCGAAAAGATGAAGGCATAAATATGAGGACACAAAATGCGTCACCAATTCAGTCTTTCTTTTCATAAGGTTGGGGTTTAGCTTTAGGTCCAGCGGCGCTCAAAGCACTAAAGTAAAGCAGTCGGAGGTTAGTTTTTACCTCTAGAGACTTAGCCCTTCCAACAATATATGACTCATAACACCTACTGCTCCACCAGATCCCGCACTAGCAGCTCCACCTCCACCTCCGGCAGCACCTGTGCCACTCCCAAATGACCCCATCGCTGGCCCAACTACTGGTGTATTTCCAGTATACTGATCGCCGTCAACGTCGGCTCTCTTGATGGAGAAATTGTCCTCATCATCGTCTTTCATCGCAGCCGCACTACCAGAATGCTGACGTTGAAGTACTTGCATTCCCTCTTGCTCTACTTCAGGAGTACGACTAGACGAGGACTTTGGTCTTCCATCGTCTCCCAAGTTATCATGCCAAGCATTCTTCGTCTCATCTATGTCCTCATCCTCGTCTTCAGGGTACGCTTGATGAGCGTGAGCCGTAGAACTACTTTTACCTCGTTGAAGTACTTGTATGTCCTCCTCTTGTTCAGAAGTACCAGAAGATATATGCAATTGACGCCAAGCATTATTCACCTGCTCATTTAGCTCATCCTCTTCTTCTTCTTCAGCATCCAAGCCCTCATCATAGTCAACATCCTCTCCAAGGGCACCCTCTTGTTGCTCAATGTTCTTGAGCTTGGAATTACTCTCGTCTTCTACTACGTGTCCTCTTCCCACACCAAACTGAAGTTTACGAGCAGCTTTGTGGCTCTTGTTCCCAGCAGCTTTGTGAGGACTCTTATTTTTCGTGGTCGTTACTTGAACTTGTCCTCTACGCTGAAGGATTTGCCTCACCTTCGGTCTTGGTGCTTTCTTTTGGCCACTAGAAGAAGCTGTTTTCTTTTTCTTCCACCAATCTCGAGGAAAATTTTTTTCCGCTTTGTTGAAGTAGCCTTCTTGTTGAGCTGCAGCGACTTGTTTATTCAGATGTGATACTACAGGTGGAGGTACTTCTTGATCTTCACCCGTAGTTGTTTTCGATGCAACCCGTCTCCTCTCGTCTTCGTCTTGTGCCTGTCTCTTCGAATGTACACTCCGAACTTCGTAGCCATTGACTGTTTTCACTGAAGAAGAAGAAGATGTGTCTACTTGACCACGACTCGCATGATTTGGCATGATCTTCGCATCAAAGGTAAGCGTTCTTCGGGCCCCAGTGGAAGCAGAACCACTAACACTCATCTTCAGTGCTTTTGAGGTTCGCTCAGAAGCGGACGAGCCTTCGTTGATGATGGACTTCGCGTTCTTCCGAGCTTTCGACCTGGTCATGTCCTCTTCACCACGTCGGCTTTTCGCTAAAGCTGCTGCTTTTGGGACACTTCTAGACGAGGGTGACGTAACCACGTGTAGCCGCAAGTCTTCACGTGTTCTCTTTGCCTTGTTCGCTTCTTGTTGAAGAAGATGTTTTTGATTTTGTGTGTCGTGGGTCTGACCATGAAGAACTACAGGATCTGGATCATCATCATGTGTTTCCCCACCTCCAAGGTTTACCTGCATCGTTACACCCTTACCGGCTGGATGTAGTTCTAGTCCTAGTTTCGACGCAGTCGACGCCTCTGCTTCGTGTCCTCGGTCGATCGATAGAAGGTGTGGGCCTTCCCGTTCTCCTTCGTTTGTTGCCTCCTCCGACATATTAAGAGCTGTGGGCGTGCCCCTTCCGTCTTCAGCATGGTGATGGTGAATCTGTATCCGCCCTTGCTTGTCGAATGCAACGGGCTGCTCTACTTCACTTCTATCGAGAACAAGAACTGGCGCAGATGTTGCTGAGCCTTGCTCATGTAATTGCTCAGGAGGAGAACCAGATCGCCCAGAATCAGCTACAGCATGTGGCTCTTGTTCTTCAGCATCTCGCTGTGCTTCTGCTACCGGTGGTTGTTGAAGTGATCCAGGAGCCGAGTGGTATCCGATAATTCGGCCTTGCTTATCGAACACGGGCACAGCATCGTCATTCAAGTCAGTGCTTGTTGCACTCACCGCAGATGGCGACAACTGGTAAGAAGTGTTGATAGAATTAGTCTGAGTCTGAGTCTCCTTCCTAGGTGTTCCTAGGTCCACCTGGGCAGAGGCAGAGCCAGCAGCTGCACTAGACGCCGCTGCTCCTGCCTTTGCCGCAGCCTTCTGCCTCCTTCTTCGTCGTCGGTATATCGTCTTGTGGTTCGCTGGCTTTTGCTGTCTTTTTCCTGGCTGCTCATGATGCACCTGCATTGTCGATTGTTGTTTGCTTGCCAGCTGTTGATGCAGTACTTGTTGTACTATCTTCTTCTGTTGTTGACGCCCTATCGACTGTTGATGTGCTGAAGGCCGTTGACGCGTTGTTCTTGTTGCCCCAGGATAATTTGCCGCGTGTACGTGTTGCTGACGTGTCTGTTGTTGAGATGCTGGTTTCCGCTTTTTATGACTCTTCACGTGCCAAGTGTAGGCGTTGCCGTCTTTCCGATGCGTCTCAAGAAGCTCGTATTGATCGCCGTCAACATGTCGTTCTTTTGAGGAGGTAGAGGAGTCGTCGCTTGTTCCACGACTTGTTTGGTGAACCTGAAGAAACACGACACTCGGCACTTGCGACGGCACAAAATCTCCCACACGCACAACATCTGCCGAAGCGCTCGTCAAACCTCCTGTAGCTGAAAAGGTTGATGCCTGTCCTTCAGGTACTATCGTTAGCGGATATCGATCATAGTTGTCAATCGAAGATGGGCTGACTCTGACTCCCAGAGAGCCACCACCACGACCACTTCCTGCCAGATCCAACAGCATCATTGCTGACGATCCCCCAGCAGGTGTAGTGCTATCCGTGTCAGTTGTTAGAGTCTGCTAGATTGCATCTCGGCCCCCTCAACATTTTGACCACTTTACTACCCTCGTATCATTTCATAGGAATAATACAGGAGAACAATAAAAGGGCACCGAGATGCCGAGAAAGATGGACACTAAATGTTGACCTTAAAGTTGCAGAAGAGCTGTTGCTGTTGCTGCTACTATTAGTAGTGCCAAAAGCTAGCTGTTCCCAGAATGGATCCGGCACTTTCCATGCGCCCATTTCCCCTGGTAATTCGTGGCCAGCGACAGGACGATAGGGAATAGGGGTTTTGCCGATCTGCAGGTCCAACTCATAGACCTTGAGACCATTCGGTTTGAATTTTCCGCCATCATCGGCTTTGAAGTTGTCGGCTACTGTGTAGATACGGCCAGCTGAGCCTAAGGCAATGCCGCCCATAGTGGCTACGGGTGAGACCTCGCCGGTGGAAGAGGTCTGCTCTTCGCCGAGGAGGAGGGGAAACCTAAAAAGAAGTTGGTCTTGTTTTGGGGACGACGAGGTGGTCACAAGTAGTATCTTCAGTGAGGGAGATGAAAAGTATCAAAAGTAGAGATCTGATCGAGAACAACGAACTGCATTTCGAACTGCATTTTTCTCCGATTATTTAAAGAGAGAAAATGTAGATCTGACATCAAAAGTAGAGAACAAAAAGTATCGACGAACAGCCACGTCAGCTTACGTCCTCACGGGCAATCGTTGTCTTGCACCTCCTGCTTCCTCTGCCTGTGGATCTACTAGAATTATGGACTTCTTGCCTCCCTTTTTTCCTCGTTCTCCTACTACAAGCCATACCCGTTTCGTGTTGCGAGACGCGCGCAACCAGGTCGTATTCGTCGTGCCATTGGCAAATCGGCTCACCACGTACTCCGTTGTATCCTTGTCTGCCAGCAACCCCTTATGATAGTCGTCGAATGGGGAGTTAGAGGAGAGCCATAATAAACGGTAACAAAAGCACCTTTAACCTACCCTTAATCAGTCTCAGGGTACAAGATCATGTTTTTCGAAGACAAGAATACATAGAGCACCAGCACAGGAGTCTTATTCAACAAAAACAGCAAAACCATAATCATCGCCCCCCTCTTTATTAACTGGAAATAGCGTATGCCTCGAGGTGTTGTTACTAGTTTGTGGACTTCGCCAAATTTTTTCACGAACGACTTGAGATCGTCCTGTTCCGCCTGCTTCGTCTTCAATTTTGATTTTCGTGGAGCATTTGTATTAGAGCTAAAAGAAATCCATCTTCGCGCGCATCCTGGAACCTTTTTTTCCCCCTTCAAAACCTGTGAAGATGGATGCCTGTGAAGCTGGTGGTGGATTTGTTCTTGTAGCCTTAATAGTACTAGAGGATTTCAGTGTTGCTTTCAAGGATCTTGTCTGCTGTGAGGACATCGCCAACAGACTCGAAGCTCCTCCTCCTCCTCCTGTATTTGGTGGTGTTTGAATGTGCCATTAGAGCCCACTATAATCCATCTTTTGCCTGATCTACTGTGTCAACTTTTCTACTTGAAAACAGCTCCTCCCAGAAGATGAGCCCAAAGTCCTAGGTGGATAAAGTGCAAAGTAGATGGATTGACATTGAAGCCCAAAGTAGATGGATTGACATTGAAGCTCAAAACAGCTCCTCACAGAAGATGAGCCCAAAGTAGATGGATTGACATTGAAGCCCAAAGTAGATGGATTCACTCAATTTAGAGGTAGGTTTTTGGTGCTTGCTTACCCCGCTTTTTATGCCTTTCTCCCTTAGGGGAGGCATAAAAAGCGGTAAGAAAAGCGCCTTTAACCTACCCTTAATCAATAAAGTGAGGCCTTAATACAATTGAAAGCGTTTGGCAGAAAAAGTGCCATGATCGGAGGAGATTCCCTGGATGCTGATGGCGGCGTCATCGTCGGGAGAGGCAGAGGACGAATCGACTATTCCTTTCTTGACCTCGTAGAGCGCGTTTGATTCTCTGACTGGAAAAATGCCACTCCTCAAATCCGCGAAAAAAATCGTTTTCACCTCACTGCTGGTCACGGCTAGTTCAGATCCGCTCACTGTGACGCCTGAAAGGAGTACTGGCCTTTTTTCTCGCGTTGAGTAGAATTCCGCGGGGAGAATATGACAACTACTTCTATTTGGAGGAGAAGGTCCCCGAGTTGTGGCATGATTACTAGGCTGGAGTTCAAGGTCGGAAAGGCGAGTGAAAGACGTTTTTCTTTTCCTGGAAGTGAACTGTTCTTCGTAGTTGGCATAGTCGTACGAGGTACTGCTAGTGCTACTGCTAGATGAGCTCTCTAAGATCGAGGATGGGGAAGTGTTTTTTCTCGGAGTTCTTCTACGCTTATGCGCCTTGTTTTGAATAGAGACCTCGTCATGGTTCTGCGTTTTGCTGCGGCCACTACCCTCTAGTACTAGCTCTCGTACTATGTGCTTGTTGTCCTTCTTTATCCGAGGCGGTGGTTCCCCAACATCATCATTCGGGATGCTACTCTTTATATCATCTAGATCTCTACTCGCCAACCGTAGCAGTTCGGAAGTGACGTCGGCAGACGGTGCTGGTAGCGAAGACCCTGCAGCTAGTAGTAGGTGCGAGAGAGCAGATGTCTTCAGACGGCATGAGAATGGAGACATCATTATATGTTGTATGCGGATTTTTCTCGTGTTCACTTTTCTGTACTACCAGAAGGAGGTGCTAAATCAAGCAGGAGGACTTCGTTCCTCGCGGGTTTGCCGATAGAAGACTGTTTTTCAAAATGATTTCACAGTTTCTTTCAACTTATTTCTCTTTTTTTCAGCGCTGCTTGGCGTCTCTCAGCACTCTGCGAATAAGACAAAGACTCCCCTTGTGGTCCCTTCATTCAACGCCAACATTTTTCTGCTTGCTCCATGCTTTTGCCATGAGAGAAGCCTTTGAAGCTGCTCGTCCAGGGGACGAGCTTTAGAGAAGCCCTGTTGTTCCGTTTGACAACACAGCACCAGTGCAAGTACTCGATTTTGATCGTAATCAATCTATAAAATTTTGAAGAATGTATGAGGTCTACGAGGTCATGCAGGTGGCTGGGGGCCACAACATCTAAGTGAATCGTTCATGATCTTTGCGTATTCGTAGTGGATGCGAGCTTTAATTTTCTTCTTTAGGTGTTCTCTTGTCCTCGGTCTGAATTATGTTGTGTTAAGTGAGGAAGAGGATGGCGAAACCATGTTGATAGTAAGACAACTAACTGATGAAGTCTACTATCACTAGACTGATGTAGTTGTCTTATGTTCATCTTTAGCGTTAATTTACATGATCTGATCATCATCAATGATCGTGTACTGTGGAGCAAGATTTACATTGTTCTTGTAGTTCTTGTTCGCGGAAATGAGCAGTCTCTATCTTTACTATACAGGTACAAAGGTAAGACTACAAAGACATGTAGTACTAACTAGATCGTTTTGGTTACTTATAATAGAGTTTGAAGGTTCAATCATGTGCTGCTACTATTTGACAAATGATGCTATTTGTCCTTGTCGAGGAAACTTACGTGATGACAAGCTACTTAATTGAAGCTAGAATGAAGATGCACAACTAGAACCTTCGAAATAAATCTCTACTATCGAAGGTCTACCATTATTGCTATGATCATTTTTTTTGATGTTCAGTGATGTTCCGTGAGCAGGCATCACTAGTTCTATTGTGTTGCTTGTACTAACTTCTAAGTCACTACTTGTTCTCCTAACTATAAAGGTCTTTACCTGCTCGTTCATCTTTTACCGATGAACAACAGTACAACATTGATAAGCGGCGTAGTTTGTAATCGACGAAAAATGATAGATTCTAACGATTGATGTAACGAGCAGAAAACTCTGATTCAGATACTTGATTAGTCGTATTGTTCTTGACAGTGTCGCAAAGATAATTGTAACTGATAGCAAAGAAGATAATTGTGATGTAACTGATAGTGATAGATAGATGATGTATAATAATTAACGTAGCAGAATGATCAAAACTGAATTCTAAACACTAGAGTTAAGCAGAATGATCAAAACTGATTTCAAAACACTAGTTCTAGAAGGTGTTCACGTCGTAGAAGTGGTAGCACTCACGTAATCCACGTTGAGGACTCAACAAGTTTTTAAGTAGTAGAAGATTAAGATATTCTTTTCATCTTGATCATCTTCTGATGTAGTACATGATTTCCTTAAAAGTTCTTCATCCTCATCGAGCACTACTCCTAGTCCTCCTACTGCTGTCACTACTACTAAGCAAACGACCTCTACGATATTCTATAGTTGTTGTCCCACAGAGACTCAAAAGTACTAGGAGAACCAGAACCACGACAGTTTCTTTCTATTAGAGGTAGGTTTTTGGTGCTTGCTTACCCCGCTTTTTATACCTTTCTCCCTTAGGAGAGGCATAAAAAGCGGTAAGAAAAGCACCTTTAACCTACCCTTAATTCTACTTAGCCCTTTGTTCTCTTCGAATCTTGTACTGGTCAGCTAGGATACCTGGGTTGCTGACCACTGTGACTGGATCCCCTGTGAGGTACTGGCTATTGGTCGTGTAGAACTGTCTCTTCTTGTCGACGAAGAGACCTTGGTCGAAACTCACAGCAGACGAATTGTTTTTGCTGTTGTTTTCGATGTTCTTTTTGGGTGGGAGTTAGACTAACTTAATAATTTAATGTCTCTTCGCTTATTACTATTAGTAAACTTACTAATAGTACATGTAGCAGTAAGAATGAAGGAGAACAAGGTGTTTAATTTGAAAATTTGGAGTGAATATCGTAGAACTGAAAACGAAAAGCTTGTTTCTGTTTGTGAATCAAGATGAACAAATAGACCTGTAGATATATTATCATTGAATATTCCTTAGTCGTGGTGATGAAATCCAGAAAGAGTGCTGCTGAGGGTAAAAATAGTAGGAGTAGTAGTAGTAGCAGTAGTGTACTACCCAGTCTAGTACCCAGTCTAGAGGTGTAGAAGAAAGAAGGGGATATCCAGAAAGAGTTAGTGACCACAGGGAAACAGCGAACAACGTGTAAAAACACAATACCGCAACTTCAAATCCGCCTGAGCGTTTCGTGATCGGTAGGCCATAGGGTCATACGGTTCAAGTGGCTTGTTGTCCATTGATGAGTAGCAGTACCTGAAGAAGTACGGAGAAACGTCAGCGTAGCAGCCGTGTGATGAGTTTTGCTCAGAAGTAGATGTTCTCTATCAACACTTAACATCGATCAACAACAACTTGAGTAAGTCTTACTACCTTTTTGGTCCGAATTGAGTGGAGTACTCGCTCTGGCCTGGACTCATGTTTTTTGGCTTAGATGGAACGGCACCAGTCTTGTAAGGTCTGGCTAGAATTATGCCTGCTGTTTGGAAGAACCCTCGAGAAGAGCCGACCTGTGGTGTGGAGGTGGAAGTGGGACATAATAGTATAATATTATATCCGAAGTAGTCGAATGGATTAGATGCTTAATATATGCTTAATATATGTCGAAGAGGAATGCTTAATATATTCGATCCAAAGTAGAATATATCAGATGTGTTGAAGCAAGAGCAGAATTGGAAAAATGCTGCAAAAAGAAATTACCGCACTATTTTTGAAGTATCCGGACCCTGCGTTGGCATATTTCTGCTTTAGCTTGTTGAGCTTCGGGTCTTGACTCAGCGCCCCTGTCGACGCGCTCTTGCCGAGCGTCATTTTCTTTGTGTGGTCGTGAACAACAACTTCTACAAAGTACAAGTGTTTAGAAGACGAGTTGAACTAGAGCACTTTCCGTTTTTCTAATAGTAGATAACTTGTTTTCGTATATTTGGAGAAGTTGAAAATGTACTACTAGATGAAGGCTTGTATTTAATTAAATTCACAAAAAAATTGGAGATTGATAGAAATTCTTAATTTCGATCAACTACATCCATATCGTATTATTATACGGAGACGAACCTAGTTGTTGTACTTATTTCTAGACTGGAGGTATAAGAACTGGTCCATAGAAGTAGACGAAGAGGAAGATGAAACTACAGGGAAGTTGGGAGGCGGGTTTGGAGGTGAGAATCTCGTAAAGTAAAATGCACGACGTCTCTCTCCTCCGAGATCCTCTTCCGACCTACAGTTCTGCTGCAAATACGCCTCTTCTCCCTCTCCCTGATCACGATCAGTATTTTTGTCCGATGTTGAGAGACGATTGACATTCATTCGAATGATGAGAGTTTCATTTCTCCTTCTCCTCGTTCTCGTTTCCAGCGCTTCTCTCGGGAAATACATATTACCTCTTTCATTCGTTTTCCTGTGTAGTTGTTGTTACTCTTACTCTCATCTCATTCTTGTGATATATTACTACTCTAGGACACCTTGTTCGAGAACATAGGTGAAGTTTTTCTCCGCGTGGTCGAACACATAAATTCAAAATTTTCAAAAGCAATGTCTGTCCAAAAACGTAGTTATTCATTTCTGTTCAGAAAAAAAATTTGTAACAAAGACGGTAGTTCTTTAGAAGCGTAAGAAGAGTGCCGAAGCAGTCTGTTGTTCATCTACGTGGCTCTCTTCATGGCGGTCCGTCAGTACTCGACGAGAACATTGAATACTGCTCTATTATTTTCCTGTTGTCTATTGTTGTACCGATAAAACCGATAACAGCTGAGAAAAGGTAGGTCACGAGTTAAGTCAAATCCAAGCGGCGCGAGCTAGGCTTCAAGGGTCCAGAATGTGGCTCCAGTGCTGGAAATGCATTAGATCCCGCCGCGGAAGAGTGTAAAGGCTTTTCATATTAGTGCCTTTACCTTCATGCTGTTACTAAACTACTTCGGCTGGAAATCTCCACGCCCATGCTGATGCTAAAACTCTCGCGACAGAGCGAAACACACTCAACCAAGAGCCCTCACCATGGTCATGCTTTGACCTCTCTCACTCCCAACAGAATCGGAACACACTCAAACAGATTCCACCAGCTGTCATCTACTCCCGTATCATCTTGCTGTAGTGCCGACTATATTTGTTGAACAAATAGAATTTAGAATACAGCGCTTACTTGTTGAGCAAGTAATGACATCGATGCTGGCTTGTGTCTTTGCTCATTCATTCATTCACTTACCTGTCCTGGAGGTATCTTTTGTGACGCATGAGCGACATATACCTTAATTAATGCTTGCACGCTTTCTTCTTCTTGGCACTTTGAAGAACAATTAAACTAAAAACCCACTTATTGTTTGTTGTTTTTCCACCCTCTTGTTATGCTTTTTTTGATTACTCTAAGATTTTTGAACCCCCTGACTCTTACGAAGAAGAGGAAAAGATGAAGAAGAACTGCCTTTGTAATTGTATAGATGGAGGCCCGCGATCTCGATCACGTGTGGAGTAGTAGTTTGTTTGTTGTACGAGTTTTATTTTGAAGCCTCTCTTCATTTTGCCCATTCTTCATATTGGAGCCTTGGATCATCACGATCTTGACCTCGAGAAGGTGCGTCCTTGTTCTGGGCGGAAATTCAGGTAGTTAGTACGCTAGAAGACTCGGAGCGTTGCGCTTCCGAAATCGTTATAGCCATAGTACTCTTGAAATGCTCCTGCAACTTTTTCTCGGCCGCCGCGAGGCGCTCCGTGGCTTCTTTAAACTGAAGCTGAATATTTGCATCCGGCGTCAAGGCATCAGCAGGTGAAGCGGCCCCTTCTGTTAAAGCGCCTACGAATCCCTCCCATGTTTGTGTCATCATGTCCACGAGAAGCTGACACGGCTTCACGAAGGCCTCCTCTATGTATCTCTGTCGGTAAACGTCAAGTCGATGCATCGCTTTTTGGGTTCGCGCTTTGATTTCTGTCACCTTGATGCTTAGCCTTTCATACTCGGCGTTTAGCTGAGATGCGATAACGCCATCTAGGCCCAGAGCCTGAAATTGGCCAACTTTAGTATGAAAGTCCAAAATATCGCTCTTGAGCTCCTCAACTTGTTTACGAATGGGGCGCCGTAGGTCTGCAATTTCTTTCCGCAGCGGAAGAGTTTCCCTCTCTAGACTCGTCTCTTTCTTAGACTTGCGCAAGTCTCTGCTCCCATAAAATGCAGCTAACGCGGCTTCGAAAAGCTCAGTGGATTGCTTCTTCATCTGCGCGTTCTTGGTCTCTAGAATCTGAAACGCCTTGTACATCACTTGCTCCCTGTTCTTGGTCTCCAGAATTACCCGAAAGAACTTTTTCTTACGATCAACGGAAGATACGAATTTATCCCACACTTGGTCGAGATGCCCCTTGAGGAGCTTAAGCTCGTCCTTGCTTGCGAGATCCTCGAACCACGGTAGCTTCTTGGCCAAGTTTCCATCTGAAGCTTAGAAGAAGAGAAAAATAATATCATAAAGGGCAAGGACTTCATATATATAAGTAGTAAAAGTTATTACTTATAACTCAAACTTAAATATAGCAGTGGTAGAGGTAGGCTAGTACGCCAACCCGTTGAACCTGTGTTTTTGTGTCACTGTCAGCTGGTGGAGGTTTGTAAAAAGTGAAAATATCCCATAAATCAGGCGATCCAGCTCTGCCAAACGATCACTCAACGGCCACTGAGCTTGGGCATGGGGCTCCTCTCTCGTAGTAGGATCTTCATTCGCGTTTGTAGCCTCTTGATGGTATTGGTAAGGCTCTCTTGTAGGATCTTCATATGCGTTCTCCTTTGTATCTTTCTCTTGATGAAAAAGGTGAACCTCCTGCTGCACATCCTTAAATGTGATCTTTCGCTTTCGCGCGTGCTCTCTTGGGTATGCTTCTGTCTGCCACAAATTGAACTTGTTTTGTGCCTCTGCTTCGCCTGATTTCTTAAGAATCGAGCGCGGGGGAGGCTGGGGCGCAGGAGCGGTGGCATCTTCTGCCTCTTCACGACTGTCGCCGTCTCCATTTTCGCTTTCAGCCTTACTAGCAGCGCGCGTTGACGGGTCACCAGGAGACCACATATCGGAGCCTTCCTCGGAAGAAGCTGAAGCGCCGGGACTCGTCTCGGAGTCGGCTTCGGAACCGGAGGCAGTCGACGCATCCTCGTCTTGTTTTTTACGGTCATCAAGCTCTTTCAAGAGCTTACCAACGCCACCATCCTCGAGAACGATAGTAAGATCTTTCGTTGTGAAAGAGACGCCATTGACTGCATGAAAATGCTGTCCCCAAAACACCAGATGCATCACCACGGCTCGTCCCATCAGGGTCGTGGTGTTTCTCGACATTAACATCTTCGGAGCAAAGGTTGGCATCTTGATGTTTTCCTACAATGTGTTAGTAATAGTATACAATCAGATGTGAGTCTATTGTTCAAGACGACCTTTACTTTATTCTTGATGAGAATGAGTGTCAATCTAATTTTTATATGTATAAAACTTAAAGTTAGTAGGTGTAGGTGAAGGTGATATGCTGATGAAGTTGAAAATCTTCTTTCCGAGAACTAATGAATGAATATAATGAATATCAAACGCTTCTAACTATAAGGATGCCAGGGAAAATTTCAAAACAAACGGAAGAGGTGGAGTAAAAAGTCAAAACAAGCGAGTAAAATTGTTTCCGAGAGAACACAAGGATTACTTCAGGAGGATCACCAAAAATAAATCAAAAAAAGTGGGCGAACAAGTGAACGGGAGTAAAAGGAGGTCAAAAAATATGTGATTATTGAACGAGGTTGGGAGTGTAAGAGCGAGGTCAAAAAACTACTAGGTCGGAGGTAACAATAATTTTTCTAGATAGAAGTTTTATTGTTGCGTTGTTCTTTTCCGTGTTGTGTTTTTCCTGCAGTTAAAAAATGTAGAATCTCAATCTTGTCACTATTGACGTTCTTGTTCTTGTCATTGAAGGTTCAGTAATAACAATAACTGTGCTTTAGCTTTTCTGATGATCCCATCTCGAAATTTCTGATCCCAGCAATTTCTATTTTGTATAAGCAATTGATCCCTGGACCTTGGAGGTGTTGTTGATCATGATCATCTTCCCTTGTTATCACATATCACGTCAGATTCAGACTCAATGCGTATTATAACATAAGTATCGCGTTGAGTCTCCACCGCAGCCACGCGCCGGAGCACGGGATTGAGTAGAATTAATACGTGTTCATTCATTCATGCACTCACGCGGCCACCAATACGATTGATAGCAACATTCTTTCCTGCGATGGGATGCGTATAACATATTTATGTTGATCCGTAAGCATTCAGATGATCTTTCGCATTCAGATGATCTTTCGCATTCAGATGATCAGTAAGCATCTATGTCACATACAACTAGCTGGAACTCGACAGAACAAGTCTCGGAACAAGTACTGCTTCCACTCGGTTGTATGCTCCTCATGATCATCCAGGTTACACTCGTCATACAACATTGCATGTTACACTCATACAACACGATGCTCCTCATGATCATGGTCATCCAGCACAAGTTCTAGAAGCAGTCCTTTCCATTCCTTTACGATATCTGTTCCACAACATTCATATGAAAACGGTTTTTGCTCCCCCAGACCAACTGCTGAGTTTTCTCGCGATGTAGTTCTACCTTTTTGCTGCTCCTACAGCACAACATTATCATGATAATTATGAGCCCGCACAGCTACAGTTTGATGTGTTCGGTAGATAGAAGTGGATGTCATGGCGCCTCTTGTGTCGCAATTTTTTGTTTTTGGTGTCCTTTGTCTACACACCCGGAAAATGCAATTACCATCTACCTACTCATGAGGCTACGCAGAGAAGTAGTTGTACCTCCTACGGACAACCTAGAAGCAGTAAAGATAAAAATGCTGATTTGTGTCCAGGGCACGACCTAGAGAGAACCAGCTGTGTTCAGTTGAGTAGTTATAGTTCCTATCTTCTTTGAAAATGTCTCAGTCTTCTTGTTGTTTTCATTGAGCGACGGTGTAAATGTAAAATAGTAGTAGTAGTAGTAGTGTGCCCATTCGTGGGGTATTAAAGACAACTTTAATTATTGCTTTTGCATTTCTTCTTCCACTATTGATTCCTCTCTTCTCTTCCCCTTGCATTTTTTCCGATGTAGATCTAAGTAAAAAAAACGCTGACCTCCACATAATGCCAAGAATGAGAATGCCCAGCCCTACCTGTTGTAGTTGTTGGATTCAAGTTCAAGCTCATTGACCTCGAAAAAGAAGTGTGCAAGAAGTGTTGGCGACGATGTGCGCGAATAGAACGTCGGCGATAAAAATAAGATGTTGGTGCGAATCTATTATGTGGAGACAAGATCAAGTTCAAGCTCATTGCCTAGGATTACCCTGTTCGACCGTTAAATGAAATATTCTGTTGAAATAATAGCACACAGGGATAATAAATCAATCTTGAAGTTAGTAGTTATAGGTGTTCACGGCCAGGAGGCTTCTACGAGAGTAGTACAGTAATGTTCACATAATAATAATAGAGCAGTTTATAGGGGTGCCAGATCCGGGATGGGATGGATCGGATGGATCGGATGGAACGGATGGACTTTCCACCATTTCAAGTAGGATCGGAAGAATCAGGGGGGTCCATCCGATCCATCCGATCCATCCAAGTCCATCCTACATCCGTTCTATAAACTACTCTATAATAAATCTAAATTTTCGAGAACATAAAAACCAGACCACTCATCTTCATTCGCATTCCCAGATATATAGAACCTTAATGTAAATCCAACATAAACAGCAAAACGATATTAGTGATAGGACATCCGGAGAAATCACGCAGACCACCTCAGAGGAAAAAAGGGGGACCAAAAACAGGCAGACCAGCTATTTCTTTGTCCATCTTTATCTAATTCTAATTCAATTTGTAGGGGAAGACGAACATAGTTTAGGTTATGAATCTTCCTTCATATCGGGCGCCGCCGATGATGGGGAAGTTCTGATACGAGAAAGTAAAAAAATCATGTTAGAAAAGATTGTCCTTGATGTAATACGGCGAGTACATGATGATCATTTTTTCTTGTCGTGAAATTGTCATTGAATGTGAAAGATGAACTAAGTACCCAGAAGAGTACTTAGTTAATTTGTTTGCTTGAGTGACTAATTCATTTTGCGCTGCCACCTGACAAGCGTTGATGTCATCCTGTTCGTGTTGCACTCTTTAGACTAATTGAGCAGGTTCTAAGTACGTCCAGACTAATTGAGAATGAGTCTTCAAACATTGGTTGGTCTAGTACATTCAGGTAAGTCTTGAAACATTGTCAGTGTACCGAGAATAGTGGTCTAGTTCAATTGTATATGTGTCTAGTACAGTAGAATTTTAACTAGACCAATTGAGGTGCTAAGTACGTCCAGAAGCGTTCCTTGTCGTATTCTTCTTGTCCTTGGGTGACCGAGTTGAGATGATGCCCTTCTTCTACCTGATGAACCTCGCAGCTTCCTGCAGTTTTCGCAACGCAGCCTGAAGATCGCGCTTGAAGTGGACAAGTTCTACACTATCCAAGTGTCGCAGATCTTTTTCCAGCATTTCTTCCACAGTCAGCTCGGATTCCACCTGTTTTCTTTCATCATCACGTGGTGGGAGACCACGATAGGGCTCCGTCCTGATGATTTCCCTGATGTCGGCGATCCTGCTCTGCAAGAGGTGCTGGCGGAGTTTGTTCGTTGCGTCGTCAAGCTTGCCGACGGCTTTGCTATACTCTTGCTGAGCATCGTCCGCTATGACCTCGTCTAGGTTCTCGGGCGGATGATCTTGAAGAAATATCTGCCATACATCTTCGATAAGGTCCGCCAACTTTTGCCACGGTTTTACTAGAGCCTCCTCTAGGCATTCCCTTTGATAACCGTTGACTTCTGTCTTCAGTGCACTCACATTCGCTTTCATGATCTTAGCTTCCTCTTCAAACTCGGCCATATCAAAAGCGTTCATCTTTCGTTCATCCAGGAGAGGTTGTTGATGATTTGCCTGACCACGAGGAACATTTTCACCTTTAGCAAAAGTGGTAAGTTTCTTCTTCAGTTCCGCAAACTCGTTCTTCATCGCTTCCACGGAACTTTTCGCGTGTGCAATGCCCTCGCTGAGACCGTCCTCGAGAGCGTCGAGCTTATCCGAGATTTCGTTCCATTCCTGCTGCCTGTAGGCCTCAAGTACACCCGTTGCTTGACAGAAAGCATTCCAGACAGTCTCGAGATCGTTCCTGACAGTTGGGAGTGCCCTAATTTTGTCGGAAAGCCTCGTAGTCTTGTGTGCCGCTTTCCCAAGTGAAGCTTAGAGGGAAAAAAATGCTCCACTTCTATTTATTGATCCTTACAGTGGAGGTAATTTTGAATTTGATCCTCATCTCAGTTCATATTTCATAGTTGTAGATAGATTGATTTTGACTAAGTCTAACAAGTGACTTATTATAGTCCTTAATGTCGTTCCAAGTCCGACACCAACGCGTTCCCACGATGTAGCAGCCACTGAGCTGGGGCATCGGCATCCGCTGCCTTTTCAGGGTACGCGATTTTCCCTCGAAGTTCAGGAATTTCTTCACGAGATTCCTTATAATAATATCCAGCGGAAGCTCTTCGTCCTCGTTCTTCTACAGCATCTCGATCTCCTCGACGTGGTGATTTTCTTAAAAATAAAATGTCTTGAACTTTTTTTTCATGATGAAACTTGACCCTTTTTTTAGAAGTATCTTCTTCTTCACTAGTATGAGTTCCCGACGCAGAAATATCAGTCGCAAAGAACGGCGCGAGCAGGCGCATGTCGTTCAACTCCGGCTCGTTTGGCGGCCGCGTCGGCTTGGCCAGCTTTAGTACCATCCGAAGCTTTATCTCATCAGTTCCTCCGTAGGAGGTAGTCGACGCACCATCGTCGAACTTGAAGTCCTCGTCTTCAGGAGTCTTCGTCTTGAGCAATAAACTACGACTACCCATCAAATCAACGGCAACACCTCCTTTTTCTTGAAGCCTAGGATCTTCCGGGACGCAATCGGCGACGGCGACGCTACGGCCTTCACCATCAGCACAGGGGATCGGAATCGTGTCAGCGCCCGCGGCTTGTTCGACGAGGGCCGCCGATGCATTTTTATCGCCATCCTCTTTGTTGAGTTCCATCAATGTTTTGCGACCCTGTCCTTTCGCCTTCAAGCGGACACCATTCACTCCATGAAAATGCGGTCCCCAAGACAGCAACTGCACCATCACAAGCCCCATCAGGGTGGTGGTTGCGTTTCTCGACAGTGACATCTTCGAAGCAAAGGTTGAAGAAGACATGATCTACATCTAGTTATTTTGCAGGACAAGTATTAGTAGTAGTGTACCCAATTTTGGGGTATGGAAGACTCTTTAATTAGTTTAGTTCTTTTCGTTCTTTTTTCCCACATCCCTTAATTTTTCTCTTGGCTTAATAAGAGAACAAATGAACGAGTCTTCAATTATTTGAACGCTTATGATCACGATTTCAGTTGTGCTTGTATGTAAAATTATCTTCTTCAATCTCGGTTGCATCTCAATCTCAGTTGTATGTATTGGCGTGACAAGTTGAAAATCTTCTTACTTTGAGAGAACGATTGCCGTGGGTGAGTGTGATGCAAAAAAGTCCTGTAGATGATCATGATGTCAAGTCCCAAAAAAATGGCTAATCAAACTCAAAGGCGGGATTTATCAAGTTCAAGTTCAGGGTATACCCGTCTCTCTATTTATAAGAATAGATGACAAAGAAACAAGTACTCTAAATTATCTCATGTGGCAACAGTAGGGTCAAAGAACGAATGGATGCCAAGTAAAAAATACTCACTGTAGATTCTTGAAGATTGTAAAAGAAGTGTAGATTCTTGGTTGTATAGTCGAGGTGCAGGTGCTTAGCCTTAGGTCAAAACAGAGCTTCTCCCTGAAACTAGTTCTTGTGGTTGCAGATTGTTAGTTTGGTGTTGGGCTGTTGGGCTACCAGGTTCACTAGCAGATATTGTTTTTATCTGAGTGCACCATGCATTACCAGAAGAAGTACAGCACAGAAAGTAAAGAAGATACCACATCAAATTCAAACCTAAACAGAACAAAGATAACAAATAGTATAGGTGGGTTTCGTTTTGTTGTGTTAAAAATACACGACTTTTCTTCTTCTTTTTACTTCTTGTTTTTCCTGCAGCTAAAAATTGTAAAAAAAGTCTTGTCATTGTTAAATTGTTGGCTATTGTTATTCATTTGGTCCTCTGGTGCTTTGTTCGTGCTTTAGCTTTTTTGATCCTGTAATTACAACATTTTTTTTTCTTGATCTCTAGTACTTGTACTGTAACTGTACCAGCTTCAGCTCTTTTTTTTTGTAGTTGATCCCTGTAACTGTAACTTTCTGATCCCAGCAATTCATTTGATAATTGAAGATCCCTGGATCTCGTAGCTGTGGCTCATGATCCGTGTATTCTGTGTCGATCATGATCTACTACTTCCCTTCTTTCTCTTTTTTTGTCCTACGGATGTATCACGCACGAAGATATTGCTCTTGTGTTCGTCCACCTTGAGCCTGGCACTTAAAATAATAGATACCCTGACACTTGTCGTTGTGGACCTTGACACTTAGAATTTATTTATGGTATAAGTATGCTGCAAGAACAACTCTTTCTCTTCAAGAAGTCTATGTTGAAATATCATCAAGCCTCGACACATGGATATAATTCATCATTAGATGAGGACGACTCATTCATTCATGTACTACCCAATCGCGGGGCTTTGCGGGCTTTTGTACAAAGTCCAGATGCAGTTTGTGGTCGCAATTCATCACGTGCGCATGATAGTGTGGTCAAATAATGGAATCCTACGATATTATCGATATGGATAGTGTCCATTAGTGCTTCCTACGGATGGGTAGAACTATGCTGTTCTAGTAGGTCACCTTCTACGTCGCACTGTCTCCTATTGTTCTGATTGATTGATTGCTTGATTGATTGACAGTAAAACCTTCTCTAAAATAACAAGAGACTACACTACTTCTACTACGCAGTAGTAAGTAGCCGGTGATTTCAGTTAAGCCGACCGCAGTCGTGCTGTCAAGAATAAAGCTATTACAATTATAATAGAATTAGGCTTTTCCTGACCCATATCGGGTCGAGTTTCTCGGGTTGCTCGAGTTGCTCGGGTTGCCCATGGGAATTATTTCGCTGCGCCCTGCGGGCGCACCCTTGCCGAGGTCTTGAAGTAGAGATCAAGAACGCTTCACCAGGCTGGTAGGAGGGGCATCCACAACGGGAAGACAACCAAGTGGGGGCAGTCAGCTGATTGCAAAAAACCCGACGCGGGCGCCCTTGGGGGTGTGGCATGTACCACAGCAGCCCGCCCAGCTGCGCACCAGTTTGAAACCAAGCCCACCGCTACCCGCCCCCACATTAGCCTTCGCCGCATTTTCCTCTATGTTGCCGCCGCATCCTTCAGCCGCAAGCCGGCTACAAACCCAACCCGGCAAGAACTCGCCACCCACACCGCAACACAGCGGGGCGAAAACCCGGCCCCGACTCGAAGCGCTGCACCCGCACCACAAGGGGCGGCGAAGCACTTGCGCGGCGCCACCGAGTGGGGAGCTGCGCGCCAATATCATCCCCAAACAGAAGGGGGCAGCGCCTCCCCCGCCTTCTTTTGCGAAGTAGGTCCCGAAGACGGCCCCCAGCATGCCGAGCTAGCACTTCTGCGCCCACACCCGCCCCGCTTCGCCCATTTCGATGGGCCGGGCTTCTTCTGGCAACTCGTTGCAACTCGTTCCAGGGTGGGAAGCCCTTCACCTCAGCAACTCGAGCAACCCGTGGCAACTCGAGCAACCCGAAACCCGTTACTTACCTTACTCTGAATCAGAAGTGAAATATATCAGTTTTAGACCAAGGGTCTCGATTTTTATTCTTATCGGAAAAGGTACTTTGGATCTTATATGAAAATCATGTTGAACACAATCTCAAATTAGTTTTAAACCGAGTACGCTTAACGCGCTAATGCTTCTGGTATCCTGTCTTATCTGCCTGCATAGCTGTTTTTCATTTTGGAACGGTCGCATTTATTCTCCTTTTTTAAAAAAGACACACCAAGGGATGAAAAACAAGAAGAAAGTTTTTAGAGGAACACGCATAGGGGTAATGTGACCAATATGTGTGCATACTCAGCAAAAAGATCATGGATACCTTTTTCGGCAGCCTAGTAAGATCATCCGAGTCACAAGTAAAAACAATTATTCGGAGTCAGATCCTCTTTTTCTAGATTTCGATTTTTTGGCATTTTTTAAAAAATGACCGTGGTCAATTTTGGATCTTACTGCTCCTTTATTTCTATAAAAAATATTAAATAGTAACAAGTAAGCGAAAGGGCTAGAAGCAATGGAAAAGACTGAGAGCTTCACAAAGTAAAAAGTCAGACCATCATAGTAGGGTGCCTTATTTTTATAAATCTGCTTATTTATGCAAAGGGGAAAAAACAAGGGAACAAGAAAACGCATTGTGTTCCAACAGTTCAGAAAGTTCAATAATGCGGCGACTTTCATGACCACCTCCTTGTTCCAAAGATCAAACAGCAAGTAGGTCAGAACTTACAACCAAGGGGAACGATCAAGTAAAAGGGCGAAATGATCCATAAACTCACACTCAAAAGACATCATTTGCATTTTCATTTTTTATATTTATTTTTATTTTTATTTTTTGACATCGTCATGAATGAAGAAGAGTCTCCAGGTGAAGCGAAATGCCTCAAGACGCACCAAGAAAAACCTTAGGACGTTTTTAGCGCATGACACCATTATGCATTATCTATATATATAAATCTTACTTAGAAAAATTGTTTAAAAAATTTGCTTAAAAGAATTTTTGAAAAAACTGCTGCTAAACTCTAAAGTTCCGGTTGCAAATGGGTGCTGTTTAGTTTAATACGTACTAGTCTACCCCTGTCCAGGCCCTTCTTTTGCTGTGGGGTGATGGTAGTACCCTCGGGGATAACCTTCCACTGTTGTTGTGGTTTGGGTCTCAGAGTTATAAATCTTTCATGCAATAATCCTATTTCTAGCCCAAGAAACTCCTTGTCCTCTGAGGTTTCTTTTAGTTTGCACCCAGAGTAGTCAGGGAATATATCAAGAATATTCGGGCGCAGATATGTGATCGAGAAACTGTCATCAACGTATCGCTTGTGTAGTCTAGGTAAAACAGTGCTTCTATTATTAAGTCTCCATCTTCTCTCTTCGCTACAGCCGAAAGAGTTGGCCACTGCGCACATGGTAGGAGATCCCATGGGTCCACCCGACGTCTGTCTATAGATTCCGCCACTAGATCTAATAAAAACATGGCCCAGGTCGTGCTTCAGTATAGCAATTAGTCCCTTGAATGATATCCATGTCCCCCTTGCTGGTTTTGACTTTTGTAGTGTAATCCCTCGCCTCGGTTTCTCTATACCGAAATCAACGACCGTGCTCCACCTAATTATTTGCTTTCTAGTAGTGTCGTGTACCTGTAGACGCTTAAGAAATGACTTCTCATCTTCTATCTTGAAATAGTTGAAGCCTTGTGCTTTATAATGTGACATCCTGCTTTGTATAAATTCCAAGGCTAAGTCTGTGTTACACGCTGTGAAAAAATCTTTAACGTCATGTGTCCTTATTCTTATTGGGGGCACTCTCTTCATGGCCTCAACGAATTCCAAGTTATTCTCTTCCATAATCCTACTAATGTCTTGCAGGTACTGCTCGTTATGCTTGTTAATGCAATGAGTAAAATTCTTTGTAGTGGTGGTAACGCTAGGCTCATAGCTAATTAGGTAGTCTACAACTTGCGCAGCCCGCCTGTATAAACCCTTCCAAGCATGATTAAAATAGCTAGTTAGTGGCCTGTATGGTACCTCTTCAATATTCTCCGGAGGGTCCCCCTTAAATGCACGGTCTTTTATCATTATTTTCACAAAACACCACCTATGTTTCTTTCGCTTATTAATCTTCATGTTAGTCCAGCTCTCGTCTACCCTGAAAAAATTCGGATCATATTCTTGGAGAGATCCCCATCCGTTCATCCTCTCGTAAGTATCTCCGCCCGTGTGTAACCGTATAAGTCGGGATGTTACCTGGTTGCATGTGAAGTAAGTAGATTTCGACTTATCTACGTCGCCGATAGTAAGTAGATTAGAGAGCCACCAAACGTCAGCATTAATGTCAAGCTTCGTAATTTTGTTAAAGCTTCCTTCTTCGATTTCCCTACATATGAGCTCCCTCTGTGGCCTAAAGTCTTTGTCTAGTAGAGATGTGCGGAAAGTGTCTTCGATTGCCCTAATGTTCTTCCACAGGATCTCAGACTGTTCATCAGGAGCAGGGTAGAATTTTCCAGCTCTGTTCCAGAAAGTTCTCCTATCCTTTAAAGCATGGACAGTTCTAAGGTCAGCTACAACATGGCCCTCTACAGTTCTAATCCCAGGGATGCGCTTCTTGATTGCACAGCAGTAGCATGGCTCGCTTCCGGGCTCAACAGTCGACAGTAGTGAGTGGAAGCGTTCCCATGGTGTATTGATGTAGTCACCTAACCCCTTGAGCTTTTTACGCTTAAAGACTACAAAAACTAGACTATCTTTTTCCCTGTAGCCTTTTACTCTCCTCTTTCTCCTATTTGCTGCATATCTTACCTGATCCCCTTTTTTTAAGCTACTAGCAATGATCTGCTCATAAGCTCGCATGTGGTCATTACTCGCAGGCCATAGCTCGATCTTAATCCGTCTGATAGCCTTATGTGGTCCCATAAGGGGTTCCGCGTTCTTCCTAAAAATGTAATATCTAGCCGGTGAGAGTATGTTTTTTGCAGTGTAGTCCGTGCGTGCCTGTTCATGTTTACTCATCTTTACAAAATCACTTTTATCATTAGCAGGGGGAGCTAAGCTTTTTGATAACCTAAGTGCCAGCCTTGTCCTCGTCGCAGTTCTCATGTCAAGATATCTGGATCGGAGGATCTTCTCAATTATTACTGGCGTAGTCTCTTTTGAAGATTGTCGCCCCGCTAGTCTAGTTTTTGCGAAAAAGTTGCGCCTCCTTCTAATTAAAACTGTCTTTACAGTGCCAAACTTTTTAGCACCCTCATCAGAGACTTTTTTCCTTGTGTTAAGGTTGGCGGAGAAGAAGTTTATGGCTATACCTTCAGCCACCTCTAAGTTCACTCTTTCGCTAACCTTAGCCGTAAAAATGCCCAGATAAAGGTAAGAGTGGAAGCTTTTGGCTGAGTGAAGTAGTGCTCCTGGTTGTCCATTTCTAACTTCCTGCAACCTCCCAGACCAGTGCGTCTCCATTCTATCAAGGCGCCCAACTTGTGAGATTCCTACGTATCTGTTCTTTGTGCCCGGCCTGAAAGCTAAATACATCACGTTCTTACTTACAATATCTTCACTGTCCATCGCAGTAACTTCTCTGCATACTTCAATCTTTTTAAGTAGGTTACTCGTGTACTTCGTCCCTTGGGTTTTAAGAAGTGCGAAAGCCAAGTCCTCATTACAGTGGAACATCCTTCTTTTCATGGTGGCAAGAGTATTAGTCCCATTTATAGTCGTGTCCTTTAATCCTCCTCCCTGTAACACCATCCAGGCTAGGTCCTTACTGCAAAACTTGGCTTTTGGTGTCCCACTATCATTCTCATGCCACCAGTTGATATGTCCATACTCATTATTTTCAAAAACAATGTGACAGCAACAGTTGCAAACTTTACAACGGATGCACTTATTAACAAGGAAGGTCTTTTTGTAAATAAAGGCCGAGAGGGAGCTATAGAAATTGTAAGCCTTATTTGCGCTAGTTCTTTTATGTTTGAAGCTTTCTATTCTCACTATTCTCTTACAATCACGGGCAAAAATGTCAACTAGTCCAGCCCATACTTTATAGTCAGTCCATTTAGCAGATATAAAGTAGAGAGAGTCCCAGATGAATGGTCTATCCTGATCGTCATCTATCTCTAGGGCAACCAATGCTAATGAAGTAAACAATACTTCTTCCTCCCTTTGTTGTTGCTGCCGTCTTTAGCCACCGCCGTACTCAAATTCGCCTTCTTCTCATTCCTCGTATGGTGTCTGGCTGATCGCGTCGAGGTTGTAGCTGAGGTTCTTTGCTCCTTTGCTTCGGGTCCTCGACTGGCATTGTTAAGCAGGTCGTCCATCTGCTTCTTGTTCCTGTTGTTGCGCGAAGATGCAGTTGCAGAGGAAGTAGTCGAGTTGCTATTATTGTTGCGCGAAGAAGAAGACGAAGATGCTGCTTGCTTGTTGTTTTTTGAGGATGTAGATGTAGAAGTAGCCTGTTGGATGGTATTTGGCTTACTTGACGCAGAAGCTGTAGGCCAACAGTCACTTAGAAGGTAGTTCTTCTTATTAAGCTTCGCAGCATCCAGTGCGGGGTCATCACTGAAAGCATTTTCCTCGTCCTCATCTGCGTCAAAGTTGAGGAGTTTATTGGTCCCGCTCACTGCTTCGCTCTGGCCTCCAACGGTAGGGCAACCTTTTCTATCATCTTGTTCTTCATTGTCCTCCATACCCATATCTTGATCTTCAGCATCTTGGGAAGGTGTGGAGAGATCCATATATCCCTTGGAGTAGGTGCCTGCTAGAGCTCCCGCTAGATTGTCACGATTTTCGTCTTCTCCATAGGCAGAAGGTGTAGATTGTGACCCAGCCGGTGGCGGAGTAGTAGGCGTCTCACGTCTACGGAGTCTTTTCTTGTTCACACCGCTGCTACTTTTTCCAATATGGGCACCGTCTGCATGTCCACCTCGTTGGTTCCCATCTTTTCCTTCTCCTCCATCGAGATGCACCACATTGTTACGCAGGTTCCGCACGCGTCTCTCCTTGAGTGCTTCTGCTTCTAGCTTTTGCTTCTCTGCCGCGAGCCTTAGCTTTTCAAGTTCAATCGCCTGCTTTTGAATTTGAATTTGCATTTGCATCGCCTCCTGCTCGCGCTTTAGTTTTTCCACTTCCGCACTTGGTTCTGACACTCTAGCGCCACTCCCTGGATCCGCATTGTATCCGGCTCCATTATTGCGATCGACCTCCTCTTTCTTATTTTTAGCTTCTTCCTGGTGGTCTGCTGTGCTTCTCTCCCAATCGATGGAGTCGTACCAAGTGCCACGGGGTAGCTTAATCCTTTTATTCTTCACGTATGTCTCGACCATCTTGAAGAAGTCGTCCTGTTTATCCTTGTCCAGAGTATCAATAGACACAACGACTTTAGCCCACTTTTCTGCGTTCATGCGTTCCACCGGGATTGCAGAAGTAGCCGGCACATCATCCAACTCTCCACCTTCTAGTTGCATCATTCGTTCTTTGACAGCATTAGGTAGGTATATGACGACTCTCTTACAGAGTTCCCCGGTAACATTTACGTAGGGTTCTAGTTGTGCATTCCATGGCGCTGCTTGGTTGCCAGATTGTCCGTTAGAAAAACCGATGCGCTTTGGAGGTTCTGAGCTTCCCCATCCTGCGTTGAAGCCACCTTGCTTTCCCCATCCTTTTCCACCTCCAAAACCACCGCCGTATCCTCCTCCAAATGCTCCACCATTGCCACCATTCTGGTTGGTATTATTGGCCGCGTTCTGGCTATGTAGCGACATTTTTGGGTATACTTGTTAGTAGTATTAGCTATGTGTGTGCCTTGCACTAAGTGTTCTTTATCTATCAGTATGGTAAAAAATTTAGGTAAGTGAAATCTCCTCGTTACTTAGACTAAGCACGGTCTTGATTAACCTAATTAGCCTTATAAAATCAGTTTTAGACCAAGGGTCTCGATTTTTATTCTTATCGGAAAAGGTACTTTGGATCTTATATGAAAATCATGTTGAACACAATCTCAAATTAGTTTTAAACCGAGTACGCTTAACGCGCTAATGCTTCTGGTATCCTGTCTTATCTGCCTGCATAGCTGTTTTTCATTTTGGAACGGTCGCATTTATTCTCCTTTTTTAAAAAAGACACACCAAGGGATGAAAAACAAGAAGAAAGTTTTTAGAGGAACACGCATAGGGGTAATGTGACCAATATGTGTGCATACTCAGCAAAAAGATCATGGATACCTTTTTCGGCAGCCTAGTAAGATCATCCGAGTCACAAGTAAAAACAATTATTCGGAGTCAGATCCTCTTTTTCTAGATTTCGATTTTTTGGCATTTTTTAAAAAATGACCGTGGTCAATTTTGGATCTTACTGCTCCTTTATTTCTATAAAAAATATTAAATAGTAACAAGTAAGCGAAAGGGCTAGAAGCAATGGAAAAGACTGAGAGCTTCACAAAGTAAAAAGTCAGACCATCATAGTAGGGTGCCTTATTTTTATAAATCTATAGGAGGTGAAATAAATTGAAAGATGGAAGTCCATCCTCTTGCTTGAAGAGGAAGACGAGAATGGACTTCCTAATTTCAATTTGAAAGAAGAATGATAAGACAATGAAGTTGATAATGGTAAGTTGTCGTTTTATAAATTCAGTTCTTGAGTGACATCAAATGATGTAAAAAAATTATTCATCCTAATCGTGATGATCGTCATAGTATGCTGTTCAATAATTGAATACATCTTCTGTTGCTTCTACACAGGTTTTTTTTGTAGAAGTGGGAGTAATACCCAAGATAATAAAGTCAGAAAAAGCCTCCAACAAGAATCAGCATTCCTAGATACTTGTTGATCGTGAGGCTTTTACTTCGACGTTCCCTAGTTCTACTTTATTTATTTTCGCAATATATAATAAATAGTTATCAGCTTGTGGTCCTCTGAAGATAATTCCCTCTCCTAGTTGTGCGAGAAAATAAGTAATGATCCTCAACACAATAAGTAGAACTAGCTATACGGAAGAAAAAATAAAATTAGTACTAGAGTTTCAGACCGTTGCAATGGAGGGTAAACGAGGAGGATACTGCTGATTATATTGCTGAACAAGATCATCATATTAGAGTAACATTGTTACTAGATACTAGACCATAACGCCAGCGCAGAGAGCGCCGAACGAGATCCAGAGAGCGCCGAACGGACGATCATACTGAAAAACTTACACACTCCAATATCTAGTATTCATCCACTGTATAAGTGTAGATATTAGATAGATATCAGACTCATACTAGATATTAGATAGAACCCGGTTAAGTCAGCTGTGCAAGTTCTCAAGTGATGTCTCCAAATTTTTAATTTATATTAAAAAAAGTCATCAGAAGCTGAAAATTGTCATTTTTAGGGTCTGAGGCCGCGCTGTTGAATACCGGAAGAACCATGCATCCGCATCCTGGCGAATTAAGTTGTATGCAGTAATTATAAATATTAGTACTCACAACTGTGGGTCGTGGGTGATGTGCCAAAAAACAAGTTGTCCAGATCAGAGATTATACCATAGCCGAGTTGTTTTCCAAGAAATCGTAAAAGGGTACTTCTAGAAACTACTAAAAGTAGAAGGGTATTTCTAGAGTATCATCTCTTTCTGGTTCTCCAGGATCTTCAAGCCACGGTCCCGAACCCGATCTTTCGTAATCAGAGAAGTTTTAGTGCTGTCAACAAGAACGTTGAGAACAACGTGTGGCGTCAACAAGAACGCTGACAACAGTATCTACATCAAGCGGTCGTGTGGTCTTCAACAAGATCTACAAGCTTTGTATCACCGTCATCCTGTGATCCGGAGCCAAGAAATTCTGTGTTCTTTGGTCTGGCTTTGGCACAAAGAAGAAAACCTTCTCCGCTCTCTGCATGTGCGCCAACCATTCACGAATCTCGCTTCTCAGTTGTTTGCGCACTAAGCGGAGATGTCCAAGGATGTGGCCGACGTCGACCAGGTCTAATTTTTGGAGTAGGCCTTCTTTGAGGTCGGTCTTTACAAGGATTTCGTTACCGTCTTCGTCTTTCTCCATAGTCTCGTCCATTAGGAGCTCACGGAAAGCGACCATCTGCTTGTAGTGCCTTGAAGATTCAGAAGCGATCATCATCTTGTTCACACGGGAGACAATATCATTTTTCTCCATCTGCTGAGCAAGAGGATCCTCTGCTAAAAAAGATGCAGCAGTTCCACCTGTAGTACAACTAGAAGTTGTTGTAATTATATCTTCCTCAGGATCTTGCAGAGCGAGAGCATCCTCTGCTAAAGACGCAGATCCAGCTGCACTAGAAGTTGTAGTTATCTCTTCCTCCAGAAGTGTTTCAAGCTTTCTTTGGACAGATTCCACTTCCTCCTCGCCTAAAAATGGCGTGTCTTGCATCGTGGTCCTCCAACGTTGATAAAGTTCCAGTTGTTCGCGTTGCCGTTGGTCATCGACATAGTCCTTTAATAAGGTAACCATGTTCCCGACTTTTTGCTGCTCCAGCTCTTGTGTGGCCAGAATAAGACGATTTTGGGTCAGTTTTATTATCACTTTTAGTTGTTCTACTTGTTGTACTCCGTCGCCGAGTGAGCAAGAGGACGGTGTCGTGATACTGCTAGTTGAGTCATTCATTATGTTTAGCAAGCGTTTCCATGAGTCTCGCACAGCTTCTGAAAGCCAAGTTGTTCTCCAAATGCGGCTGATGTGTTTCCTCAAGTTGGAGATATCTCTTTCAATCGCCTTGAAATTTCTCTCGCGGAGGTCATCGTCCGGTAGTTGTTCTCCCGAGGATGTCGTAGTCCTGCAGCTACTTCCGCCCACCTGTTCCAGCGCCTGAATTCTTTTACGGATGGCATTGGTCTCGGCTGTAAGTATCTCGTCTTTGGCTCGTTGACTCACCTCCTCCACATCGGAGAGAGTGTCCATGATCCCTTCTACTCCCTCTCGCTCCTTCTTTAAAAATAATCTCAATTGCTTACGGTCACCTTCTACTCCATGAAGATCTTGTTCATCTTCTTCTTGTTGAGCTCCTGGAGCTGGTGGTGAACAAGCTGATAGTGATACGGATCGAGCTGCGGCGAGGAAAGCTTTCCAGAAATGCATGATCTCGCGCCCAAGCTCCTCAAAAGGGCGGTGTGCGAAAGGAGCGTCCCGCAACTTCGGCTCCACTCGCGTGTCCAATAGCAGACGCAATGCATCGAGACGGCAAGTCGACCACGAAGCCGCTTGTTCTCCCTGCTCCTCCTCCACACCTGCAGCACCAAGAAAAGAAACTTTTTTCTTTGCACCTGTAGACCGAGAAGAAAGACCATCCTCATGCTCATCGTCTGTAGACAAAGAAGAAAGCTTTCTCGAAGGAAGACCATCCTCATGCTCATCAAAGCGTTCCTGCTCCGTTGTACCATCAACCTTCATCCTTGTGGTTCTTCGAAAACAGCCCGCTGCCTTGGTACAAAGATATGAGAGCAAGCTTGCACTCGTCCCGCATGATTTCATCTTCTTGGAAATAAATGTACAAGCATCCTCTTCTTCAGGATTTTGATGAATCTCACCAACACGACTCGCAGCAGCAGCACTCAAATCTTCTTCAGAAAAGCAGGATTCGCCAGGACACACACTTTTCGCGGAATCATCTTCGTCGCTCCTCTCTCCAGGATCAGCACATGCAGGCTTCGCGGAATCATCTTCGACTTTCCACTCTCCATGATCAGCACATGCAGGCTTCGCGCTCGCGGGTTCATCATCATCTTCGTCGTCCCACTCTCCAGGATCAGCACATGCAGGCTTCGCGCTCGCGGGTTCATCATCATCTTCGTCGTTCCACTCTCCATGATCAGCACATGCAGGCTTCGCGGAATCATCTTCGACTTTCCACTCTCCAGGATCAGCACATGCAGGCTTCGCGCTCGCGGGTTCATCATCATCATCTTCGACGTTCCACTCTCCATGATCAGCACATGCAGGCTTCGCGGGTTCATCGTCTCCTCTCGAAGAACCTCGAGCAACTTCACCTGGTCGTGCTGTATTTCTTCCCGGAGTTCCCGTTGATGATGAGAGATCCTTCTCACCATCTTCAGCACGAGGCAGGTCAGATGGATTGTTTATACAAGATGAACCTTGATGAACCACACGAGGACGAGGAACATGATGTTGAAGACCTACTACATAGTTGTGGTGGATAGATGTTGAACCTTGAAGAGGAGTACGAAGAACACGATGATGATGTCCGACTTTCTCGAGAAGAGTTAGTTGCTTCTTCTCTCCCGGAGAGTTAGTTGCTATCTCCTCACCCAGTGGAAAGCTGACACCACTCACAACTGGGACCGCAGGAGCAAAGTGGTATATCAGGAAAGTTGAGAGGGCCATCTTGACCTTGTTGAGGCTCCTTTCGGTGGTCCTCGATTTCGATAAATGAGGCGTCATCTTGAGGACCCTGTGAAGATCTGCTATCATAATATAACGCTATAGGAGATGCTATCATAGACTGTAGAAGGACTGTTCATGTCCTCCTGTAGTTCAAGAACAACCAAGAAAAAGGTGGTGAACTTACGTGGTGGGGTTAATTGTAATGTTGGTCGGTGTAAGTAGTATCTATATCATAAATGATTTATCTGTAATTTAAAATTTCATGTGGTGTTCCTTGTTTACATCTTAAGTAATAATGGTATTTTCTCCTCGATGCTGAAAATGTATTATTTACTCCTCGGTAGAAGAACTGCATTGAAGCGAAAAGCATTAGGTAGTTGATGGGAAAGAAGAAATAGTAGATGAGTGTCGAACTCGAAACTCGATCAAGTCATAATTTAGTATCCTATTAGTTGATGATGTTGTAGTAAGTATCAATTAGTAAGTTAGTTCTTGTCTTTCTTGTGGCTTTTCAAATACTCTGGTGTTGCTTTTATGAAATAAAAGACACAAAAGGAAAATCCTTTCACAATCACCTTTGTCCTGCAGCTGCGAGTTATGGAAAACGAGAAAAATTTCGGAAGTTTTTGTCTTTTTTCATATCCTTAGGAGCTTGTGGAGTACCTGAGGTTCTTGATCTCGTCTACACTTTTATCTGCGTTCGTGGTCTTGATCTCTGCACTTTGTTCTTGATCGCTGTACTCTGTTCGTGGTGATCACTGTACTTTGCTGTTCATCGCTGTGCCTTGTTGTTGGTGATCTCTGCACTTTGTTGGTGATCGCTGTGCCTTGTTGTTGGTGATCTCTGCACTTTGTTGGTGATCTCTGCACTTTGTTGGTGATCTCTGCACTTTGTTGGTGATCTCTATGCTAGTACATTGGTGATCTCTATTCTGTGTCGAATATCCAAATCCATGTACTATTAGTGAAGACTGAATCCAGCCGTTTTTCAGACTTCAGACGAGAGGCCTCCACCTCCCTGCACATGCACAGAGGCCTCCACCACCCTGCACATGCACTTCATGGTCTGCAGTCGTGGATCTAATTTAGTAGTGGAAACAACCTCGCCTTGAGAAACTTTCGCGAATTGCTGGCGGAACAGAGGCGGGGTCGTGCCGTCCTCTGCTAAAAGGTTAATCGCATAGCTATCCACTAGGATTTTCGTGTCGTCTCGGATCTTCTCTGAAAGCATTTCAATTTTTTGTCGCAAGACTTTTTGCTGGTTTCCTGAAGTCCTTCCGCTTGGTCTCCCCTGACGAGGCTTGACGCGTCGGAACGTCCGTCTGCAGATGAACCAACATGGCCTCCACGTCATCCTCGCTTTGTTCGATTCCCTTCACAGAAGCGTGCAAAGTGTCCACATGCTCTTGTAAATTTATCATGTTCGACGAAAAGACTTCAATTTATCACGTTCGACGATGCACCGGTGCTGATCGCCTTTGGCATGCTGTTGACCTCGAACCGGCTTACATAAAGCCTCAACGCCGCATCCTTCTCCTCACCAGCGATCGGTTCTCGACACCCGGGACCATCGTAGCCGCCCGCGCAAGCAGCTGCTTCTCCTTTGAGGCCACAGCCTTGTCCCTGCGCGCCTGGTAATCACGCACCGGTAGGATCCGCGATCGGTTCTTGGAGTGCCAAAGTTGTGTCCACATGCTCTTGTAAATTTATCACTGTAGTGGCCAGCACTGGTGGTTGTAGTAGCGGTCCGCCGTTCTCCATTCCTCCTGCCAAGTAGCCTGCCTTAGTAATGAAGTCGGTAGAGCGCGACAACTCCTCACTGACGTAAGGTAGGTCTTTGTCAGAGAGGGACGAGTGAAAATATCGGAAGAGATTGTCCAACTTTCGCTCAGGAGCGCTGGAGCCGACGGCACGAAAAGCGTTTAGGGTTTAGGAAGCCCCTTTGCTGACGGAATCAATTATAAGTCATTTTTTCCTGTTTCTTGATGGATTCTTCTTGAAAATTCCTTTTCCTTGATGGATCCCAGCGACTGGAGCGTGGATCTCAATCTTATCAAGGACCTGGCCCGTGGATCTTATCAAGGGCCTAGGCGTGTCGTGGTAAGCGACAGGATCCCACCAGCATGATACTGAAGATGAACTCTTAGACCGGAGGTTCCGGTGATACATGCCGTAAAATCCAACTAGAAAGAAAAGTCTCAAGCACCTTCTCGTTTTTCAACATTAGCTTCTTGTTTTCTGTTTCTCGTTTTTCAGTGAAGAGCAACGGTTATTTGTTTTCAGTAACGAGCAACGGTTATTTGTTCGGGATGATCTTTAAATTACACATAGCATCGCGAATGCGAAGTATGCCTCTCATTTCTCCCGTCCTCCGTATCGACACGAGAATACCAGGACCATTCCATCAACATACTACCCATTTGCTACTTTGTTCCATCCACCTCTCGCAATTGTATCCTCATACACCCATACTCCCCTTTGACTTTGTGTCTCCGTTTTATTTTCTCGCTGTCCGCGGCTGTCCACGTCGTAGTTATCGATACAAGAATATGACTCGATCTTCGCCAAACTTTCCGAAGCCACAGTCGGTTAGTTTTTTCTCATCCTGGCTTAACATGCGACCGCGAAAAAGAAGACACATCTTTTTCTTCACACGAGGATCGGCATCGTGTATGTTAGACAGAGGTATGGGTGTCGATGTTCTCTACTATTACCTAGTCTCTACAACTTAGGAAGTAGAAGTAGAAAAATAATGGTCCTGTTCTCTACTACTGATTATGATTACTTATCCTCTTAGAAAACAAGGCTTAGAGCCAAGTCGTGTAGTGTAGGGTAAATTTCTCTACTAGTCTCTTTGAAATTCATGTGCAGTTCTCCATTCCAGAAACAAAAGGTGCTCTCTCGTATGTTAGAAAAGTTTCCTCTTAACTGAAGGTGCCACGGGCTCAGCTTTTGTAACATCCTCCGCATCGTCGTTCTTCATAAGCGCGCACAAACCAAGAATGCTCTTCTCTTTTGAGTTAGAAGAGGAAGAGTCAACATCTCATTAAGTATATATGGAGCAAAAGCATAAGCAGTTGCAGAACCATCGTCCTACGAAAACTAATACAACTAGTATGCTGTACATCAAAATGAGGTAAAAATAAAGAGTAAATTTAAGTACTTGCTACGAAAAATAAATCAGCCGCCATCAACATTATGCGCCGTAACTTCAGCTCCAATTTCATCGGGCACCACGCACTCGCACAATGCTCGTTTTAGGTCTCCGACACTCGCGTCACTGTCAAACTCAAAGGGAGAATCTAGAAAAGGATGTGGCGACAATTGAGCCACAGCTTTGGATAAGGGTGACGTTGGAGTGATCCAAGCCTTCAACTTACAAGCCTTCAGCTTACTGGGCAAAACGTCTACGGGAGCGGGAGCAGCCGGAACTGGTGGACCTGGAAAACCAAGTGGCCCTAAATTATTAGAGGTAGGGTTTTCGTCTTGGTTTTCTTGTTCATCGTTTGTTGTCCTGTACTTCCCTCTTAGCAGAGTCAAAATAACAAACGGCAAGAGCAGGAACACCTATAAACCTAATAAACCCTAAACCCTAATATTATTAGGTTCATCTGCATCTGCATCTGCTGCTCCACTTGTTGTGTCTACTTTCACGACCGCTGCCCTACTTGTTGTGTCTCCAGCTATTGTAGAAGTACTCGACGAAGGAGTCGGAAGTGTGACGATTTCGTTGAGCTTTACTTTAGAATTAGAAGTGTCTTTAGATCCAGGTGGAACTGTTGTCGCAGATGTTGTCGTGATAAAGCCTGTTGTGTCGGATTTTGAGCTGTTTAGTGGGCTTACACTAGTTGTGCTAGATACATTCGTGGTCTTCGATTTCGCAGTTGCATCACTCCTCGTCGTCGAGGAAGATGAATGTGCTGGTGTTGTACTCTCGGTTGTATCTTCGGTTTTATTTTTGGTAGATGAACTAGATGTTGGCCCTGCGTTTCCTGCTTGTTGAGCAAATCTACGCAGTCGCTGTTCTCGAATTGTATTTCTATCCCCAACAGCACTTCTAGCACTTGAAGTTGTTCCGATAATATGACCATTTTTCCCCGCACCTAGCACTTGAAATCCGATCAAGAGGCACACAAGCAAGACAACGACAGCAAGACTTACTTGGCTACTTGAAGACTGCTGACCAGAAGGAGCCGAAGAGTCCTGTTTTGCTGCTTCATCCGTCCCCTTGATCTTCTGAGCAGCTACTTTTTTACGAAGCTCTGCAATCTTATTAGCTGCTTCGTCTCTGTCGTGGTTTTTCTTCTGCTCATCGTCTTCTTCAACTTCGTCATGGTCAGTTATGGGTGGAATAGAAGGATCTCGTACTGGTTCTAGGTCTTCTTGTGCTAGTTCTTTCTCGACGTCCCCACTTAGAATATCATCTTCTTGTTGGCCATGACCATCGCCAACATCATGATCCAAGTCCAAAAATTCTGTAGAGGCCTCGACAGCTGTTTCTTTCGCGTATTCTTGATTCAGTTGGTCTTGTACGTTATAGGGATTAAGATCTTCCCTGCCTGAGCGGCGCCGCTTCGCCTCCACGATAGCGGTCCACGCAATGATGGACACGACAATGTTGATGGCAAAAGCAGCTTTATTACGAGCGAACATCTTGTTGCTCATAATTTTGATGGTGATCGGGGACTTGATGATTGATGTTGTGAATGAAATCAAGAGATGAAACGATAAGAGAACGAAGGAAATAAACTCTTTAAGCTCTGCGTCGCTTGGAGTTAGAAAGGTACTAGGTCGTGCTAGTTTATTGCAGTTTTTACTTTTTAGTGCTCAAAGTTATAGTGACAAAAACCTCTAAAAAAGCAAAATTTGAAAATTTTGCGAGCGTCCTCTCCTGTTGTAGTTGAGGTTGATCTTTTTTCGGTTTCTAGCTTCCAACGCTAGTGACTTGCCTCGCCAATACAAATTGGAAAATTCCCCACCACCTGCAACTGGGCATCGTAATTTTCAAAATAGACGCTCCTAAATGTAGAGGCATCAGTAGATTTCATTACGATTTTCGTCGTCCTCGTTGATAGTAGACGTCTGTATAATGACAAAAAGAGAAGAGAACACTTCAGAAATTGGAAAATTGGAAATTAGAAAATTGAAAGCTCTTCCATAGGTGTTTTGCGCGGAGTTGGAGGACACGAAAGAATCACAGATCAATAAGACAGAAAATAGAGAGATAAATTTAAAGACTTTCCCGAAACACTTCGAATTTCCGTCTATTTTCTGGAAAATTGAACGTCGCCTCTTGCTGTTTGGAAAATTGATAAATTGTACTACTGAGGCAACGCGTCTGCTTCTCTCTTCAGAATGCCGCATCTCTCGGCAACGTGCTCATTGCTTCTCTCGTCAACCCAGAATTCTCGTTCCTTCTCTCGTCAACAACAGCATGCTTCTATCTTATAGCAGCACCCTGCGCTTTGAATGCCTGGCAAAACAAGTAAGCAACTCGACGCAATTTCTTGAAAATTAGGGGACTCTATTCGGGACACAAGGGTAGCGCACTGGGATGGAAAGCTATTTCGTCCGGCTTGAGAGGGGGAGGGCCACATCTAAAGATAAGAAATAGATCATATGCATCACGTCGTTGGGGAAGGGTCTTGTCCGAGTTGGTTCCTGAGAAGTGTGCCCATGCCAATTGAGTTACAAGCTAGCAATACATAGGCGAAAGGCCTTCAGAAAAACCTCAAACCTTCTTCTTCATGGGACGCGCGCCGCCCTTGTCTTTTATCGTGACGAACTTATTGGCGACACAATTAGCACTATCGTTCTTGTGTAGTGTCTTTTCGGTCCGTGACTGGAAACCGTAACAGACCGGGCACAAGCTCAGCCCCAGCTTCTTGCACTCCTCCTCGTTCTGCGCTTTCCACGTGTATTTCGCGGCACGAGAGTCATAGCCTTCTTCTTTGATTTTTGTGTTGCGTTCAACGAAATCCTTGACATACGCCTCATAGGCAGCGGTCTGCTTCGCATCCACATCCGCCTGCTTCTGCCGTGCAGTCTCAGCACGCCGCTCTTGCACCTCTTGGACAATTCGTCTTCGCTTCGCGTTCTCCTGATCAGCGTCGAGGGAGAGAGCCTCTGGGACTCTTTTATTGCCGCCTGCAACTGCAGCACCGGCGCCAGGATTAGCATGTGGCTTGTAGTCGAGAGTGCTCGCGCGGCATGCGTCCCAGTTAAGCTGCACCCAAGTCGACTTCTTGAGGTGGTCAATCACCTCCTGTTCCTGCTGAAGCGTGAGCCACCCCCTGTGGGTCGATCCAGTGGCTTCCACTATTTCTTCCATGCGCTGGCGCTCTCGGGCCCACCTTAAGACTTCGCGCTCATTCAGCGTCATGATGTTTGCAATTTCACGAGGTGACGCTCCTCCTTGCGCTAGAACTTGCATGCTAAAAAGAATGGCGAAGTTCCAATCTCTCCACCGTTGTCTCGCGAAGCTCGTTAGCTGCGGCAAGGCATATTTCCCGTGAAGTCGTAGCGTACCAGGTGAGCCAAGAGGCAACTCCTCGAAGGCCCGCTTCTTATGCGCTCCACGGCTGAGGCGTACTCTGCGGCTCTCCGATATTTCGAAGCAGGCCCTCATGATCGTAGCATGTCGGGTCTCCTCGTTCAGTCCTTGGTGCCATCTGCTGTGATGGTCATACCGGTTGTGAATGGACTCGAGGTACGTAGTGCGGCCCTCTTTCAAGACGACGGGTAGTTTTTTCGATCCTGCTGGCACCACAGCGGCCCCGAAAGCGTGCTGTCCTATGTCGACAACCTCTCCTGGGTCAGCTGAGACAACGTCGACATCTGGGCAACGGCGCTGCTGCTCGTTTACTTGGCGCCCAGACTCTTCCAAGGTCTCCGCCTCGAAAAATATTCGCTCCTCCGGGCAATTCAGGCACCCATTGTAGACATGAACTCCAATTTTTGTCTCCAGCTCCTTCTTCAGTTGTTCCTTCGCGTCGCGCTCTATTTGGGCAGCCACTGCCGCGTCTTTTCCTTCAGCTTCCGCTGCTGCGTTTTTTGCCAGCTTCCAGACCCGCTTCTCCCAGAATTCTCCAAGCGCTCGACTGAGCCAGCTTTCGTAGTTTAATATTTGCTCTGCTACTGTGATGGGCAACCTTGGCACATGCCTGGAGATTAGTCGCGACGTCAGGTGCTTCATCGCTTCGGCAGCTGTGCCATATTTTTCCATCAGATGATGCACCAGCAACTTCATCCACGACATGTCGAGTGGCCGTATCGCTGCAGATAGCTCCAAAATTAGAAATCGGGAACAGATGAGAAGCGTAGATTATACGTAGAAGATTTAGGATTCTTTGGCACACGCGTAGCGATTAAAAAAAGACGGGGCTGCACCACAAACGAACCGGCAACCCCCCTGGACTGGAGTGACTATGACGAGCGACGAAGTAGACCTAGGAAGACCAAAGCTAAAAGTAAGTATTTACTAGGCCATAATCGCAAAACCGCCCCGCGGACGCCGCCGGCCGAAGCCAGCAGGCCTGCCACTGCGAGAAGAATATGCCAGTCATCTGCGAAGATCTCGGGCTCCACCTCTGACAATGTTGCATAAGCTGCAACGGCTTCTCTCGTAGCGACTGTCTTTCTTGGTGCGCCTGGCGCTCGTCGTTTCCCCGTGCAGCACGCTGTGCCATCTAGCCAGACGCGCCTGATCTTCGGCTTTGGGAGCTTCTGCGCCTCACGCGCTTCGTCGACTTTCTTGAAGTGGTCACGCAGCTAAAATTAGAGAGGCAGCGAACGGGGCCCCCCTCCCAAGTTTTTCGGGGGGCACAGAGAAGAGGCCGCAGAATTCCTCCTTTTGGATAGGTAATTAGACCCTCACCGAGAACGAGCTCTACATACTTAATTCCCTTACTCAGAGTTAACCAAGGAGCAGCATCGGCTAAATTGCACCTACATCCTCCATAATCAGCGAAAGACTTGGTTACACAGCTCGCCACGTCCACAACCTCACCCGTCTGCGACGCTGTCGTATGAATGCACGCGTTCCCAGTAGGCCGAAAATTAGAGCTACGGCAAAATGTGCGTGCGCCAAGGCAATGCCAATAGATACTTACTAAACACCTCAAAGAAGTATGTAAGCCTCTTTTTACCCATCAAGCAACACCAGCAAGGGGCCAAGACTCACACAGCCAGAAGCGTGCGCTACTTGACTACCAATAATGGCGCTTACCTAGGACTTATTAGAGATAGAGGCAGCCCTATCTTAAGAGTATGAAATATTAGCCCAGTCTCCTACGTCATCGGGGATCATCGTTTCGATGTGGAGTTAAAGCGGCTGCTTAAAGTAAGAAAGTTGAGATATGTCCTATAACTAACTAATCTCCCTTCCATAAAAGTGTGGTCGCCACGCAGCGACTCCGCCTCAGAGAGACTGCGAAGGAATGTCAAACTGATGAAATCCTCGACCAGACTGAAGTCATAGACAACGTGGTTGCGGATACATTCCGCAGAAGGCACATGAACGAAATCACGCGGGTCCGAGGTGAGCGAGGTTTCTAATGGCGCGACGGCGTCCCCTCCCTTTCCGAAAAGTCCAAAAAATTCGTCCAGGGCTCTCTCGTTTTTGGACTGCAGTGATGCCAGTGCACGCTGCCCTTCGATCACCTCAACGATCGCAGAGTGCGTTGCCTTTGCTCGGGTTCGCAGCATGGTGTGCTCCCCTGCGAAAGATGCCTCCCGTCTGTTGATAGATTTCGTTAAATCAGCCGCGAACAACATGTTGCCAGCAACACTTCGAACAAATGGCTGCCTCTCACCACCAAGAAGCCGCTCGAGCCTCTGAAAACGTAGCCGCCCAGCGTGCTTGGGACAGTTGTGGACATACCTGGGCATTGCAATGCATTGGATAACAAAGAACAGAGCCAGAGCTCCCCAAAAAAAAACAGTTTTGCGCTTCCTTGCAGATGTTAGTTCCCAAAATTAATAATGAGCAAAGAGGAAAACAATCGAAAACAATACCGGAAGCCGACGTGATACGAGATCCCAGTCGCCTCAATGCACCGCCTCGGGCCCTTTTCCAAGACGCCCTTTCGGGTTACACGCAAACCACATTCCTGGCATCGTAGGTTACAAAGTTCAGGGCATGGGTTGTAAACTGTCACGCGCGTCCTCTCAGCATACGCTTGCTCATATGTATTCTCACCCAAGGCTTTCAACGTGCGGAGCCCTAGCGAATACTGACCAGACGGGACACGCGTCCACATTGAGCGCGAAGCATGAAGAACTTCAGGAACCGGCGAAGAATCATGCGCAAAGCGTTCAAAAAAACCACACGCCACAGCGACAGAGACCCAAGCTGGCGCAGCAGCTTCCGCAGCGAAGGGCATTGTCGGGAAAACCTGAAAGGGGGCGCCGTATTTGTTTCTTTGTGGGTGTGTGATAGATAAGAGAAGGCCAGCCGCTTGCTGGAAGCATGACAACCGGCAGCCACGAAATTAGTGTTCCTGCGTTCATGGTCACGCGAATAATAAATAGCCACGACTCTCATAAGCCCCGAGGCGTCTGCTTTAAATAATGATAGGCCCGACCTACGACACTCAAGAATAGAAGAACAAAAAGCAAACTAGTGGAACCTGCTCAACTTCCGCGGCCTTTTCGGGGCCCAGTCGCGACATGTACTTGGCTCGCTGTTCTAGCCACTTGTCACGCAGTAGCCTTTTGCTCGCTGCAGCGTCCGCAGCCTTGTCGATCTGACCAACCTCATCGACCTCATCCTCGCCACCAGTCGCGAGCGCCGTGGCCCTTTCTGGTTTTCTCCTGCACAACGCTTGGACGCCTATTTGTGCGAGGCGGTTGCTTTGCTTTGCTGTGTAGGAGTGTGACCGGTCAGGGCCATCATGCAAGACGGCGATCAAGTTCCACTCTGGTCCAAGTGCTCCTCTCCCTCCGAATAGCCCAATGAAGTAATCACTTAGGTGAAAGCCAGACGACTCTAGCAAGTCCGGGCCGATGCCTCGAACGGTGACGCACTCTAGGCTGGGTACGTCTTTCAACGTCTTCTCCAGATTCGGCACCGCTGCAAACTCGATCTTTACTGCCGCCAAAGTTAGAGCTAAGGAAGTAGTCTCTTGATGCAAAAACCATTGAAAGCGGAAGGCCGGGGCCAAAGCAGTTACTTAAGAGTCGCAGAAGCGCCCAGACTAATTCTCAGTAGCTGCCTGGCGTCTTATTCTTTCATTACGACTCAATCGTGACTAGATAGTAAAGAAACAAAACAAAAAAGACACTCCGCGAGGGCAAGGGCCGACTCGTGGCACTTAGATTGAGGGCACGACTTACGAGTGCGGTGCTCGCTTCCTTGCCTATATTTATTCACTACAACACAAGCCAGCACCTGACTACACCAAAGCCTTAAAACATGCAGCTCCCTTTCATCCCGGCCGCTGCCGGCATCTGGGTACTGTAGCTCATGCACTTGAAAAAGGAAAGCCTCCTCGCGGTAGTTCATTTCCACCAGTCCCATGCGCGACATGCTGCGAACTGGCTGGTCCAGCGCCTGAAGCATGTCCAGAGGCGCATGCTCCGCCGTCGTTTCCTCATCAGAGGTCAGACCTGCCAACAGAAACCCGCCAGCGCTGTCCGTCTCAGTGGCCTCAGCGTCACCACTGCCGAAAGGTTCATGCTGTCGGAGATGCGGCTCGATCTCCTCCTCCTCATCCTCGAAGATGCACAGTCCCAGCTGTGCGTCGTGCTGTAGTTCGTGCTCTGCGTCAGCGCTTGGTCCTGCGAGCGTCTTTGAAGATGTTGAAGAAAATGCAGGAGAAGACGTTGAAGAAGATGGCGACGAAGGAGATGCTGCAGGCGATTCTTTGCTACCAATAGATGCGGCGGGTGCCGTGTAAGATTCTTTGCTACTACTAGATGCTGCGGGAGCGGGTGCCGAAGAAGATGCTTCGCTACTACTAGATGCTGCGGGAGCCGGTGCCGAAGGAGGTGCTTCGCTACTACTAGATGCTGCGGGAGCGGGTGCCGAAGGAGGTGCTTCGCTACTACTAGATGCTGCGGGAGCGGGTGCCGAAGAAGATTCTCCATCGCCACTACTAGATGCTGCGGGAGCGGGTGCCGAAGAAGATGCTTTGCTACTACTACTACTAGATGCTGCGGGTGCCGGTAGTGATGCGCCTTTGGCCACTGCAGCCGAGCTCATTTCTGCGGCGCGCTCCTGCGCGCTTACTGCCGAAGAAGTTATATTAAAACTAGAGAAGCTTGCTCACAGACCTTAATGTTGGGCGCGCGTCTGTGCCCGACGTTTGATTTTGATATAGCCTACCGATGAAAAGACAGAGGGCGCACAACTACAGCGTAGGCAAGCTTCCTAATGATTTCCATAAGTTGCCCACTCCCCGGAGAGGCGGCGCACGCAGGCAAGACTAGATCTCCTTCTTCGCCACTACCCTCATCAAGAAGGGCGCCAGCGCTGCGTCTTTCAGATTCAGCGCCTTGGTAGAGGTGGCGAGAGCGCGCAGCTCCGCCTAATGTGTCCACCAAATCCCTGCTGCTGCTGCTGCTGCTGCATATTGCACTCTCGCGGCCCATGGGATCGAGCGTCTCCGCGTTTCCCTTTTGTGTTTCCGCGTCGCGCTCGTTTCCGGCCGTGCTACTCTTAGACACAGGAGCGACGAGCGCCGGGCACTTCTTTATTAAGAGACTCACCGCCTCGGCCGCGGTGGTTTTTGTCGGCTTCCTTTGTTCCCGATGAACCGGATCAGGGTTCGCCATTTTCCCAATGTTCTCACGCTTTGAAGGGATTGAGACTTGAATCCCCCGCTTCGTCGACAAGCCATCCCATTTGAGAGTTGCCTTTTTCCCACGGAGTTCGGGCCTCGAGTCCCACGTCTGCCGAACAGCGGCTCTAAAATTATGGTCGTCCATTTTTTCCTACGCACGAAGGAAGAGAGAAGAAACAACATCAATAAGAAGCACGCGCCAAGAACGAACCATGTCTATAAAAATCGCGGAAGAAGTTTTTCAAGCTGAACGATCGAGAAAGGAGCAGTTCTATAAACTTAAAAAGCTCACACTCTAGTCCTGTTTGCGCTTGTATGTGAATGATGGGCCTAGTGAGTAACCAAGACGAAAAGCATCGGAGAGCGGCTAACCAATCAATAAGGTCGAAGCCTCTCAGAACTTCAGCCATCGCTAAAAACCCAGAAGCGTGCGCCATCAAACAAAATCAGACGACCACGCCACCAGCTGACCCCGCGCATCCATGCGTTGCGCGATGCAGTCACATCATCAGGGGAAAGTTTGCAAAGAAAGGGTGGGGGTGACAATGTGGAGGGGCTTGCGTGCAATCTCAGAGAGTTTTACTCTCGTCAGGTTATACATCGACACGAGCCACCTTCTCGCGTCGAGCGATTTGCAATTAAAGCTCTGACTTCGCAAAGCTCTAAGGCCATCTTCTCAGAAAACTTCGCCCACGCTGCTGCTCGCAGCCGCCTGCGCCGTGACTCCATATTTCTGAAAAGCTTCGACAGTGGTGGCGCAGATAGTCCAGTCCCACTCTGGTCCGATTTTCCACTTCATGAGCGCGAAGCGCGGGTCTAAGAGCCACACCGTTCGCGCCTCTCCTGATCCTCGGTACGCCCGCCCAACGAATTGACGCGTCGACCTTATCATCGTGGCCTCGGATTGCTCGCCGTCCCAAGGTCGTTGCCCAGATGGCGGCGGATACGGACAGCCAGCCATCACGAAATGCTCCGCCGACGCTAATCTGTTGCTCCCCTCCAGAAGTTAGAGTGAGTGTCTTATAAAAGTTTAACATCAAAACACCACGAAGGCCGGGCTTTCGACCTCCTTGAGGCCATTGCCGGCTCCCATGGAGAAAAGCGCTCAGCAAACGTTTGGCTTTTTTTTTTGAGTACTTCGGGGAGGGTAGGCAAAATCCTCATAATTTGCATACCCTCCCCGAAATACTCAAAAAAAAAATCAACTTCCTCTGGAAGCATTTCTTGGAACTTGAGACGGTCGGGGGCAAGCTTATTTATTTTTATCGACAGCTCAATAAAAGAGCTTGTCCCCGATAGTCTTGATTCCCAGGGAGTGTTGGCCTCGAGCAAAAAGGTGAAGACCAGCCGTTTTTCATGAAAGACGACCGGTCATTTTTTTGTAAAATGCCAGTAAGAATTGACCGAAATGAAGTGCAATTTTGTTGGATTCTAGTCGCAGGATTGCAAATGGGCACCCATTTGCAATCCTGCGACTAGAATCCAACAAAGTTGCACTTCATTTCGGTCAATTCTTACTCGCATTTGGCAAAAAAATGAGCGGCCATTTTCTACAAAAAAATGACCCGCCACTTTTCATAAGAAAAGAGACGGCAGGCCATCGTTTTGAATGCTCGAGTTCAGCACTCTCTGGAAATCATAATCAAGACGATCGTGAGTAAGCTTTTGCGTCGAGCGCTTGCCAAAAAAGCTCACCCCCGAAAGTCTCAACTTCCTAGAAGTGTTTCGCTGGCATGCGAAGCAAACACTTCTTGGAAATTGGGACTATCAGAGGCAAAGAAGCTTTTCCATCGAGCGCTCGACGAAAAAGTCTACCATCGATAGTCTCAATTTCCAGGAGGTGTTTGTCTGGCATCCGAAGCAAACTCTGAGACAATCAGAGGTAAGCTTTTTCGTCGAGCGCCCGACGAAAAAGCTTACCCCCGACAGTCTCAATTTCCAAGAAGTGTTTGGCTGATCCCTCGGAGCTTAGTGGTGGCCACTTTTCTCCTAGGTCCAAACGCTCGTGGTGGCCATTTTTGTGCACTCGTAGAGTAGTCGTGGCCATTTTTGAGAAATCTTATACGAAACAGATTTTTAAAACTTGCAAAGTTACCAGAAAAAGAACCAAAGAGAAAAGGAGTCGGAAGAGAGTAAAAGCGAAGCCTGCGCTCTTAAGTGAACTTCCCATTGTGCACGACGAAGAACAACCCAGAAACAGGGGTGCTCGGCTGTTGATCTCCTTGGCCTTCGACCAGAACGTCGGGAAGCTGGTCTTCCGCTTGTTGCGCGAACTCCTTTGCCGACGCATACGAGACGCAAGCAACGACGACCAGTCCAGTGCGCTGCGTTTTCTTCCAAAGATGGACACAAAAGCGGACCACTTCAGCCACGTATATCCGGTGTTCACTGAGGACGAACTTCGGGTCGAATGTACTGCGGCGGAGGAGGCTTACGGCACCTACCTGCGACAGACTCGAGACCGCGTTGCAGACCACCATGACTCGCGCAGGCCCATCTTTGAGTTTAAAAACTCGAACACCCTTCACATCTGAACCGAGGACCGCCTCAGCCTGGGCCATCGGCGGGGTCAACGCATCAGGGAACATCGTTCCAGACATGAGCACTAGCGTGGCTGCCTTTGCGATCTCTCCGAAGATGGCGGACCTGGATGCGCCACTCACTGCCGTCAGCTTATCCGATGACCACTGTGCTGGGCTCACCGAGCTAGATGAACTAGAAGTAGAGCTACTGCCGCCACTACTGCTTCCGGACGTCACTGCAGACGGCGCGCCGGTGCTGGCCGGCGTTTTTAGAAGTAATTGTAAAGAAAAGAAGATCGACGAAGCAAGCTAGCCAAGAAACCCCGCAGAAGTAGAACCACGGGCGCAAGCAGCAAAGAGCCCTTGCTACCTAGTCAAACTAACGAGATTGGTGGCCCCCCTCTATATCGAGGCCATACAAACTACACGAGTCGAAGCGACGCACTAGCCTTTCAATGAATCAAATAAACAAAGCCCTACAGGATAGCCTGTCATAACATGAGATAAACCTTTGCGCCTGGGGCTTTGAGCGTTTGGCGAAAAGCATGCGGAGCCGAACTGTCTGCCTCGAGGTTTTTCAGCTCTTCAACGACCTGCAGAGTTATGGTTTGGGAAGTCATGCCCGCACTGTATTCACAAACAACAGGTGCACACTCTGACTTAGCGAAGCCACTAGTACTTCTAACGACTCCGAGCATGCCATGTGTTTGCTGTAGCCAGAGAACGACGCTAAAAAATTTGACGAAAGCTAATGATGTAAGTACGTACCGCGCTGGGAAGCTCCACCGGCCACCGGCGGTCGCGGTGTCGTGCTTTTTCTATCTCCAAGAGCGGCACGTAGCGAGGATGAGGCGCGAAAGCGGTTTCAGCAGCAGTTACAACGCCCGGCATTATATTAGAAAACGAAATCGGCGCCCACGATGGAGCAGCTACTGTTACAGCCTAGCGCTTTCACTTATATATCGACGCGGAAAGGAGATAACTTAACTCAATGTGAATACTTAGCCAGCATCTGCCTCTTCTGGGAAGTGAGAAGCGCAGCGCTTAGCAGCATCAGCTTCAACACGTCAGTTTCAGTATCAGCGTAACGTTATGGGCCTCGTCGAAGATGACCAGCTTCGTCCCGCTCAAGAGCTCACGCCGTGCACTTTCTAAACCCGGCTGCAACCAATACGGGAACGTGGTGACCAGCACGCTATATCGCTGTAAAGTAAGAGATTGGATGGCCAAGTCGTGACGGGTTACGAAACAAACAGAAAGATGGAATCAAGGTGAGTTCTTTGGTCGAAAAGCTGAAGAAGATAGAACGGACGTCAGCAGTGTATCGCCCTACAAGGGGACCCCGCTCATCAGCATGCTATCAATGAAATCAACTTGGCAAAGTAAGTTTCTATATATGTAACGAGTACCTTTGTGAGCCGCTTATGGGCATAATACGGACACGATGCTCGCCGCTGTCCTTCCTCCCGGAAACGAGTGACGCCGAGGGTGATGTCCTCGATGTCGGCCCAGTCAAGGTTCTTGTGGAAGCTGCACCCGCCAAGCCCGGCGGTCTTGTTGCTGCACGCTAGGTTGGGGTCCTCGTTTGCCGCAACCTCCGGAACGAGGCAAAGTTCGCGCCGACCTGTGCGGACCATCGCGCGGACGCCCATCTTCTTGGCCTCAGCTAAAATATTGCGCCCCTGCTCATGCGTCCGCGTCACAATCGCAGCGCGACCAGACACATCACAGCGCACGCTGCGGCTTAGTGCGAGGCCGATCGCGGTCTTTCCCATGCCCGTTGGCAACTGCGCCACGACGTGGAACCCTTCGTCGATTGCGCGCGCCATCTTCGTGGCAGCATCCAGTTGCTGCGGGCGTGGCTTCAAAGGTGCGAACGCCGCGAGGAGCGGGTTTGCAGGCTGCTGCGCAGCAATCTGCTCCGGCGCGTCGTTGTTCGCGCGACGCTTCTTCAAGCCGGACGGGCTCACCAGCATTTTATCTCAATGACTTATAATATTGGCGGAGCCACCTTACTGGGGATAGACTTCGTTGAAAATAGAACACCGTTACGCTCTTACTAGAGATAGACCGCGTTGAAAATAAAACACCAAACAGATTTAGACACTACGCAGTACTAGCTTCAGCATCAGACTAGTAAGGCATTACTTTAGTCCTGAGCTATCCCACCAAACAGATGTCGACCGATCATGAGCTAGTATTATGGTCCGCACTGGCTGGAGGGATAAACATTGCTAGGGGCTGAATCAAGCGCAAAAAGAGACAGCGAACAGATATACAAATAATTAACTGCGAAAAGCACCAAAGTACGACGAGGCTCCTGCGTCGTGTGGGTATTGAGATTGACTTAGTCGACGGCGGAATCGTCGAGCCATAAGATAAGCCATACCTAAGCCCCACCAAGCGCGCGGCTGAGTAGGGGCCATACATCATCACCATCATCATCGATCACTACCAACGCGCCGCAACTTCTGGCGATGAAAAGGGGATCATCATCATTATCATCATCGTCGAGCTATCACTACCAACGCGCCGAAATTTCTGGCGATGAAAAGGGGATCGCCATCATTATCATCACCGTCGATAACTACCAAGACGCCGAAATTTCTGGCGATAGATCTTCTCACGCTGCATTTACTTCTTTGTAGTGCCTTGGTAAGGAGATGGACAAGGAGCTTCTAAGGATGAGCGACCTGTTTGCATTCTATTCTAGAGCTGGGCTGTCGCCTTCGTGTCTCTATTTTGAGTTCGTTTTCTGTTTGGTTTTAGTGTGAAAGATCCTCAGTGAGGTTTTGGACTTCCCGAGTCATTTCTGAACCTTCGATGCGTCTTCAATGAATAGATACGCCTGTGGTCCTTCGATGCGAAGAAAAAGATGAGAGGGAAGACGGCCGAAAAATGTCTACTCAAAAAAGCAGCGGGGGAACAGGCGGCCTTATCAAAAAGCAGTGCGGTTTTTTGGAGTGGAGGTCTCTCTCTCTCCCGCACCAGTGACGTTCTGGCCCACAGTTCTCTTTCACACAACCGAGAGCAGAAGTACCAAGCTGCCAGAGACCGACTAAAAAACCGAGCAGCGCAATTTTCTGTAGCTTCGTCGGCTTTCATCAGATGTTTCTTAGGGGGTACACCTTGCTTCAGCGTCTCTCTCTCTCTCGCGCTTGCGCGTCCTTGCTTAGTGATAGATAGACGCGTCTATTTTCTGGAAAATTGACCGATTTTTCAATTTTCGGAAAATTGAAGGGTTGATAGAGCGTGTTCTAGAATTCCTAAACTTCGTCTGCGTCAAGATGAAGGGCGAACACTTCTGAGTTCCGAACACTACGTATCACAACACGATAGATTGCAGAAGTAGTTTTGGTAGCAGAACTAGTTTTGGTAGAGTTTTTAGGTCTATTGCTTTGTGGTTGTAGCAACTATTCTGTATGATAATGTGGGTCGTGGGCGTGGGGGAAAGTCTGTGTAGTGATATCAACATTCCATATCAGAAGTAGATATCAGCATTTTCATTGATATTGTTCATCTCCTTACGACTCTTTTGTTTATTTTTCATGGGGAGTGAGTCTGAGTTGTACTAAGAGAGCGTCAACATCTCACCCACAACGCCAATCCATCCCTGTATACTCCTCATCACTGGTAGAGGAAGAGGATTCGTCCTCATCTTCTTCTTCTTCTTCTTCATCCTTATCCTTATCCTTTTGGGGTTGTACTCCGTTTGCGAAAGTAGCTGCATTTGAAGTTGACGTAGCTGCATTTGAAGTACCAACCACTTTGATCTGAATCGCTACAGGTTCATCTTCCTCTACTGTTTCCAGTAAGGCACCGGCATCAACAGCATCAGCACCTTGACCTTCAGCGTTCTCGTCTCTACAACTAGTACTATCTGTAATATCCTTCGACGTCTCGTTTTTCCGAGCTTTTTGCCTCTTATCCAGTTTCGTTCGCAGTTCTTTGAGTTCTAAAGACCGCTCTTGACGTCGTTCTTTTTCCTCTGCTTGCTGTTTCAGGAACCTCTCTTTTGCCCAAGCGGCCTTTATGCTTAGAGGAGGAAGGTGAGGCAAAAAGGACGACAGACAATCCAGCATTTCAGTACGAACGAGCGATCTCGATGAAGCAACGGAAGTATAGATACGTATCTCTACGTTCACATCTCAGAAAAGTGAAAATGACAGTCAGACTACACCGAAGGTGTAAATGAATAACTCACCAACTACGACACGAAAACAAGAAACATCAAGTCCATAACATTTCCAAATTCTCGCGATACTCCTTATCTGTAACGATGTCCATCCGCCTCAAGTCCCTCTCGAATTCCATCTCCCTTTTTTTTGAGGGTTTCGTAACTCCTAAAGCCTCAGCTTCCTGCTCTTCATCGTCGAAAAAACCCAGTGATTAGAGGAAAGATAGGAAAAATGGAAGAGGTATAATATTACAAAGACCACTACTTCTTATAGTATCGGTGGAGCACACCTAACTAGAAAACATAAAAACCAAAAAAGTCAGGTATTCCAAATATCTAAAAAATTTTTAGTGGCCACGTTTATATTAGGATCCGTTTATTTTAGGCGCCGCGCGTTCGTCCTTTTGCCCTGGAGGTCTTCTCATCTATGGCGGCCGAAGCCAGTGCATGCCTCAGAGAAGTGCTCGGTTCTCGCGCTATGTGCACCCACTAGTTCGCTCCAGGGTACCGGTTCACCAAACTAGTGCACAGCGCGAGAAGTAGGCCTTCATATAGTCTTAGCTCAACAACCACTACTTCTTATAGTCTTAGCTCAACAACATTCTCAGATCGGCGGGGTACTACCGTAGTTTTCAAAGCCATAATTGGGAAGATTCGTGTTCATTTGTGGCTCCTCCTCTACGGGTTCGTCTATCAAAAGCTGGAACTCCTCTAAAGTTATATCGTCCAAGTCGAAATCTGCTAAAGGTGCCGGTCCCGCACTAGTCTTATTCACACTTGTGCTCGATGCTGATAGACCAAAGGCGGGTGCACTTGATGTACCTGCACCAGCTGTTGTTGCTGAACCCTTATTATCACCTTGTTCAAGCCTGTCCAGGAGTGGGATATTCTGGTTGCCGGATGAACTAGAAGAAGAGCCTTCTCCACCTGCAGCATTCATTTTACTCGCCCTCTCCTTTTGAAGTTGTTCGTCTCGTAGTCGTTCAATGACTCGCTGCTTAATCTGCTCAGCCTTGTCCTCTTGTTCTGCCTTGTTTGCTGTTGTTGCTCCGGAAGTACTAGGTACGGCACTAGTTACTGCGGGTGGGCTTGAAGCTGGTGCTGCTGGTGCTGTAGCTCCAGTCGAGATCGCGCCACCTGCTGATGTTGTTCCTGAACTCTGCTCTCCTCCTGGCGGCCCATCGGTTCGTTGTTTCTTAGCACTGGTCGTCGGTGGAGGAGGTTTTTTGTCCTCGTCGGAGTCGTCGTCGTCAGATGAAGAGTATCCATCTGCTACGCCTCCCGCAGCTGGCCTTTTTACAGCTCCATTACCAGTGGCCTTTGTTGTTGAAGATGTTGGAGGTAGTTTTGGGTCTTCAACTTGTGCTCTAGTAGTAGTATTCTCTTTTCCAACCTCCTCAGTTACAGAAGAAAATTGAATACTAGTTGTCGGCTGCTCTGTTGTACTAGCAGTCGTGCCTGCCGTAGTCGTGTTACTTCCCGTCTCCGTTATTTTCGCGTTCGCCTGTGCCTCTTCTTCTTGTTTCGCCTTAATACTTGTTCTTTCTTTCGCCAGCAAAGCCTTCTTTTGCCACTCCAACATAGCTTTCTGATGCTGCGCCGATTTCAAGTGCTGAGCCCAGAGACTTTCGTGCCTCACGTGGGCGTTGCAGATGATACACTGTAGCTCGCCATTCGGCAGCCATCGAGCAAACTTGGGTGGGGGTTTCGTTTGGGCCTTCTTCTCCCTGGCCTGCTGCATCAACTTACGGAGTTCCGCCATTTTGCTGTTCTAGGAACAAAATAAAAATAATAGATGTTGAATTTGCCTATACACAGGACTTCTTCTTCATATGGTCCTAGCACACTAAGAGAAACTACGGTGAAATAGGATCTTCATCATGCTAAAACAATATGACAAAAGCACAAAATGAAGATTCCAATCAAAACATCCTACGAGTATTCCTTGGCACTAAGCATGGGCGAAATTTCATCTAATGTTTCACAAACAGAGTCGTCCTCCTTCTGTAACGGTGGCTGATAATAACAACATGTGAATGCTGGTGGCTACAGATGATTCTTCTTCGTTCTTATGATCGTTCAATTTGTGTCTTCAGTATATGGAAATGGAGAAGGCTAGTCTGCTTTTTTCATCTTCAAATTCAAGTTCTAGATTTAGATTTGGAGATTTCAGAAATTGTTTCTGGCCACCTATAGGGGCGCAGCAGTTACTATTTCATTCGGTGATCGGCTAGTCGTAGTCCATGGTCATCAGCCTGTATCTTCTGAAAAAAAGCTATCGCAGAACGAGATGAACACCAAATGCGCATCCGTCATCGAACAAGCCAGCCATGCAAGAAGAACGTGTTCCCGAAGAATATCGATTGGATTTCATTTTTCAGTTAAACTGTTTCCTTACTGGCGTTTTCATTCCGCGTCGTGGTTTCTGTAGTCACCATTCAACAGCTTTATAATCTCCTTTGTTTTCGGAAGTAGAACTAGAAGATGGTGAAGATAAGAGGTTGAAAGAAAGATCTGAGAAGTGAAGTGAAGATTATGATGATGTAGTTGTGAGTACTTCTATTATTCAATAAAGGAGGTTAAGTCAATACTATTTGAAATAGAAAAATCTGGATCGCGAAGTAGTTCACGAATTTCGATTTCAACATGGGATATAATTTTGCAATTAGAATGTTGACTTTGATGACATAGAAGAGGACATGTTTAGATTGTGATTGGATAAGAATAAGAAGACAGACTCAATGAGTGACTTGTGGAGTGAGGAGCACTCTTTATGACAAAAAATGTTAGCGAAAGCTGCATCATGCGAGATTATTTTCACTTACTTCCACTAGATGAATGTTGAGTCACACTGGGATCTCGATCATCATGTGTCAATTTGGGGCAGCGGAGGACCACTCAGTTCTGAGCCGCGGACCACTTAATTCTTCTCCCTGTACTGTCCGAGATTCTTCTATGACAAATGTGTGTACTAAAAGTCCACCATCATGAAAAATCGAAGTGCGAGTCCACCATCATGAAAAATCGAAGTGCGTCCTGCATCCAGATTCGCCGAAACCTTGGATATTAGAGAATGTGCCCCGATGTCGATCACAATTATGATGTCGCGTGAAGATGAAATAGAAGAACTCGAACTATAAAAATACGAGAACGTCGACTGAGCAGTAGGTAGAGATGATGAAACAGAAGTGGAAATTCAATATTGATACTCGTCCATTAACTACGTGTGTGTGTGTGACTGTGAGTAACATGTCTAACTTTTTTTTCTTCCCATAACTTCGATCTCCTTCGAAAACACCTCGTCCTCGACGTCTCTGGAAAACCAGGTATCTAAAATGCGCTGTGTTTTCCGATCCATGTCATTCGGCATCTTGCTGTTTGAAAACCTGTCTCCTACATTACGCAGCGTTTGTTCTAACCCAGTTTCCTCAGCTAAGAGGACGTACGGATTCGAATAGCTGCTAGAAGTTGTAGGACTACCACTATGTTGCATCGAAGATAGACATGCTGCACGTCCGCGGATAGCATGAGCCATGTGCTTCTGAGCAGGGTCTAGGACATCGTGGACCGCCATTGCTTTTGCTCCAGATCCAGTTCTTGCACTACTACTATTAGAGGTAGGCTTTTGGTGTTCGTTTATCCCGTTTGTTATGGCCGTCCCGCTTAGGAGAGCCATAACAAACGGTAACAAAAGCACCTTTAACCTACCCTTAATACTAGTCGTAAATAAACCTCCATCTGCTGCACCACCACCACCACCTACTAATCCAGTACGCCGATTGTTCGGACGAAAAGAACTTCTTTCGAATAAATGATCTCCCTCATTACTCCGCATACTCAAGTCGGATCTGCCACTATCGAATCCGCGGTGTGCAAGCGTGCTCGTGTTGATAGCCCAGGAATCTTAGCAGAAGTGTGTAAGTAATGTGAATGACAAGCTCACTACAAAAACCGGAATCATTGTGGTCATTCTCTGAGTATCTTCCCTGTATCAACAAATCATAAGCATAACTTTTCTCCCCAACACCATTCCTGGCCACTGCTCCACCTTTCTCCTCTATTCCATTGTCCTGTGAATCTACCATGTATGGGTCTTGTGATCCGAATCCCCTTGTGATTTCCGGAGAAGCGAAATTCCTATCATTTTCTGCACTAGTGGTCGCGTTGTCGAGTTGATGCATCAAGGCGTTCTCATCTAAGGGGACGCCGAGTTGCATCCCTTGAGGTGTTAGAAAGGTCATACAACTCAACTCAGAAGACCTGAAAAAGTTCAAAAGTGAAAAAACAAGCGAGAGAGACCTAACACGTGTCACATCTCCTAGTCCTAGAATACTATTCACCTCTATTACTTATTTGAGCCATAACAACCCTCCCGCCCTCGTCTGCCCTGCTTCCTCCCCTGCCACTCCACTCCTCCCTTTATGGATCAAGCACGGGCTCGATGTCGGCGCTTGACAGCCTGATGGCAAATCTACGAAAGTAGAAGGACATTGTCGCTCACCTGCTTCGAAAATTAACACTAAATTGTCCAGTAAGAGACAGTTAAGCGAGACGTCATCGGTACCCCCTGACTCCAACCAGTCTCGGACGATGACGAAAAAGCCCTTCTCTTTGACAAAGTAGTCTATGGTTTGCCGGACTGTCCAAGTAGATGAAGAGGATGGAGTGCAAGTGGAAGAGGAGGAAGTGCCACGGCCAGTTGTACCTACGATCGTCATGTTGTTGAAATCAACTCCATTCATCTCCCTAGCTTTCTCTACTTCAACAGCGTGAGGAAGTAAAACTTTGAGGGCATTAGCAAACGCAGTGACGCACTCTTTGGCTAGCACGTTAGAGCGTCTTTCCTGCACAGCTTCAGCGAGAAGGTCGAAAAAATCGATGCCTCGCTGATTGTTCACGACGTCTTGTTCAAGATGTAGTAGTGGCTGTGCAATATCATCTTCGATGTCCTCTAGTTGTAGACCTTCATGATCTCCACCAAGAAGCATTGCCATTGGTCCACCACCTAAACTACTACCACCTATTGTCCTTCCTCGCCCAGCACCAACATTCACATTGTTCATCGTAGTTCTACCTCGTCCTCGTTCTAACGGCTCACAGAGTGCCAAACACTGTTCCGGTGTCCCATGTGCGAGGACGCCGACCATTTTTGCGATGTCGCGTTTCTTCCTCGTTGACTCTCCAGTAATCAACCACACAGTGCCGAGAGCATGCGTCAGGCCACTGGAGACGCAAGCGTCAAGAAAGCCGACGTCTGGTGGAGCGTTTCTCACTAGTGTGCCCAACAGGAGCAAGACAAGGCTACGAAGTTGAGCTGAGATTGATTGTTGTTGCGGAGGGTTATTGTCCGCTGCAAGTGCTGGCGTGCTAGAAGGGTTTGCTATAGTTAAAGCTCAGCATTCATTGGTCACCGACTCAGAACGGAAGAGACCCCCTTCAAAGCTCTCCCCTTTCGTCCCTTCGTTTCTTTCCCCTGTTGGTTCTCTCGAGAAGGGGTCGCCTCTTCGATCTCAGTGACCAACCCCAATGACCATTGAAAGTTGAGCCTTAATATAGACCCATAGTTGTTGTCTCCTCCGTTTTGATACTGCTGTAAGAGCTGTTCTCGGTTCGGTCCTTGGTCGTAAGGCATCAACACTAGGCCAACAGCTGACGCCGCTTGCTCCATGTTGTCCTCCACCACAGGAATAATTTCTATCTGATGATCCTGTCGTGTAGTACAACTAGTTGTACCAGCTGGTTGATGTTGAACCCGAGCACCAACACCACAACCTCCGCCACCACCACCTGCATAGTCCTGGTGGAACGAGGAGTCAACTTCACTTGCACTGCTGTTGATGTTACCGGTCAGGCAGCTTTGAAAGAGACTACTGCAGTCAGCGGGGCCATTTGCAAGGCCACCTGCGCCATTGAGGCTCGACGTCGATTGCCGTCTACTATTAGCGTTACTCCGTCTTCTAGTCCCATGGTAAAAGCTATTCTTATGATCTGCATCTTCAGGGTCGTTTCCGACATGTTGCGGTTGAGAGTGAGACTCCTGCCTCCTTCCGAGGACTTCCTCATCACCGACCAGCACGTCTTGGCTCATGGATGCAACAGGTCTCGTGGGCGCAGGAGGCGTTATCGTCCGGGAATTCGATACTGACAGTGGAAGTTCATACAAACCTCCTGCTCCACCAGAACCTAGTAGGGAAGAAGGCAGTACTAGTTGTTGATGGTCCACACTCATCATCCCGATCCCGCCTAATATTGAGTTACTAATATTAGTATTTATAGGGTTAGAGTTCATTTGTGGATGAATCACTCCGATGTTTGCTATCCCTTCATTCTCTTTGTTCAACACAGTCGCTGCGTGGTTTTTCCGTTTACGACCAAGCAATCGACCTCCACCTCTGTGATCACGTGAAGACGAGATGATCATCGTGCTGTTGAAGTCGACATTGTCGCAGCATACTAAGGGGCCTAAAAGGGGTATACTAGATCCGGCGCCGTCTGTTGGCGTGTCCGGATTCAATTTGGCACGTAGTGATGACTTCGAAGGTGGCGTCGAGAGAATGCCTGTGCTACTTCTACCAGCTGTGGGAGGAGGCGGAGCACCTCCACCTGCTGCTGCACCTGGTTTATGATTGATCCCAGTAGAGGACGTACAACTAGGGACGATATTTCTAGCACCAGGACCTCCAGTCGTGTTGTTCATCACGTTCATGGTACTATTGTCTATTGCTGCCAAAACGAAAGCTGAAGAATCTACTAGAGGTCCTCCACCCATCGAAGATGCTGCTCTTTGTGCCTGATTCACCTTGAGCATTTGATCTGGGCTGTTGTGTAACGCGCTGCCTGGTGTAGAGGAGAATGGCAACGAGGAACAGGACGCCCATCCTCCGCGCCTACCTAAGGACGAACCGAAGGACCTCTGACTCTTCCTAGCGAAGATGATTGGGGAGATGGGGGAAGAATGCAGAGACAAGTTCCCTTTGGAGATGATTGGGGGACCACCTCCACCGCTATTATGGCTACAACCACTGTTGCGACTACTGACGCTTAGAAATAGTCTGCTGTCTATGTTGGAAGATGCTCCAGGTGGCACTCCTGAAGAACCGCCGACATGAGGATTCTGTGCCGTAGAGCTGCTACTACCTCCGATCTGAAATCGAATGTTGAAGCTGCCTCCAACATCAGGCTGTGGCTGTGCGAGGAGGTTCTGTTCTACTCCAGGAATTCCTTCACCACCAGGAGTCGGCGCCTGCTGTCCCTGACCCTGACTAGAAGACATCATCTGATCATCCTGCGAAGTAGCACACATCATCTCCTGAGACCACTGTATCTCTCCTCCAGGGTTTCGGGTTGTTCTAACGCCCACTAGTCCTCCAGGTGGAGCTAGTAAAGTAGATTCATCTACTAAAGGCCTTCCAGCGGCTCTTGAACTTCCACCAGGAAGTAAAGAAGTCGTCGAATTTGGGATGCCAGACACCAACAGATCGCATAAGGTCTTCACGAAGGGGTTACAAACTGATGTTCTGCTTCTACTAGGTTTGCTTTTACTCCTGATGTCATCTGCATCTCCTCGATCTTGACCTTCATCCATGTGGTCTTCCTCGTGCCCTGAGCTTGTTGAAACCTCCATCAAAAGCCGATATCTTCTACGTGCATCGGATTCCGCCTGTGGATGTGTTGGTCCTGCTTGTAGCATTTTCTTAGGATTGGAAGCGCTGAAAAACGAGTTCAAACCCATGACCGCGTCTTCGGTGATTTCTAGGTCTAAATTTCGGACTATGGCTTCGACAAAGACGGAGAGGGAGGCCTCGACCTGAGGGTGGTGATTTTTGCATTTGTCATAGCAGCTATGCTATGATTGCTATAATTGCTTCTCCGTGTAAGTAGTTAAATACTTAGAAGGTTTTGCAAAATTATTTCAGAAGAAAGAAGAACCAGTTGTGGCAAAAACTGGTGAGTACCTTCTCCAATGCTGGCGCTGGCTTTCCTCTACACAGCACTTGTAATGCCCAAAAAGCTGTTCGATAGACTTAGACCTCGTGTCCTAGTTCATCCCTGTGGAAATCTCAAATCCCTCAAGCGTAAATGAGTGAGTATTCCCCTTGTAATGGGGCGCATACGGTTGAGGGATGCCTATGGAGATGGATTAGCAGTAGCCTTAATAGACCTTCGTCTTCCCTGTATTTGACCAATGCGACATTTGACTTGTTGCGTTGCAGACTTTCCCCAACAATTCCACAACCTGCATATTCAACAAGCCATCCCTAAACGCAATAGACGATGCCTCACCCGCAATATTCGCCAATGACCAAACTGCCTGTTCACAAATACACACCGAGAGTGCGGCTTCGGAGTGCAAAAGTTGGAGAAAGCCTTCGTGGGCGCCATGACGGCACAGAGTCGTGAGGTAGGAAGCGGAGTTTCGGCTCTGGTCACTGGCGACGTTGCAGAGAATCCAACAGGCTTCAAATTGGGCCTTGAGGTCGTTTGCGTTGGTCATGATGTGCACTAGCAGTGGAACCGTTGCGGAAGCAGCTACTATGTTGCCATCCATGCTAGCACTAGTTGTTGCACTAGACGTAGTGGGAGTTGTGTCAGTGGTTGACGGTTGTAAATCGACTTGCTCTTCCTCAATGGGTTGAGCACCACCAACACCCACCAAGAAGTATCCAGCACTAGAAGACCCATTCATTCCCACAGCACCATGACCACCAGCATCTTTGATGTTACAACCATTAGAACTATTCTGCAGCAACAACATACTCGACGCTGGTGCCGTAATCGCTCCAGAAGACGCGCCGAAGACTATAGCTGCCGTAGCCGCAGCCGTACTACTGGCAGCCGCACTACCCCCTTTCTCATCCGGGGTTAGTCTTGACCTGAGCTCGCGGAGAACGCGCAAAACTGTTGAGTATTGTTGCCACTGGCGGAGAAGGGGACCTGGTCTGGCAGACGATGGTCCACCTGTTGCTCTAGATCTCGAAGTTGGAGAGGACGATGACTGATGCATGTCATGAGCAGCTACAGCGCTAGCGGAAGCCGCGGATGAAGGGAATAACACTGCTCCAGTTGCTTGTCCACCAAAATGGTTACTTCCACGACCCGTAGAAGTTGGAATTGGACCAGTGCAGCAAGTGTTAGTGAAGTTCGTCATCTCCTTATGTAGAACTTCGTACTGGGACTCTGCTAGGACAGCGACATGGTCAAAGATGTCAGAAACGTATGCCAGGGCTGTCAGGGATGAAGCGGAGGCGTGACCGGAAACGGCGCAGGTGATCTGGTGATATTATTTATTACATTTAGATTTTTAATGATTAGCCGAGTGGAAAAAGGCCACGATGAAGCTTTAACGCAAACGCCACTTGATGTTACGAGTACCAGCTACCTTAACTTGTAACAATCTATTGATCTAACTATCGGTGAAACAGATATTGCACGCGCACTCATCTAACTATCGGCTAAACAGATATTGCACGCGCACTCAAGTGCTAGTAGTACCTCTTCCTTCAAGTAATTTTCCTTCGGCACCAAAGAGAGCACATCCCGCTCTTCTTCGCCATTCCTAAACACGATGCATTTGTTCAACGCATCACATAGCTCCAAACAGCTTGCCTGCTTCAACTGCTCTTCCGTGCAGTCGCGTTGGTTCATCAAACTGTTCCTCAGGATCCCTCTAAACTGAAATAAGTTCGCTTCGTGTTCCCGAACTCTCCGCTCGGACGTGCTCAACACGTCTCGCATCTGCGGTGTCATGATGACGTTATCTAGAGGACTCACGTCGGAGCGGCGACAAGAGTGCTGCGAGTGCTGAGAGAGTGGAGCATTGTTGTTGTTCCCAGTGTTAGAAGAGGTGTCGGGATGAATTCATCTCAGGGATCGTCGGGATGAATTCATCGCAGGGATCATCTGGTGGGTCCCTTTTTCCCGATCACTTTGGAGATGATGATGAATTCCCTAGTACCTGAAGGCATAACAGTGAGATCAACAGAGCCGTTAAACCTGGCTGAGCTACGTCTTCTGGCATTGCGACTGGACTCTGTGTGCAAAGGCGGTGTTTGGTGTGAGTTCATATGTTGAAATGGTTGGTGCTGACTGTTCGGGTGATGTTGAAAGTAGGTGGAGGAAGAGGAGGTTCCAGTTGGAGGAATCATGGATAATGAGGCTGATACTCCTCCACACCTGTCTTAGAGCTGTCCGCCATTCATCTTCCAAGTGCTGCATCCTTGAAAAGTATGGCGGAGTCCTTTTCCCTTAGGTGGATACTCCTCCATACGTTTCAAGGATCATGCGTCCAAAGATGTATTAGGTACAACAGCCTTAACTGTCGCATGCATCGCCTCTTCTACTCTCCAACCCTGGTAATTGCAGCGACGACGTAGATGACGACCCAATTCTTGTACCAGCAATAGCACTTCTACCTGTGGTACTTCCCGGCACCAGTGCTGAACTAGGACTACACTGTGGTATTCCTTTCTTCGCTGCACCTTTCCTAACTCGGACATCAGGTGAACAGGTACAGGGATTGTTCTGGAAGGAGGAGGATGATGAGGAAGATATCCACGCTCCAACTCCAGGGTCTCGAGATGACCCTTCTCCCTCTCGAAACGTCCCGGTCTCCAGTTTTCTTCTTTTTAACGCTATCATTTCTCGCTTTTCCTCCTTTCGTAAGCGAAATTCATCTTCGTCGCGCTTATCCCTGACCGCCTCATTCTCCAAGGCCGCCGTGTCCTTGAAGGCTCGACGACGGTCTTGGAAATTTAAACGGTCTTCAGAGGAGGTGGCGTGGGAAGGGACGTTCATTTTGGCGAATGCGTATGTGGAGTGGATGGTGGATTTTTGTCGTACTAGAAGTACGTACTAGGTCTCTTGTTTCAGAAGATAGGAGGTCGTTAACGGAAATAGCAGGGGCGCGCGGAAGTAAGTTACTTAGTAGGAGTGGGCTTAGAGTTTAGGGTTGATAGACATTGCTCCGTACAGGTAATGATACTCGTTCCAAATGATGCAATCATGGAAATCTGAAATTGATAAGCTAGAAACTACTGAAAGAAGAGGAATGTAGTCAAGACTCTTTTATTTCAGTCAGTAACTCGCTTATTTTGACTTTTCGAATATCTTTTGTTTAGTTGAGTTGACAGAAAAGTATATTGATGGGAAGCGGAAGAGCAAGCTGTTACTTAGTGAATAAAAATATCCAACCAGTACGACCAGCAGGAGGAAGCTAACGCGAAGTATTGAGAATGCTAGCCGATATAACCGATCCATCTACGAGTACAACATTGACGACTCGCGACAGAATGAGCTTCTTCTTGTGGGGCACGACAAGATACACGAATCTTTGATTGATGTTGAGGGATCCTCGTGTTGCTCTTTTATTCAACATCAACATCAAGGGCAGTCGAACTCGAAGTACAACAACTTTCAAGAAAGCTCGACAACCGAAGACAGCACCGATTGTCCGAATTTTTCTCTTCATCTTAGAAAGCATAGAAATCAAGGCCAGCTTCAGAAAGGACATGCATCTTCAGGAATTGATCATCACCTTGCACACAATGTCGAGAAGAAGGAAATGAACACCCGATGTCGAGGAGCGGGTACTAAGTAGCATTCCCAAGTAGTTTTTGGGCTAGTTGTTTTGCTATGTTTTTGGGCTTTTTGCCCTGTCGAAGAATCTCACGAGTTGCGTGTGCAAAAAAATTGAGAACTTTGGTTTTTCTGCAACAAGCGGCTTCATCTTCGTTCAGGTGGGAAAGAAAAAATGTTGTTGTATAAGATGTAGGAGTTGTAGCTTCGTTTTTCGATTCAATTTCTTGTCAAGAACATCCGTCATTGAGTGTGCGTGTCTCAATCATGCCTTGTTGTCGTTGATGTAGTAGTATCCGCGAAAACTAAGGTGGCACTTTACCCCGAACAAGAACATACAACTTAAATTGTCACGACGTATCATCAGTCGCTATCCTCCGCTGCTGCAGCCAGCAGTGCTGCTGCACTCTTTGCTCCTGCCTTTGGTGACGTTTCGGGCGAGCCACCATTTGACGCTGCCTTACCATTGCTTCTAGCTGGCGACTTTGATGCGGCATTCTCCTTCGACTCGGCAGCTTTACCTTCCTTCTTTTCCTCTCCCTCTTTGTTGCTCTCGTCCGCAGAACCTTCCTCCTTCGAGTCTTTGCTGTCTACTTTTCTTCGCTTACCTGCTGGCTCAGAGCCTGCATCCTGGTCCCGTGTTGGATCGTATTTGGCGATAATCGCCATAATATCGTCAGGATACTTGTTGCGGAGGTACCTTGTTTGTTGTTGGAAAGGGTTTAGGGTTTAGGGTACTTGATTTTTTTTCCAAAATATCGAAAAGTTCTAGTTGTAACCACTAAGGCGTTTGCTTCTAGAATGGCATCAAAATATAAACAAAAAGATAGTACTTGACATTCGAGAAGCAATGCGAGAGGACCTCGATTTTTTCATCTGTAATGATGTGTCCTTCTGCTTTCAGCAGTGCGTGAATGAATTTGAGTCGGGCGTTGTAGTGACTCTTCGGTTCATCGTTTCTTCTACGGGCGTAAGATTTCTGAAAATCGAATTCTCCAGCAGCCTTCTTGCCATCTTCGAGCTCGGCCGCAGGTTTGTCCTTGTCGGTCATTTTTTTGTGCTAGTTGGAGGAGGTGCTACTTCTACTAACCTGTTCTATCTAGTAGGAGAAGAAAAGTTAACTCAAACTTTACTTATTTTCCTGAACCAAGAACTAGATGATTGACGGACAGAGAATGGAAAAGAAGGAGTTCAAATCCCCAAGAAGAGGCTGTTTTCCCAAAGATCGACTAATCGAAAATTTCTCACTGGGCCTTGGGGTTAGAGGATCTTCATTCATTCATGTTGTGTACACGAAGGCCTAGGACCGACAGAGAGAAAGAGCGATCACACTGGTGCTGGTGGAGCAGAGTATTCTTCTAATTGGTTTTCTTCTTACAGCGACAGCAGCAGGAAACAAGATGAAGTCCCGACAACAAGCAAAGATCTTGCATTTCCTCGTGTCTTTTTTTCATCATTTGGATCTAGGAATGACATTTACGACTCATTCTCATCATCATCAATCGTGTACTTCACGTTGTGACCTTGTTGTGACCTTGTGGGAGTTCTACTTACTTTACTGTTGCACTTTTTTTCTCAGATGCACAGCACCGATATGCAGCACGAGGAGACTTGACTGAGTATGATTTAAAGATTATTCTTGGTCGGGCGTAATTATGGTATTGACATGGAAAAAGAAAACAAGTGGACGGTAGTCTTGTTGTAGTACGTAGCTTAGTGTCTTGTAGTCTTCAGGAAACACGACTATGCAAAATCTGTTCAAAGAGACTGACTAAAAACTATTGTAGCTCTACCAGGTGGTTGAAACGCGAAACATGAACCATCGTGGAATGGGATGAAAAAAGGTGAAAAATGCGAATGGAGCATAAATACTAGGAATAGAATGAGGATAGACAAGAAAAATGAAGATCATGTTTGCTGACGTTGATATATTGGAAGGATAACTCAGTTCACTTCAAGTACCTTATACCATAGCAATTTTTGCGAGCGACGGGTGGTAGAACGTTCCTGCTGTTGTTTTTGCTTTACTACATGCTGGTATTTGTGTGTTGAAGATGTTTCTCATCTATTTCATCCCGATATCATTCTCGTACTTGTCACAAAGTTTCGCATTTTCTCGTTATCTCTATGATGGTGGTGAATCAATCGATTTTCCGAAGCAGATGCAGAATGCTTGTTATTGAAGACTTAAAAATCTTTGTCCGGACTTCGACTAGAAGCCAGCAAAGCTTCCGTAGACACAAAGTTGTCCCGTATGAAATCCTCTGTCGAACCCATGAAGGATTTCTTGTTTGCTTCCTGCCTTTCCGTAGAAGTTAACAGTGAATCCCTCAATGCCTGCCGCCGAGCTCCTAGTAGATTGATGCGTACTTGCTTTTTAACGTTAGTAGTGCTGGCAGAATAGTCTTGAGACGTGTCCAGTAGCGATGTTCCCACGGCATTGATGTCTAGGTCTGATTGCGCGTCAAATGGATGTTGATGCTGGCCTCCTCCTATGTTGAAGCCCCCTGTGCTAATATCAGTCAGAAGATGACCAAATAAAGCGGATTCTGTGTTTGTCGCGACTGACGATGCATTGGATGCGGTTGACCCTCTGCGGACGACCACTGGCGGAGCCACTGTTGCACTAGTAGTGTTGTTGTTTTGGAGCTCTTGAAGTGGATTCTCATCGCTGTAAGACAAGTGTCGACCCTGTAACTCATTACGCTGGTTCGAAGAACAAAGAAACCGGCTGGCGTCAACGCCAGATTGAAGATGATGCTGTGCTTCGTCTTGCTCTTGTCCGGCAGAGATACGACCGTCTTGCTCTTGGCCGGCTGTTTTCTGAGAAGAAAATGGCGGCGATCGTTGCGTCAAGTGAGATGCTTTGATTTTCACTTGCTGTTGAGTATACTCTGTCGTGCCACCAGTGCGGGGACCACGAGCAGACATCAGGGGTGCGCCGGATGACAGCGCGGCAGACTGCGAACCGCTAGAAGCTGTTGCAGTGGATGGAGATGGGAGGCTGCTCGGTCTTTGAACGCTGTTGGCGGCTGTCTGGCTTTGCTCTCCACTATGAACGAACATCCACCCAAAAGCGGAGTCTTCAAGATTCAGCTAAATCCATCAACAGAACCCGCTAACTCGGCTAAAAGAGCCCGAAAATGGCCAACAGAGCCAGCTAATTCGGGTTCTGCTGATGGATTTAGCTGGATCCAGAAGGTTCCTCTTTTGGGAGAATGTTCGCTCTTACTCTCCACCAGCACTACTTGTCACAACAACCGCTCGTGGCGTAATCTTCACTGCTCCCGGCGCTCCCATGATCTGATGGGTATGACTAGCCGGCCCAAGTGCCGCTAACAGCCTCGAAGCCACATGACCTTCGCCACGCTTGAGGATTTTTCTCACCCGTGCGGTATTAGTTGAAGTACCCCCTGTGATCGAGGATGAAGAAGAAGACGAACTACAAGAGTTGTCTGCAGCGTTGTTGTTCGGTGAATGGACCTGATGTTGAGCCAGATGTTCTTGTCGAACATGTCGAGCCAGATGTTCTTGTCGTTGTGTACTCGTTGTTGGTGAGCTTTTTCTGGCAGCTGTGCTACTTGCTCCTGTGCTGCGAGTACGCAAGCTGCCAGGAGACTCAGCGGAATGGTAACTCTTCTCCCTTCTAGAAGTAGAAGAAGCAGTACCAGCAGCACCTCCAAAAGTGCCCACAAGACTTAAGTCCTGTAGTTCGTTCTGATCTCTACTGTAGACCAACTCATCCTGAACAGGATTCTCCCTACAAAGACCATCATGGTCCTTGCTCGGCTTAGCCAAGAGCAACACAGCTTCGGGAGGTCTGTAGAACTCCACATCCTCTTGGTTCACGTGATACAGGTTCTCCTGCGGCAGCAAGTCAACGTCTTCTACTTCTAGATCTGAATCTTGAACGTCATTATTCTTGTTGTCGACAACGTAACCGTCACAGTCCACCTCTTCTACACTAGTGCCGTATGGTACGTGTGCAGAAACTTCTTCTAGTGGGTTCGCCATCGCCGCTACAGAAGCCACCTGTTCAGCATCTTCAACACTTTCTTGTGCTTCCATCAAGCTTGCACCATACGCCACGTGTTGCTCAAGAGCACCGTCATCTGCGATTGATTGTTCGCCATACAGAAGCGCGTCACCGCAAATACGCTGAGGCTGTGGCTCTCCGAGAAGGTGTGCAGGATGTAGCTGCCCATGTCCTGCCGTGTTACTACTATGCGCCATCAAATGTTCGACCGCCGTTGCTTCAGACGATGCTGTTACGGACAACGAAGACTTGCTGTTGGTTTTGCTACTCCTCGTTTCCGGTCTTAATGCTGACAGATCCACTACGCTTCCAACTCCACCAGGGTGATCTTTGTCGTACTGATATTTTGAGGTTGCCGAATTGCATTCTTCAGAACATCCTTGACCTATTTTCCCCTCGAAGAGGAGCCAAGGATGGTAGTGAGGGATGCAATTCGGAAACCCTTAAGATATTGCTCGGTGTGATGTTCTTGTTGTTCAAGATCACCCATACAGCTTGCAAATAGCTCACCCGTAGTTCCTTCCAGGTTCTGATCGTTGTAGTAGGACCAAGGCTGCGCCGGCGCTTGATGTGCCTCTCCTGCTAGCCCTTCCTGCGTGCTTTTATGCTGTTGATGGTGGTTCGACTCAGCAGTAGTCGTTTGTTGAAAATCAAACTTGTTCAGCGCGTCACCACTCATTTTCATGTGGTTGTGCTTCTGCTCGTGGTTCGTGTTTTTGTTCTGATGAACGGAATCATGTTGATCCACAACACTGGCAAAGGAAACAGACTTTTCTTCATTAAGCGTATTTCTGTTGTCCAGGTCATCACGTGCGGTGCCGTAGGCACTACTGGCGTCCAATTGTTGATGGTGGAAGTCAAGCTGTTGTTGGTGCTCACTTGTTATGTCCATGTTCATCTCTTGGTTGAAGTGAAGCTGTTGTTGGTGCTTACTTGTTATGTCCATGTTCATCTCTTGGTTGAAGTGAAGCTGTTGTTGGTGCTTACTTGTTATGATTTCCATTTCCTCGCTTTGATTTCCATTTCCATTTCGTTGACCAAAGATATTCGCCTGCTGCTCTCGCGCCAATTTACTTTTCGCTTTCCGAGAATATGGACTCGAAAACGGGCTGTCGCGCACTGCATGAGTAGCAGCAGGTCTATTGCCTTTCCCAACGCGTCCTGGTGAATCATCCAGAAGCTCAGGGTGTGGATGTTCATGCTGCAACTGGACTGGAGCATACGAAGCTGCTCCTGTTCTTGCAGCCCCCAACTGTTCAGCCACCTCATTATTTATTGCTGCCTTAATAGTTGAAGTTGTTTTGACCAGATTCATGTGTAAATGTAGTCCGTGAATGCCACCAGGACCATCTTCTCCGCCTTCCTGTTCTTGTAATTGTAGTTCCTGCATGACTTGTTTTCTCGCGCGGTCAATCATCGGCGTGATGCCATGAATGTTCAGCGACAGGTCCTTGCTAATGGGTACATCAACAGAGAGAGCTCTTGTAGGACTGGCGAAGAGGTCTTCGGGATTGCCAGTTCGACCGGGAGGTTGTAGCCGCACATCGAAATGACCAACGACTTCGCGCTTGGTGGTGACCACCTGGTGAATAGTTTCATGATGAGTATGAGTAGATAAACTTAAACGTACTACTTATTCGATTTCGAGTCGTCTCGTCCGTTTATTAATCATACCACCTGCTGATCCTGCTATTCACAAGTCCTAGAGGTGGAAGTACAAGCAGAACGTTAGAAACAGAACTCAACAACAGCTCTAACTAGTACCTGCTCCCCCTGTCCAGCACCTCTCCCTCGCCTCAGTGGACTCGGACTCAATTCCGGAGCCCTTGTCACTCCATTTCCAAAGATTCCGCCTCCTTCACCTGCACCACTACGGCCAAAACCCATAAAGGGAGAAATAGGTGAAATGGAGGATTCTGAGCCTCCTTTTCCAGTAGAATCTTGCAGATGCCGTCCAGAGGGCGGTTGTGGTGAGAAGTGAAGAGGGGGTGGCGCACTGGCTTGTGGGAAAAGGAGAGGAGCATGTTGTTGAGGAGCATGCTGTTGTTCTTGAGATTTTTCAGCTGAGTGCAAAGGAGCTGCAGACGATGATGCTGGCTCTGTTGCTTTATGTGCAGAAGTAGTTGCTCTAGTATTCTTCTGTAAAAACGCACTAGCTGTCGAAACTTGTTGGTAATGATTGTGAGCCTGTGCTGGTGCAGCTGTCAATTCATCATGTTCGTCTGGTACTCCTTCATGCTCATGTATTTGACCTTGTTGAATTTGAGCTTGTTGCTCATGACCTTCTCCAGCTTGTTGCTCACCCATACCCAAGTCAAAGGTGAACAAATCCTCTCCTGTGACACTGTCTTTGAAAGCATTAGCCATCATGCGTCGCACGTCGTAGCCTGTTGCATCATGCGTCGCCACTGCCACTCCAACTGGAACTGCAATTCCTGCCTCTCTGGACTTGCTCAGTTGTAGCTCATCATGATCCTCAAACGCTGTAGCTGTTCCAACAGCCGAGAAGGAGAAGTTCTCGACAACTGAAAAGTTTTCCGCAATCTGTGGAACGACAGATGAAGCTGGAAAGCCTGCTGGATGTTGTGCGGTTGCTTGAGATGTGCTGGCTGATGACTTCGACTTTTCAGGAGAAAGATTTTGATGCTGTTCAATTGCCTCCTTGGTCTGAACAAGTTGTTCCGCGTTTAGAAGTTTACGACGAGCGGTCCCTAGCGGAGAAAATTCAGAGGGTATCGATTTCGAGAAATTATGTCCAACAGACACCTCATGCATCGAAGGAGAACCCTTGAACGATGGTGGAGAAAGGGTATCTTGGGGTGGATGGACATCCGGTGTACTGCTGTTGTGGATCCTGTGGGACACATGATCATGTTGGGATGAAGCATGATGTTGTTCTTTAACCCTTTCGTTACCATGATGAGTGGTCGCAACGTGATGGTGCTCTGGAGCTGCGTGAGCATGTTCTTGGGCTGCACCTGTTGTGGCTGTAGAGTGCAGCTTCAACTTTGTTGTACTAGTCGTTGTAGTATGTACTGGATGTCGTGCAGTCGTATGATGTGCATTTCCGTGCGATGCTGACGTTCCTGGATGATGGGCATGACCTCCAGGCTCAACTGCGTGGCCATGTGCCGAATGCGTTGTTGTAGTGCTGTGATGAGCAGTAATATTAACAGGATCATGTTGTTGTGCTACAACAACATGTGGAGGACTAGAAGTCATAGTTGTACTCCCAAGATGACGTTTTGCGGCACTGCTTGCTGTTGCCGTGTGATGGAGGTGATGCAGGTGTGCACTGTGACTGTGTGGGCTTGCTGTTGCCGTGTGATGAAGGTGACTGTGACTGGGTGGATCCACCCCAGGAAATATCTTGCTATTGTGCACCCAATCATGTTCTGGCGCCAATGACGTCGTTGCGAGGAGATGCTCGGCGAGACTAGTGTCAGATACATCTAGCTTTTTAGTGTGTTGATTGAGGGGCATGCTGGCGGCAGCTGCATGGCGGGAGTGCTGTGAGGGGTGAAGATGGGCATGGGTCGCTGGAGCATGGGTTCCTGTACCACCGTGAGATGAAGGATGTGCAAGACCTGGTGGTGCAGCGTGATGGGCAAGTGCAAGACCTGGCGATGGAGCATGTGACGAATGTGCACTTAGAAGATGTTCTGCCGAATGATGTGCCGCTGCAATCAACGAAGTCGTATGCTGTTGAGCACCAGAACGCCATACAGACTGATGTGGTGATGTACTTGCTGCAGTGCTATGAGGTTGTGTTGGACCGTGATATTGCGATCCAACATGATGTTCATTCTGAGCTGGTGGTTGCAATCCTGGTGGTGCAGGATGATGATCTACTGACGAGTTGGGTTCCTCGTGTTCAGATGTAGAAGCAGCACCTTTTCTTGCAAATCCTGGAGGGCCAGGAGAGCTCGCGACACTCTCTGCTGGTGGACCGTGTTCAGACACAGCAGAAGCGGCCAAGGGCTTCACTACTTGATCCAATCCTGGTGCTGGTCCTGCGTTGAGGTTGACTGCATTACCATTATTGATGTTCACCGGAGATGTAGTCGTTGGAGATACATCTACCTCTTCTCCCGGTCTCTTCATCAATTCTCGTATCTTATGGGCGGCCTGCTGTACAAATCCCATGATCTCTGGTAAGTTCACCCTATTCTCTCCATCCTGAGCGGCCGACAGAGGACTAACACCTTGTCGAACCTCAATCCTAGCGGGTCTTGCACTCATTGGGGGCTGTGCGGCAGTGGATGTAGTCGTCGTGAATGGTGCTCCAGCTCCTCCAGGTCCACGACCTCTACAACCACCTACACCTCCTAGAGTATTTGAATTTCTATTGTTCGTAGAAGATCTTCGAATCACTGGAGCCGGTGGCGTTATAGATCGAACACGAGGGGCACCAGAAACGTTGTCTCCCAGTCCCATATTAAATAACATGTTCTTGTTAGATGATTCGGCTACAACTATGTTGTTAGATGATCCAGCTTCAGGTGACAAAGAGATGACGCCACCAACGACACTTGGATTTGCGAAGATCGCTTGTTGTTCATTATATGTTGACCTGTTCTTCGCTGCCGGTAAGAAAATGGATGAGGACAAGACCCGGGGTTCAAAACCAGCGAAGGAAGAAGCCCGTTCATTACTAGTACTACTAGGTCCTGTACTCCTTGTTCTGCTCGCTGCAGAAGTTCGACCTCTTGTAGTTTTTATAGAAGTTGCACCTACTACTTGCTGCTGTTCGTCTGTGATATCCTCAATTTCTATTTCATCGTCCTCTCCGGTATCGGTGTCCTCGTCAGGCACAGCATGCTCATCTTCACCTGCTTTTGCTTTTTCGCCATGCTTCGTGGATTCTCCCTCTCCTGGCTGTGGCTTAGCCTTATTTGGAAGGTTACTCCTAGGTTTTTTCGCAGTTTGTGGAACTACGCTGCCACCCCCCAAAGATAAGCGACCTGGTGGAAACAAGCGCGTGCCTGCTCCAGATAACATGCGCGCTACACCAATAGACGCAGAGGCAGATGATGTTGACGAAACTGCTGGTACGTGACTGCTAGCACTGGGCATCTTCAAAAGTCCCGTAGTTTTTTTCGGACTCAGGCTTCTCGAAGTAAAAATGCTGTCTGAAGTCCTAGCAGAAGTGCCCGCTGCATTGTGTATTTGTTGCATCGTCTTATGTTTCTGAGCTGTTATCTTCATCTGCCACATGGCGTGCTCGTGTTGCTCCAAAGTAGCGAAAAAGGGAAACTTGTTTGGAGCTCCTGCAGTTGAATCTTTTGATTGCTTTTCTGCATCTACTATGAAGCGAAAAAGTGCACTCACACTCAAGAAATTGGCTAGGATTTAAGTAGGAAAATAGCCACTTTTTCTGAGTGTGAGTGCACTTTTTTCTTTCATATCTACCACGACAGGAAGATCTAAATTGTTCTGACCAATAGAAGCTGTTTCGTGAACAGTATTCGAGGTCGAAGACGAACCGCCAACAGTCAGCTTTTGCTCTGTCTTCTGTTTCTCCGGAAACATCTCTACATGAGCAGCGTAACTAGGATGATGCACCGGATGTGCGGCCGGTGAGTGATGCGGCTGATGCGCGGCTGCCGGTGAAAAGTGCGGCTGATGGTTGTGCACGACAGCTGCATGATGGTGTAGTTGTTGAGCCCCAGCAGTCGCACGAGGAACAACATCCCCTGTAGCAGCAGGCGGCGTAGTCGACGAAGGATGAGAAATGTGCTGCTGTGGATTGTGTGGATGTTGTCGCTGACCTTGAGGATGCAATATCCGAGGACCTGCCGCAGGAGAAGTTCGCGATAATGTAGGCATGGCCGAAGTCAACGGAGCATGATGCTGCGGAGCATAATGAGCAGGGTGGTGTTGCGCGCCAAGAGTAACACCATGAGGATGTTCACCGACATGAGGGTGAGCCACGTGACTATGAGCTGCATGAGGGTGAGCCACGTGAGGATGAGCTGCATGAGGGTGAGCCACGTGAGGATGAGCTGCATGAGGGTGAGCCACAACGTGAGGATGAGCTGCATGAGGGTGAGCCACAACGTGAGGATGCGCTACATGCTGCGGGTGATGCACTGCTACTCCTGTCGCTGCTGCTTGTGTGCCATGTGGTTGATGATGATGTCCGAGAACCGGATGATGCTGTACTGCCTCATTTGGTGGATATAACTGTTGCTGCGCAGCCCCCACATGACCTAAACCACCCAGCACACTGGTCTGTTGTTCCTGGTGACTAGGAACTAGTGGAACCCCAGTCGGTGTTTCTGCTTGAAGTCGTTGCACGTGAGTGGAAATCTCGCTTGTTTTGTGCTTCAATACGTCCTCCAACGAAGCGAGCTCTACTTCGAGACGCTCCATCTCTGCTACCTGCTCAGGGTCTGGCTGGAACATGTTGACATCTTGTTGTCCGTCGACTTGTTCTTGTTGAGGATGATTTAACACAGCTGGTAGGGGTTGTGCAGGAGCATTGTGCTGCTCACTGTGACCAAGTCCACCAGAATGTTGCGTCAACTGTGCTTCACGAAGCTGATCAGACTGGAACACATTGTGATTTAGAGGTAGGCTTATGGTGGTCGTTTATCCCGCTTGTTATGGCTGTCCCCACCTAAGGGAGAGAGCCATAACAAACGGTAACAAAAGCACCTTTAACCTACCCTTATTTGATGCTGGGCAGGCACAGCAACACTCAAGCCTGTCGCGTGGTTGCTCTCCTCTTGATTCGGTGTCCTTATCGGAACTGGAAAGGTCGGTCGATGCTCCTCTGCAGCACTGTTATTCTCATCTTGGGGGGAAACTAATTGCTCTATTTTTTTTACTCCTGGTTTCGCAGGTGAAGATGACAGAACTACGACAATCTCTGATGCTGCATCTTCTTCGATCTCCCCATCGTGACTGATTTTTCTCACCGTTTTTGTGGTAGAAAAGTTGACGCCAGCACCCTGCTTCTTTGATGTCGTTGCTCCTGTGGTTCGAAAGGCTCCGGAGCGTGCTCCTGCTCGTGCGTCAGCAGAAGCTGCAGGACCCCCTTGAGTACTAGGCATGGTGTTTTTAGATGCTGTTGAGGATGTTGAGGGACTTGGAATGCCACTCGGTCCGTTGCTAGCTGTCGCAACGAAACTGCGCGCAATAGCATCTGGGAGACCAGCGCGGCTGTCACGTGCTGTCGTTCCGAAGGTTCCTTTGCGAATTAGGGGTAGAGCTGAACAACTTCAGAAGTTCAAGTTTAGGTGGTTCTCTAACAAATTGAAATTCTTCGATTGACGAGGACAGTAGTCCTACTACTGAGACACGACGAATGGCCATAACTTCACTCCACCAGCGGGTGGCTTCTTTCGTGTTCCTACTGCCTTGACCCGAGCTTGACCCTCTCCATTCGACACAACGGATGAAGCAGCACTAGTATTCAATGATGACGACGCTGCGGGACTCAATCTACTTGTGTTGGCGGCTGTTGTAGCTCGCGGTCTAGACAAATCTTGTGCTCCTGGAGCAGGCGGTCGTTGGTGCGCGGACAGGGAACGAGCACGAGCTGTTGTGCCTGATGCTGGTGGTCTATAATTCAGCCTGCTTGTACTGCTACTACCAGACCACGATGCAGTGCCAGTGGGTCCTGTAGGTGGAGCACGACCAGATGCAGATGCAGGTGTGCCACCCCTTGCGGAAAGGGGTGCTCCTTTTCCTGTTGTAGTTTTTGTACGACCAGCAGTCGTGTTTTTCATCTGTACTCCAGTGGCAGCAGTATGCTGGTGTCCCTGTCCTCCGGTCGCTGGAAGTCCTCGACCTGTGGTCCTCTCCTCGGTCTCCGTAAACAGAAAACTACTCGTACTCCCTCCTTGCGCAAAGGCATCAGACCTTCCTGCTCTAGGCTTCTCCTGACTTGCCTTTCGAGATGAAGAAGCCGATGCGGATGCTGACGCTGAACGACTCCCAGCGAACTTGAGCAGCTCCTGCACACTGCGTTCGGCATGCGCAGGAAGCTGGTTGCCTCCTAAAAACGAAGTCTCTGGCGAAGCCCTGCGTTGGGGCGCCCGCCGCTGGCGAGGAGGACCGAACATATTTATTCGAATTTTTCTTTGTTCAGTTGCAGTTCTTCTAACTCTTTTTTGCCCTAGAATAAGTTTACCATCTTCAGGGCGACGAGCAGGCAGGTTTGATAGCGATGGACAGTTCTCTAGTGCTTCATCTACTTAGATTCATTGTTTCCTCTCTTTTCAAATTCAATGTCATTTTTTCGAGAACGTCAAAAGTTTTCTCGGATGCAGCTCAACTGATCCAGAAAAAAAATCCTGTTTGTCCGAATTTCTTACTCGAAAAGCGATATCAGAAGTGCCATCCCTCCGAAGCCTCTTCCTGTAACTCTCTTATCATGCCCAACTTACTCGCGGGTATTCTGGACACAAAGTAGCCACCGCGTCAAAGCGATGACTGAGTAGGCGCCCGCGCGCTACGTGTAAATTTTCGGCATACAACCAAACTGAATGCCAAGAAGGACAAACTCTATCCAGTACATCTGCCGTGGCGCAATTGCAGTTATCAATATTTGAAGCTCGAGCTGCAAGACTGTCTTCGCCTCCTACCAATTGTGCACTTGCGATTCCCAATATATCCTCTTTTCTGCTGTAGGATTCGAGGCACTCGCCATGTGCATCATGTTCATCAATACGCCGTCCATTTGGCCTAGTCCAGCTTCTATCGATTCATCATAGATCTCGCGCTCGAGATTAGTCGCCTTCAAAAAATACGGCACCTGTGGGTCGTATTGCCTCCTTTCCATGCTCAACTCGACTCCGAAATAAGCGTGCCAAAAATACATATGTAACTGACAGGGGGTTCGTCCACGGACGTCGATGTTGCGGACATACCTTTTGCTAGGGAACAGGTCTAAGTAGGAATCCTCCGAACGCAAATGCTCAAAAGCGTGCTCGTAGAAGCTTTTCGGGCGTAGTTTGATGCGGTCTCGCGAAACTACGAATTGCACACAGCAATACGCATTCACTTCATTGTTGACTGGTGAAGGTGCGACGGAGCTTTGGAAAACGTTTTTCCACAAGCGAGGCCATTCGTAGTCGTCAGCCCAGATTAGACAGAAAGTATTGTAACTCCACTCAGTCCTCTGATGAACCAACGTAGACACCATACACTAGTACGTAGTGGGTGGACTCAGTAGTCCTGTCATGAACTCCAACGTAGACACGACCATACACTAGTTCTAGTAGAGTCAAAAACAAAGACAAGCAACAAATTTCTTGTCCATAAAATCACGTCGCTATTCGGACCGGTTTCTTTGCGACAAAACCTGCTGAATATACTCATCTCTTGAATCTTCTGCGAACCGAGTTCAGAGCTCGAGAGATACTCCTTCTTCTCCTTTTTCCTTCTCGAGCTCGAAGACTCGATATTTCCGCTAGAAGAGGTCTGTCTTTCTGCTGGTGGATACACTCGTGGAATCCGGCTACTATCTACGCCCCTGAGTACTGATGGACTGGCAGTGGCTTTTCTCTTGCTCCTCTTCGCGTTTCTCTGAGTCATGGGTTTTTCATGCATCTCAACAGACCTCCGCCTTTGAAACCTCCTTGGTCTGATCCTACGTGGCGCTACAGCGGTTTTGCCTCCAGAACCCACCTGTGACGAAGGTGTGCCTGCCATGTATGATCCCTCAAAGAATGCTGATTCATCATCAGGAAATGATCCTCCAGAGGCAATAGTTCTAGTTGAGCTCGCAGCTGCACTTTTCGTCGACACCCCACCACTTGGCGCCAACTGGTGTTCCACCTCCTGCGCTTGTTTCTCTTGGCATTGCTTCTTCATCTCTTGCGCCCCTTCGCCTAATTTCACGTAGTTGTGTGCCAAATGCGCGAAATGCAGGTTGTTCGTGAAGCCTTGACTTGCAGCAAGCATTAGATCCGTGACCATGTTCAAATGAGGAATGTGTTCCCCAACATCCGCATGCAGAAATATTGTGTGCTTCGGCAAACGGTCGTAGTAGAGCAAAATATACCCCAAATAAGCGCTGCAGTCGTCTGCTCGTAAGTAGTCAGTGATGAAGTCGACAGTGAATTCACGGAAATAGCCCTGCCATCGGTTGACGAGTCTTGCCCGTTCCTGGTCCTCGCCATATTGTGGACACTTGTGCAAAATCCGCAAATTCACGAAATTTTTCACGATGTCCGAGTGATCGTCTTCGGGACTAAAGGGTAATTTCCAAAACACCGACAGCCAGTCCAAATCCTCCTGGCAGTAGCAAACCACCACGTCTAGAGCGTCAGGCAAAACGCGTTGCGTGTACCTCAAATCCATCACACGCTTTAAACCGACTCGCAATGGCCAACCATTGTTGTAGTGGGATTGCTCAATTCGACCCAATGCGACTGCTTTCATGAACTGTTCCGTATAGACGCGGTAGGCATCTTCGAACTTGCCGTCCGTGCGAAAATGGATGAGCTCCATTTTGAGGAGGAGAGCTTGTATGGCAGCGGGAGCACAGACCTTGGCGACGTGCTGAAAACTACCCATAATATATGTCTGCGTCTGTAACATTAGAGCTGTCCTCCGTACTTTATCTTTCAAGTGCTGCATCCTTGAAAAGTATGAGGGAGTAAGTATTCCCTCAGGATAGATACTCGTCCTCCACACGTTTCAAGGTCAAGGATACGTCCAAAGATGTACTTATTAGGTACAGCCTTAATAACAATGTCCAATGCGTTTGGTTCCTGTTGTAGTAGTTGCTAGCTTCAAATTTGAACTGCTGATACATCGTACTCGCACACGCCAACGAGAGTTCTTCCTCTAGCTTTTTCTCCCCTACTTCCCTTTGATGATGCACCGACAAAGCATCACGGTCGCGTTGACTCAAGTTCTTGTACCCGCCACGAGTGATGTTGAGTAGTTTCAGTCGTTGGCGCTCTGATAGTTCATGCGGAGTGGCGGGGAGGTCGTCCATATTTAGCCTCAGCTTTAATCCATCTTGGTCCCCCTCATCTTGGGGTCCCTTTTACCTCGCATTTCATGAGAGTACAAGGCAAAAGGGGACAAAGATGCCGAGAAAGATAGAAAAAAAGCTGACCATAACATATCCTCCATGAAGGTGTTGCAACAGCGGTTGTAGTTAAACAACCCATCCCAACAAGCGCGGTTGCCATTTGGGCCACCTTGTAGGCAGCAGAAGTTGTAGCTCAATCGTCGATGGCCCATCCAACAATTGGGGTCATTCCCGGAGACTTGCTGCACAGAAGCTAGGAGTACTAGTGCATGTTGTAGAAAGTAGAATGCGCCGGAAACAGTCTGGTACAACGCAAGTTGCGGTCGTTGTGATGGAGCACTTCTGGTTTTTGACGACATTCTTGCGCCTATTCGGAGTTTCTTCTTCCAAAGACTCATCCACCTTTTCGCCTCCGACAGGACGGTCTTGAACGCCTCCTCCATCGCGGCGCTCCTTGGTCTTTGCAAGCACTGTTTCTTTCTACTCAGGTCATTATGGCCATTTTTCTTGTCACTGTTGTATTTTCCCTCGCAGTATCAGCGGAGGGACCTCGTCCGCACCTCATTCTTGGCGTGCGTCACTGTTTTATCATCTTGTTTTTTCCTTCCGATTGAAAATCATCTTTGCCGCTCGTCTCTCACAATCTCGCGTGCTTCTCTTGATGTCACGTCTCTCAGAGTTGGCTAACAGTCAGTCCTCTTGTGCAGTCCTCGCGATTGTATTAAAGGAACACCGTAGTTGTCAGTCACGTAAAAAACTACCCCTACAAATGGAAATGGGACGCCAGGGAATTGGCTAATGAATATGCCTTGTCTTTCATCTTGGTGCCGAGAAGGGAAAGACTGACAAGTCATTGTGACAAGTCAAAGTCTCAAAATCTCCACATTAGCTCCCAGCCACCGCCATGTCTTGCCCGAATTCTTTTTTCAGATAATCCTTCTTCCACATCCAGAAGTTTTGTCTTATCGGATCCGCTTTCCGCAATTCTTCAAAATGCTCCGACGCCCTAGCTAACCCTTTCGTCAACCTCGATTCTAGTTCTTGTTTTCGTGCTTTTGCTACTCTGCTCAGCGTCACGTACAAAAACGCTTCGAATTTGATTGCATGCTTGTTCTCCTTGTCCTTCTGGCGGAAGCAGTCGACTATATCCTTGGCCAAGAACTTTCCGACTACTGGGTCCCTACTTTTAGCTGACGTCTCGGCTCCTCCATCATAGAACGGCTCTAGCAACCACTTATAATCCACTTCGGTAAGGGCTAGAATTAGAGCTGTCCTCCGTAATTATCATCTTTCAAGTGCTGCATCCTTGAAAAGTACTATGGGGGAGTATTATTCCCTTAGGTCGTGGATACTCCTCGTCCATACATTTCATCAAGGATGTGATGTCCAAAGATGTATTAGGTACAGCCGTAATAGAAGGTAGTTCCAAGCAGCTTCGTTGTCGTCGGCTTCGAGTAACCGATCTTTGACGAAGAGAAGCTCTATGATGGCATGTTCTTCGGCTGTGTCTAAAGCTTTGCGCTCTTGGCTTTGAAGATCGATGCCAAGGAGTTGACGGAGCTGTGGTGAAATATGTGGGATTATAGAGAAATATTATATCTTTGAATTGATGCATCCATTCATTGTGTTGTTGATCAGGAAAACTTAGAAGCTTCTTGACTACGAGGACATCAAGCTATCAAGGTAGATGATGACGAAGATACTATTTTAGTGAAGAAGCACATCCAGCACATTGTGGACGATCAACATCAATCTTAAACCTAGAAAAAATCAGAATCAGTCATCAACATCTTAACATCTTAAACCTAGAAAAAAGCAGTACCATCCCTTGTATCGTGTATCTGTGATTCCACGCTGAATTGTTGTAGACGTCTCTTCTCAGCATCTCCGTTGTGTACCCCAATTCCCCTACCAGCTTCTCCTTGCTTTTGCTGCAAAAGGTTTTCACCAGAAACAGCCTATGACTCCACACATTGTAGATTTTATGGTCGTCGTCGGCTAGTAAATCGCTCATCAATTGGAGCTCTCCTCTCGGCAAGACATTCAGCTGTTCAATCAGCCACTTCCTGTGGTACCAGACTTGGTAGTTCTTACTACTCCGCGCTAGCCACTCTTTGCAGAAACCATCGAGCTCTTCCTGCAGGACTTCTTCGTGGTACTTGCGGTTGGGGAGATTAGACCTTATAAGGTAAAAATTCGTCGTTTCTTATAAGTAACGACAAAATAATCAGGAGCAAGAATGATGGTAATCAACAAAACTGCGGTCGAGACCAAGTGAAGAACAGCTAAGCGAAATGATCGATATCACGATGTATGGAGCACCTCTTTTAGAGGTAGGTTTTTGCTGCTCGCTTACCCCGCTTGTTATGCCTTTCTCCCTTAGGAGAGGCATAAAAAGCGGTAAGAAAAGCACCATTAACCTACCCTTAATTCTTCATGGTACTTGCGGAGTCTCTAGACGAGCCTTCCATAAGAAAAGCTTCCTGCAAGCACTTCCTTCGGAACCACCAGGCAGTGTAATTCGCCGGATTGCACTCGATAACCTCCGTTGTCAGATCGAAAGCGCGTTCGGAGTATTCTTCGTTGAGATAGAAGGTTCGAAAATAGCTATGAATCTCTGCGAACAGAGGCTCGTAATCGATTGCCACCAAAGACGTTTTCGGATCGTCTTGAGGGGTAGGGACGACGTCTCGAAGCGACTCCCGCTCGGACGGAGGGATATAGTCGCTTTTGGTGGGAGATTTCTTCATTTTGAATGGTGGAGATCAGATGCTTAATATAATTGAGAAAAGTATGGATGCGGAAAATTGATTGAACTACTTTGTACTTTTGGTTTTAGGCTAGTCGTACATAAATGATACTGAAATCGAAATCGACCTGCTGCAGCTTTGCCGACGTGATCAATAGATACTGAGTGGGCGGTTTTGACTTTCAAGCATCATCCCGATCTGGTAAAAGTAGTTGCTGGTAACATAGAGATCAATAAAATTTCCGAGTAGGTCGAGTGTTTGATCATTTTTTGGCGTACAACTTTCTTGCTTCCAAGGGCTGTTTCAGAGAAAACGAACATGGTGAAGACGCCAGCTCCATAGTGTGATGCTGGGCGGGTGCTGTTGTTTTCGTGCCATCGTTGTAACTTTCTTGATTCATTAACAGTGTCACATTTGCCAGGGTTCACAGCGATAGAATTCGCTTCGCGTTATTTCTCTATTTTGACTTTTCGCGATTCATTACGCTGTGCTGGAAGTAAATTGAATTTTTTTTGGTTTTCGTATCATGACGACTTAGAGGCAATTTTTGTCAGGTCGACAAGACCTTCACAATTTGATGTCACAAAGAACAATGTATAAATGTTGGGTACTTGTTATTGAATATGAATTCTGCGCGTGCATTACCCCACACTGCAACACCTCCTGAAAGTTTTAATGTTTTTGATGCAGTGCTGCACCACTCCGATCTTGGCATCGATTGCGCGGATCTCCCCTTCCAATGCCGCTTTACGTGTTTCCGCCTCGGCTCTAGAGTCCTCATCCAGCACAATCTCATGCATATCCGCCTCTAGGCGCCGGAGCATCGGGAGTTGGTAGAAACTCACAGCGAAGAGTTCGAGTTCGTCCGCTATGAAAGAACGGACAAAAGCGAACGTCGTAACGAGGATGCCGGTTACTTTTTCGACGACGTCAGAACCGGCCAAGTTGTTGTCCTGTGGACGTGAGGAAGGACAACTAAATCTAAAAAAAGAATATCAGAATATGAAATATTAAGTACTAGACCCAAAATAAGCAGTAGTACCGGTATACTCGCAATAAGCCGCTTCAGATACATATCTAGCTTCCCCCTATCTGAAAACTCCCGATGTATTCTTTGTATTGTGTCGCTTTTGGTCGGCAGCAAAAGCGTGTCCAATTCTTCGTTCCTGGAGATACTAGGCATGGAGCTTCCCTTCAACAAGGCTGAGGGCTTCTGCAGCATGGAGTCAATGGTGCGGTTGACCAGAGAGTGAAACACTTGCTGATGGCGTTCAACAACGGAGTCGAAGCGGTCAAAGATCAGCTTCTTGATCGTCTGGTTTTCTTTCATCAAGAGAGCGAGGGTTAGAGGGGAGGCCGCAGGTGGAGGTGGAGTCAGGAGGTAGATGCTATGATATGAAGGTACAGATGATATGATGTGTGTTCTCGAATAGCGATATTTAGCTGCAGGTACTTTGGGGAGGTATCGCTAATTGGAACGTCGTCACATACAGTTACAGAGGATGAGGAAAAGTATGAACGATGGTATTAACAAGAAAGCACAGTCCTTCAAAGCACCCTCCTTTTCTAAAATAAATCACCACTGCCCTATTTTCTCATACAGCAACCGCGAATACAGATGGCTGTCGCACGTTCCTCGCACCTCCAGCATGAATTGCAGGATGCTTTCCTTTTGCGTAGTGAAAAACCATTTCAGCCTTTCAGATACGTAGTCCACTGCTCGTCTCGTCTTCGTGGGTCCGTGCAAGCGAATTAGCTTGACAATACTATCAATCCAAGCTACTTCCGTGGTTCCTACACCTCTACTCTGGATGATTTCGCGCTCAGTGACATTGTGCTGGATGTCCAAAAAGCGGAAATAGACTTCGATCTCGTAGAGAAGGCGGAGAAACTGTGCGCCGCCATTGATTTCTGAGGAAAAACCAGGACAACGACCGGTGCCGCCTAGGTAGTCGATGTACTCGTTCAAGTCGCGGAAATCCTCAGAGGGCACGACGTCGTAGCGGTCGGGGGTTAGGCCTGGTGGGGATCGTGGGAAAACTGAAATGCAAACGACCTAGAGCAGCTAGAAGCGTGCAGAACCAGAAAAATTATTCGTGTCCGCGAAGAGTCACAAGAACAGAGGTGTTTCTTCAAACTTTATCATGATAAGCATCGACGTCAGAGTCAGTACCTTTTATCTTCGAATAATGTTCAAAGTCCATCAGCTCATCCGCTAGAGTTGTGCGGCCTACGTGAGAATGCAAACTGCCATGCATTATGTCGCACAAGGCTCTCGCGTACGTTCCACCTGTTCCACGAATCGTCTTCAGGAAATCCGCTGGAAATTATAGAGGGTCTAGGAGAAGTATGTCCTCAGTGGACACTATTCTAGAGCGTCTAGGAGTTGCAATGGTCTCCAGTGGGAACTCTAAAGGGTCTGAGGATGAATACCAGGTTTGCCTTCATCAACGCTAACTGCATTCATCTATCATCTTCTATGATAGTACAACTCTACAACTTCGTGGACTCGACTAGTATAAAAATCCTCCATCTCATACATCTCCTGTCGACGCCAGCTCCCTTTGAAAGTCTGCCCTTTTGTCCGTATAGGCTTTTTCCCTCGCTTCCAACAGGTCTAAAATGTCCTTGACTTCAGATGCAAAACGTCGCTCGATGATCCTCTCCAAGCTGTGGGCCATGTTCTCGTATCCGCAGTACCGATGCAATTCCGGTTTGAGACCCAGCTCGGTGACGCAGGTGGAGAGGTCTGGAGTTGATTTGGGGTCCTTGTGGGCTGCAATGAATGTAGTAGTTACCGATCATGTTCCACTAGTACCTACAGGAAGATGATGATCCTTTTTCTGAGGTAGCAGCTTCATAAGGTGAAGAATTTGATGTATAATGTTGGAGTATATTACATAGTGGAAAAATGGTCATAGTCATGAAGATGTTGAGCGTGACTATGGCAGAAGTGAATAGTACCTCGTTCAACCGCAGCCTCCCTCAGTTTCAAAAATGGCGGTCTATCGCTTTCCGCAGTGTCCTCCCGCCAAAAAGGCAGCGATAGCGCAAATTTCGGCATCACTTTTGGCAAATCTCCAAACCCTTCGAACCACGAATTGATGTTCATGGGTGATAAGTCGGTGTAGTACTTGTCCAGCTTGGTACGAATGAGGATAGTGCGTTCGAAGTTGGGATCGAGCTTTTTGCAACGACCGAGTGTTTTGAGATTAGCTGCGTCTCCACTGGGCTCAACGCAGAGCATAATGTTGCGCGGATTCCGCATGAAGCCAGTGACTAAAGTGTCAATTTTGTCTGCGAGGCTGTTTTCAGTTTTGTTTGGAGATTTCATTCAACTACGAGAAAGATTACTCAGAAAGTCTAGAGAGAAAGACAAAAACAATGAAGATTAATGATGCATTTCTAGACGACAGTGTATTAATCAGCCTTCAATTTAACTTCCTACACTTAACAAGAGACATTTTTTACTCTCGATCGCGTCCTATGTTTTGATTGAGTCAATATGTCGTCGACGGAGAGAATCGTAAGCGGATAATTGATCCGTACTAAGACCGTCATGGCAGAAGTAGTAGCAGTACACTTGTTTATCCGGATTATCCGAGAAATCTCTGAATCCCGGTAAATCGACAACCTGCATATCGACGCAGTGACTGCTCTCCAACCGCACGTATATGGGATCTGCAGACACGCTATTGCCTAGCTCTTCATGAGCACGTGAAACCCTAGCTTGCAATTCTGCTAGGGGTAGTCTTTGCCAATCTGCGGAACGTGAGTTGGCAGTGGGGGAACCGGAGTCGCTGGAAGTGCTAGGACGTTGGGCTGCGGATGTTGAGGGATTAGAGACGACCAGAAGCAAATTTTTCACTAGTGGAGGTCTAGCCGTAGTCGTTCTACTAAAATAGAATTTATAAGATGATGACCAGGAGCAGATGATTGATGGTGGAAGAATAAAGAATGAGGGAGTTCTGTGCTGCGATATGATGCCTGTAGGAGCTTTTTCTTTTCTACTTCTAGTCGTGCTACCAAGAATAGAGAACAAGAATGTGATCATGTTCACATAACTGTGGTCCTTGGTTCGGGCTCAAAGGGATTCTTGCTCTGCTTCAACAAGTACCATCTCGGTTCTGTGAGGGTTTTGTCTGATCGAAACTCTACAACCGTTGGCCTCCGCGAACCTAGAGTCCCAGACACGAAATTGAACGTCGCACCAGCTAAAGTCTCCACTAGTCTACTCTTCCCCGCTGATTGGCCGCCACAGATGACGAACTGCGTCAGGGGTAATTGCTCTCCGCTGAAGTCTTCTAACTGGGAAAGTTTGAGTTTGATATCCCCGATCAGGTTGAGGAGTCTGCTGCGCACACTGTTCGAGCCGGCACTTGCTGGACTGGCACTGGGTCTCCTAGTTGCCGCAGTTCCTGATGTGGAAGAAGAAGATTTGGAGCTGCCGGTTAGGACGCCATCGGGGCGAACTGTAGTAGTAGATGTCGTTGGAGGTTCTTCACCAACAGGTGTCTCCGCACTAACGCTAGATGGATTGATGTCCTCCTTTGGCTTTCCTCCAGTATTAGGAAGCTCATCAGGCATCACCTGTCGATTCGGTGAGACCACGACATCAGAGTCCAGCGAGGGACGGGCTTGGCCGGGTGGCCGGCTGGAAGAGGAGGACATGACTTTGTATTTTCAAACAAGAACAAAGAGCTCGTCTAATTTTTTGTAAATACCCAATAATAAGAAGATTCTTCAAATAAAATATAATTCAGGCTCTGAATTATATCTTATTTGCATGTAGGGTGGACAAGGACATTCACATTTCAAGAGACACTTATACCTAATCAAATTCTACTTACGCTCACGCAATAACTGGCCCCACAACTACTCTATAATCTTCTTGTCCTCATTCCGCTCCCTTACTCTCCTGCTCGTGCTTCCATCTCGAATTGTCAGCAACCATCGTGTGACAAATTTCACTTGGAACACCAGCAACACGTAAGGCTAGCTGCTATAATATAGTAGAGCCTAGCTACCAGGTGCTGCCAGTTGTGGCTTCTGACTTTTGGCTTTTGTTATGGAGTACACTTGGTCGTTTGGAAAAGGGCGCACGCCTTTGAATTTGAGAAAGTGTGTGTGTTCACAACCAATGCCAATCAGTGAGCTCTAAGTGACAATGTATGTGTGTTCACAACGAGTTGGTGTGGTTCAATACGGAGACGAGCGAGAGTGTCTCATTCGATATCTTCAGCTTCAGCATTATCTTCAACAGAAATTGCTTTCTTTCGTTCCTTCAACTTTCGTTTCCGCTCCTCCGCACGAGTTGGTTTTTTCCCCACAACAACTTGCTCCTTCTGCTTTGATTTCGCTGGCTCCTCATCCTTGGAGTCATGATTGCGATTGGTCTCTTTGCCATCGCGGCTTCTCCTTCGAGAGCCTTTTTCCGGCTTCTTCTCTAGAGGATCAGAGTCATTCTCAGCTGCACTATTTCTAGTGGCGCCTTCATCTCGTTGTTCTTCTTTCGTCCTCCTCCTTTCACGATCACCACGTCGCTTTCTCCTCTCATCCTTCGCCTTACGATCCTCATCCCGTTCGGAACCTGAAGCAGATGAAGTGTGTTTTCTTCTCCTCTCATCCTTCGCCTTACCGCCTTCAGCTTCGCTTCCTTTAGTGCCCCTTTTCCTTCCGTTACTCTCCTCCTCATCGTCCTCCCCATCTTCGCCAGCACAACCTCCAAACTCGCCACTTTTCCTCTTCATGTCCAAGAATTTGTACAGGTCTGTATCTTCGATTTTTGTCACGTTATATCCGACCCCGAATCGTGCACCCTTAGGTGGTGGAGGGGGGCGACGAGAGTCACGTCGTCTACGCCGTCTTCTGGTAGTTCTGGATGAGGATCTACGACCACGGTCTCTAGATCTAGAGCGTGAACGTTTTCTGCTTCGACTCCTGCTTCTGCTTCGACTCCTGCTTTTACTTCCACGACCACGTCCTCTACCACGCCTGGTAGCATTATTGGGGCTTCTACTTCTACTGCGAGATCGGGATCTACTACCTCTTGGAGACCTTCTAGAATTCCTCAGCTTGTCCAATTCCCGCAAACTAGACTTCTCCCATTTCGCCGGTGAAGGTGAACGTCGACGATTAGGATTGGAGGTATCGTTTTTTCGCTTCGAGGAAACTGGGGATCTGGACCGCCCACGACGGCTAAAAACATCTGGTCGACGCTCGTTTTTATGGGTCGCTGGCGAACGGCTTCTACGAGGAGCAGAACGAGGTCGAGGTGAAGGGGAACGTTTTCTGGGAAGATCATCTTCTTTCTTATTATTTTTCCGGGCTCTGCTGGAGGAGGAACGTCGCTTGTTCTTTCGGTCTCTGCTAGCAGACCTAGTAGATCTGCCGTTGGTCTTTCGCTCTGTTGCTCCAGGGCGCTCAATAGGGGATCTTGATCGTCGTTTAGGAGAGATGATAGACCTTCTTCGTGGCTTCGTTTTACTACGAGAGCGAGATCTAGACAATGATCTCTGCCTTCCACCAGAGGATGCAGACCTACTACGACCACCTGCTCTGGATCCACTCTGTTCTCGCTGTTGCACGTCTAAAGAAGGCTCACTTAAAACGACGCTCTCTTCGTCGGCTTCGTCGCGAGCCCTCTTACGTTCTCCTGCCGCGTTGAGGTTGCGGAGTCGCTCATCTACGAGACGATCGAGGTGGTCGTCATCTTCATGGCGATTATCGTGGAGGTCGTCGTTCTCTTGATTTACAACCTTGTTCCCGGTCGTGTTCAACATCCTCAAGTCTTTATCCTTCCTGCTCCTTCCTTCTCGATCTCGGAAACCAACACTGTAGCTCGTCAGTAAACGTTCTCGATCTAGTATTTGTCTCTCAATGGGGTTGAGATCAGAAGTAGTAGTAGTAGTAGTTTTCGTTTTCCTGCCACCTGTTGTTGTAGGCGATCTTCCAACTGGTAGGAGTGGGAGGTCATCAGTTACTGGAGCATCGTGATTTACTTTATTGGTCGTAGCAGCTCGACCTCCTCTTTTACAAGGATTGTAGCCTGCAGCAGCAGTTGTTGTACTTGTACTAGATGCAGGAGCCACTTTAGTAGAAAACTCCTGCTCTTTGTTCTTTGGGGGCCCGAGTCCTGTGTTTAAAGGGACACGAACTGCAACAAGGCCATTTTTTCCCAGCTTCTTCTCCTTCTTTTTCCGTCTTTTCTCGGCAAGAGCTTGCTGCTCGAGCGCTTGAAGAATGCCGTCCTCGTCCATCTTTTGGGACGACTTCACGTGGGGGTAACTACGATTACAGTATTAAGAAGAACATAAATTTACTCAACAAGAATGGAACATAGTTGGTCCTAAATGAGATCACAGCCACTGGTGCCAAGTTGAATTGATGCATTTAGAGAGGAGAGTCTCGACGTCACTGTGCCTGCTCTGTCTAATTAGCATTCTTGAGTAAAAATAGCGGGTGTGACGCTGTTATTGAAAACAAATCTTCAGAAACCCTTGGCATTATGTGAGCATGTTACGTGGCTGTGGCAGAGTGTACAAGTCAAGTGGATCATGATATTTAGTCGGATTGAGACATTACAGACCGATACTGGACCAACAGTACCTACTTCTAAGGTGGGCAATATTAATCTCGAGAGCCTTAGAATTCAAGAGACGATCTTTCTAAATATAAAGAAACGAAGTACAAGTAGTACAAACATGTTGATCGGATCTTGATCTTCGAAATCGCGGCATCCTCCTTGTTGAAAGAGTTCTTGCTCCTCTTTTCAAACACATGGACTGACTGCTGATGAAGACGTCGTAGACGAGGTGTCTGTTATAATTCATTCTTAGGCTGCATAAATTGTGAATCTTGTGATAAGGCCTAGGCCATTCTCCTTGTATCTGGCATCTATTTGCCCGACTTCCTTCAAAAATGAAGGAATAGCGAACTACCTTTTCTTTCCTGTTCCAGCAACGCAGACAAGAAAACAAGGCAGTCGTGGCTGGCAAAAGCAAAGCGGCCGTGGCCAGATACAGATTCATTATTTTCAATATAAAAATAGCACCTGCGTGAATGCTCTTCTTCTACCCAGAACCAGAGCAATAACGGTCTCAATTAGTGCATAGTCGTAGTACTCCCGTAGACGTCCTTGACCACATCATTAGCAACTGTGCGTTTCACCCCACCCGCCAATGTAGTCGGAGTAATCAATCTTCGGCTGTCGAAAAAATTTCTGCTCCCCAAAGACCTTATTTTTAGAAAGAAGTAGTTGTAGTACCGCTTAGCAGATGAAAAGTGATTTTTCATCGTTCCCTCAATTATGAGTCAGAGGTTTAAAAAATTCCCTTCTTTCGTTCGTTTTGATTTCCTTTAAAAAAATGAAGGCTCTCTATTACTTAAACTTAATAATAATATTTATTGTAATTGTAGTTCATCTTAACTTTTACATGATTATCTCCATCAACGACGTCCTGTGTCAAGAAGTAGCGCTCAGCGACAAAGGGAAAGTGCTGAATGACAGTAGCCTTCTGGTACTCCTTCGGCACGCCCCGATAGCGGGATAGCCAAGAAGGCATGTCCGTCGTGCTCGTGATCACGTACGAGACGTTGCGTTTGAAAATGACGGTAATGGAAACTTGTTCCACACTTTTGAAGGTGACAGAAAATTTCTCAGTTTGTAACCGCAGTGTATATTTCCTCTCGTGGCCTAGTCGTCGTCCAAAACCTCCTGTCCAACGATCATGGTCCTCGTCGAAGAGCCCCAAATGCCGCACTTGTAAGCGCTCTGCATTCTCTAGCTCTTCCGCAGTGATGATTCCCGCAGCCTGCGCCTTCTCCAAAATCTTTGTCTCATTAGACTAGTTCTAGTGCACTCCGCAAATCGCCCATGATCTATGCTATTTATGACATGTAAGTAGTATCTTGGAACAACTACCCGAAACAAGGAAACTTTCCTTTTCCTTTATTTCCCCCTTCAAATGAGTAAACGGTCCTCTCAGGATTGTTCTTACAAAATTGACATTGATTTTGATGTCATGCTCATGTCATGGCACCACCTCTTTTGTACTACCTATTATGTTGAACAAACAGTTATTTATGGTCGAAAAAAGATGTTCCCCCATCTGTGGAGACACTGAAGAAAGATGATGCAGATGCTTTATGTTGAACAAACCTCTTTTGTACCTATTATGTTGAACAATTATTAATTTATGGTTGTGGATAACAAGCCTTAATCTCATTGCTAAGCACCTGCTTCAGTACAGCACTTGGTGCACCGGTGCCCTCTGCGTAGGAAATCTCCATGTCCTCGAAACGCACAGTGGACGTCGAGTCCTCCAAATCAAAAGTAAATCTTGCATCTCGTCCTTCTTAGCGGTAGTAGTAGTGGCAATAGTAGTAGTGGTAGCAATAGCAGTAATAGCAGTAGGCACCCACAGGAGTGAGGTTTTTTGAAGCGTAGCCTAGTCGTGTTAAGGTCCTAAAAAAAAGCACCAAAATCCACAGCAACAATCTGGAGAGAGGACTAGGATCCAGCAAAAAAGGAGGCCAGAAAGGACATCTAGTAGTAGTAGTAGCAGTAGTGGTAGTAGTTAACCCATTCAGACTACTAACAGTAGAAGTAGAAGTAGAAGTAGTAGTAGTAGAAGTAGTAGTAGTTAGACCATTCAGAGGGTACAATTCTTCAGATCATCTTCCTTGACTTCTTTCCTATTGTCTAGACGTAGAAGACTCATCAAGAAGTACTCCCATGATGTAGTCTTTGATATAAATATGAGATACTTAGTTAGAAAAAGCCAAGAATAGTCCTCGTCGCGAAGGATGCAATTTGATAAGCGCTCTTAATGTTTGTTCAGCGGATAACCCCATCCTGTCAGCTCGGGATCGATGTCTTGAGCATCAAAGTGGACGTCAGGGTCCTCAATCAGAGGCGGAAAGTTGGAGAAGACAAACTCGCGAGGAACCACATCAAACTCGAGTAGTGAAGAAAACTCTTCCCGCAGTCGATGGAAGAAAGCAGGAAGGTGGCCAGCAGTAGGATGCCAGTCTCTAAAATGGTGCTGCGTTTCTGGCAAGTCCAAGATTCGGACCACGTCGCCAAAAGGGGTCGGACCGACGCTTCTCTGCATAGATCCGCCTGCGACGAATTTCGATTTATTTTCGTTAGACCAAACCTAAACAAATTCAATACAAGAGGAGTAGACCACCTCTCAACAGTATGCCTCAAGAATATTCTCCTTGTATTGGAGTTCTTGAAGGAAGATCCCTACACATAGAATTCAAAGAGATGGATTAGGGGACGCCTTAACTTTGATTTGCCGCCATCCTGCGACATAATCAAGGTATCTCTCGTACCCACGTCGAAGTAAATGTATGCCTTTCTTGCCATCCTCCTCTTCCTTCAAGAGGGTGTCCATCATGTTGATCAACGTAATATTAGACTCTATGAGAGGAACCGAGTATGTCGAGGAACCGCCGGTTGCATTTGACGAGTAGTTATTGCAGTCTTTTTCTCCTCACTTCATGTTAACATTAGTAGTAAAAAACTATAACATGTATACACTAATAAAGTGAGGTATTTACTTCATGTTAACAGTAGTAAAAACTATGTAAATGTATACAACAACAAAGAACCCGTAATAAGAGTTCTGGGCGCATGTCCGACAAGGGCAAAAAAAACGGCAAATCCGTAGGGCGAGACGTTGATCAGGGCCTTTCCGAATGCGGGAGGAGCGATTTTGACCACTTGTACTTCCGCTGCAGCTCGAGTCGATGAACAAGTTTTTTCGAAAAAGTCTTCTCGTGTAAGCAGCGCGCTTTCTCCAAGGTGCATGCTGCAGCGTTCTGGTGCAAGTTTCATGTGTTGATTAGAACTAGCAGAAATCCATCTTGGAGTGCATCTTGGTGCCCGTTTGCCCCTAAGAAACGGGACCAGGATGCTGGGAAAGATGGATTTCCTCAAGCCTTAAGTTCTGACTCATGCGATCCGGCATTATCATACACTGGCATCCAACATAAACCACGCGGGAAAGGGCTTTCTTCATGGACAACTGAGGATCTTGTAGTACTTGAAGACGGCGTGGAGGGGGACGCGAAGGGCGCCACACGTAGCATGTGAGAAGGGTACAGAGGCTTCGCATGAGGCTTTCCTCCTCCGATGGCTTTCTTTAGATATAGATCATGAGGTCAAAATAATTCATTTCTGTCATAGTATACAACAGTGAATCTTTAATATTTATTCAATTTCTCAAAAATATCCCTACCGTTACAGGATATTTTATACATAGGAAACATCAAACTCAAAGAAAAAGAAATGACCCTTGATAGTATCGGTGGAGCACACCTAACTAGGAAACAAAAAACAAAAAAGTCAAGTAATCCAATTGTTTAAAAAAGAACTATAGTGTTAGTGGCCACGTGCACGTTTATATTATAGGATCCGTTTATTTTAGGCGCCGCGAGTTCGTCCATCTGCCTTGATAATGAATTATTTATCTGCAACTTCATTTCTTTTGACTTGAAGCCTTAATTTCAGTTCCATACGAATCGAGAATGTACATGAGGATCCTTGTTCTTCACCATCGATCTCGCAGGTGGACTTTTGTTCTTTCCCACCTCCTTGTTCGAAGATCATCTCATCTTCTTCTTCTTCTTCTGCAGCTTTTTGATTTTGTTCAGCAGAGAGGAGCGTACTACTTCCGGCGTCGGCCACTTCTTTACTACGGAGGTGGTCGTCCCCAGAGGTGCTGCTCGTCAAAGGCGGTCGTTGCCGCAGCTTTTTGGTCGCCAGTGGAGACTCCGTTCCAGGCGGTGGCAGCTCGTCGATTTTGTCCGCACCCTGAGGACTTTCCTGGTCAGCACGTTCACGCTTTTTTCCACCTTCAAAAATTCCAGCTGCGGAAGCCAATATTAGAACCAAGGGAGATCCATCTTGAGACGCATCCGAGGACCTTTCTCCCCTTGAAAACGATCGCAGGATGCCTGTGAAGATGGATTTCTTCTAGCCTTAACAATACCGGCATCATCATCAAGTAAAAAAAAATCCTCATCTTCATCATCTTCCTTGAGTGGATAATTCTTGTGGAAGAGGAAGAAATAATATTTATCAATCTTAGAAGTATTACTGTTAGTTGGTGAATAATAATTTGTTGATCATCTGGGACAAGTCTTGTAGAAGAAGTACGTTGACGTTGTAGTTCTCCTTGTTTCTGTTTAATAATGCTCTATTTCCGATTTTTAATCATCTTGTTGCAAAAGCAAAGTTATTTCATTCACTTCTGATAAAGTACACAAGGTTCCGATGAATGAGAGTAAGATGCGCTTGCTGTTGTTCCTGCCATTTTGATACTTATCTATCATCACAATCATGAACTTTCAGTTTGAGAGGTGGAACTACGGGGATAGGATTGGGATGCTTAACGTACTATACATCAGCATCAAGAATGCAACTAGTAGCATCAGTTGAGAAAGTACAGATAGGCCAGGACCATCTTCCGATCAGCAGGTTCGGCAACATTATGTACAACAACAATCCTCCTGCTCTTAGACCAGCACATGCTCAAGCAGGTCAATACAATCCAGTACAATGCAATACAATACAATTACTTACTATCGCACAGAATTCGGTGCGGACTGCCGCACGGCATTTTTTTTTCCAGACAGTTCAACCTGCTGGATGATCACGAGCGAGACTACGCTGCCCTTGAAGATTTTCGTCTGAAGCAACAACAAGACACCAGCCAAAAGGATGAACAGCAACTTCTTCAACCTGAAGATCCTGAAGCAGGCGCAGCGGAACTACTGGCTGCTTACTTAAGTAGCTTTTTGCTTTTTCATGTGACAACCCTTTACTTTTCGCAGACATACAGATTGCAAATAAATTTCCACATTCCAACTGTTACAACTATGTTGATGCAACAATGGATGCGCAAGGTGTTTGCGAACATGTGCGTACAGTTCGCTACTACTGCGACTGAAAATTGCTTCTAAGGATTCTGCCCAGATAAGCAAGAAAATGTCATGGCTGTCTTGTATAAGAACCCGGGAACTTGAGGCTATAGGGAGTGTACTTTTACTTGTGGCATGCTTGTTGTTGTTCTCAAGGCTGTTCACAAAGTCATCCCCTGAGGAAAGAATGGTCTCAGAAGAGTATATCCCGAAGTTGTGTGAAATGCAACTTAGAACTTGGTGAAATCGACGCTGCAGCTGAAGTTGTAAAGATGTGATCTTGACTTGTTGAACAAGGTCGTCTTGTGCTACTTGTGCTCTAGGATGTTAGTTAATAATATCGAAACGGAAAACAGATTTTTGTTATTTCGAGGGTGGTTTTACTAGCGTAACCGCGACGTGCGTCTATTGCCTCCTTATCCTGCTGCGAATTTTCATCTGTAGTTTCCCTTTCTGCACGAAGAAAAGCAGCGAAATCGGGATGCGCTTCCGACATATAATGGCCTACTATGATGTGTGATCCTTCTAGTACACCGTTCGCTTGCAGAATTTCGTCTTTAGAACAGTTCGGGGGATGGAGAGGAACGCCCCTATATCATACCGAGAAAAATAGCCGCATATCATACTCAGAAAATTTCTTCAAGTAGAAAACGAACAAACTGGCCATATATTTTCTTATTGTGGATGTCAATTCATCGTGCAAACAGAGTGCAAGTGAGATTATTCAAGGGAAACCGCTGTCAGTTGACGACACGGCTCGAACTTCGACGATTCATCAACCTTCCACCCAAACTACATTCTTAGGTTTTAGGTTTGAGATTCCAACATAGTCTTTCACAAGAACTGAGTGTGGGTAGAAAAAAAAAATCGGCAGCGAATTCTAGAAGTGACCCCTAGTTGGTAACATGATCAGGGTCGGTTTCAGTAGCCAACGCTAGTCAGGTGATCAAGTTTGTCAGAGGACTTTCCAATAGGTTTAAGCACCTTGTTCAACTTCAAGGTGTCCTGTCCATCGTAACGTCAATTTTTCTTGTACTAGACTACCACGTCCACGTCCAGCGCTCCTATTCGAATGTGTAGTTCTACTTCTGCAATCCCCCAAGATGTCCTGTCGAATTTGGCGCATGTGGGGAAGTTTTCTACTCTTGCACACGCGGAGGTAGTAGAAGAAGACGAAGACCTTTTCATGCTACTGGTTCCCGATTTAGAAGAAGGTCCACCACGACCACTCAGAGATGATGATGATGAAGACAGATTACTAGATTACTAGTACAGTTACTAGATCATTACCTGTCCTTGAACCTGCCGCAAGAGAACGCATTCCTGTTCTGCTCCTGCTTCTTCCACCTCCAATGGAGAACTCCAGAGACGGTGGAAGGTGGGGAAGCCGTCTCCCACGGGCAGCCCAGTCTTTTGCCTTCGTCCTTCCCACCCAGTCTTTTGCCATGGGCTTCAGACTCGGCCCTTGTGGTCTGAGTCCTGTAAGGATTTCGGTTCGATATGTACTTAGTTCTGCTCCTGCTTCTTCCACCTCCAATATCAGGTGCACTAGATGCATTAGATGGGTTAAAGCTATTAAAGGATCGCGAATATCATGATCGAAGTCATCTTCTGCATCTGCTGTTGCTGCGGCTTCATAGTTGTCGGCTTGATCGTCGTTCTCGTCTTCTTGTTGGTCCCTTCTGCACTAGACTTGGAGACGACCGTGAAAAGCCTCCTCTGCCAAGTCCCTTGTCCACAGCTAAAGCGCCAGCAAGTCCTCGTACAGAAGACGAACCCGACAATCCGCGATGCTTGGGCGTGGCTCGTTCCGTTTAGAAGCTATAATGATATCGACTCCAATGCCCCAGGAAAATGCGTTCTCGGAAAAAATACATTATCCGCCAGGACGAATGCGACGCGAGCCGCGAAGGTAAGCACCACGACTCCCGGGACTAGAGAAGTCTTCATCTTTTTATTCTCGTCCTTAAATTGCGATCACCATCGTCCACAATAGTACCGAGTAGTTTCTTGTTGGTGTCAGTCCTGCTCTTTGTCCTCTCACTCTCAATGCTTCTGCTTCTGCTTTCACTACAAGAGAACAAGAGTAATGATAGAAAGAGCACCTTTAGCGTTTCTTTAGAAGAGCCACTTACTTACTTTCGCTTAGGACAACCCGACAGCTTAGTTGGCTGCCAACACCTATCTGACCCCCCCCAAAAACAGACCCCCAGCACCCTGTTTGTTTGAAGTTTTTTGGTGTCAGTCCTGCTCTTTGTCCTCTCACTAATCTACTTATTCTTATGATCCTGGACGACGTGTCTTTTATATACATGAAGTTTGGCAACGGTACTTAGTCCATTGAAAATAGGATTTTCGCTCTTCTGCGAGATAGTCCCAGGTTTTTTGCGTCGGTGGATCAAAGCAACCCCACCCATTTGACTGCATAAACTCAAGCTGCCTCAAGACCTTTACCTTGTCGCTTGGGTTGTCGTACTGGTGAAACGTATCCCACCCTTTTGGTTCGGTTATTCCTTGTTCACGCATAGAAATAGATACAGAAGCAGATGCTGCAGGAGTTCCACTACGAGGCAGAGCAGCACCACTAGCAGAAGCAGCACCACTAGCAGAAGCAGCACCACTTGCAGAAGCAGCACCACTTGCAGAAGTCGAAGTGGAAGTAGTAGTTCTTTGAACTTGAAGCTGCTCTTGTGTACTAGTTGTTCGCGAATCGACATCGACTCCTTCGTCTTCCTTCACTTGCATATCCAGAGAAATTTTCGCTGTAGGGTCGTTGAAGTAGAACGCACAGGGCAGCATGGCCATCTGAGCTATCATAGGAGGATCGCCTTGCTGGGGACCTGAGGAGGAGATAGATCAGCGAGACTAGATGCTTCTAGATTGGTCTAAATGCTCATGACTTTTGAAGACAACACTTACACTCACGGGAATCTAGAAGTTTCTACCTCCTTCTCCACCCGCCCCGTCTCCACCTCTAGTGGACGCAGCATCTGCGTCTGCGGCGTCCTCTGCCGCATTGTTTCTATTGGCATCCCAGTAGCTACTCTTTTCGAACCACAGATCCTCTGTCAATTTAGGCTGAAGCATGTGCTCACTATCCTGAGCAAAACGAGTTTCGTATTCCTGATGTGAATTGGTCGGTTGCTCGTTTGATGAGGTTTGATAGCTAGATGTTGATGATGTTAGTTTCATTTGCGGTAGGCATCACCTGCTCGTCAAGTAAAACAAGTAGAAGAAGTTCAAAATGATACCTCCAACCAGCCAGAGCCACAACGAAAATTAACCTTGCATTGTTCTCAGAACCTAAGGGAAAAGAGGAAGATAATCCTTGTGATCAAATTCAGGTTACCAAATGCCAGAGCCATACAAACCTCCGTGATGTATCATCATGTCCCCTCCGTGTATCAACATCATGTCCATCTAAGTCAAACTAAGTCTATGTACCTCATGTCCATCTAAGTCAAACTAAGTCTATGTACCTCATCATCATGATGCTGTCCAAGAACTACATCTAAGTCAAAGATAAAAAATCTAAATATTTATACCTCCGTAAACCCTCTTTCCTTGCCGTCTGCATCCAGCTTGACATAGTGCCGTCTGGGATATTTGATCTCTGAATAGCTCGTCCCTTTGGATCCTACTCTGGTCGTCATAGTTATCGCTTTACCGAAGAGCGATCGACGAGGAATCTCAAATGTTATTACCACTGTAGGTCGTAAGCCGAAAGTAGCCTTTGTAATTGTATGATCTCCTGGTCCACCAGCTAGAACTTCACCAGTTGTCCCATTCCCATTACTATTAGAGGTTACGGAATTTTTACATTCTTCAAAGATGCGTCCTTGACCCTTTTTGTCCTACTCGAAAACGAGCGAAGGATGGTAGTGAAGAATGCAAAAATGTCAGACGACTCTTAATGCTACTGCTCTGAGAGGACTTTTGTAGGAACTCTGGCGCCTTCTTTTCAGCTGACAGAACAGGTGCTCCTCTTCCAATGGTAATCTTCGATTCCTTCACTGGTTTGCAATCGAAATTCAGAATGTTGAGGCTCAGAGTGTGTGTTGCTCTCGAGGGAGACGAAGAACCCGAGCCCCCAGCCGCTTCCCCTCTTGCAGTTGCGGGAGTTGCAGTTGCGGCTGCAAAATGGCTAGGAGCCGAAGATGCCGACATCGACATGATGCTGATATTCTGACCATATATCAGAAAGGTAAAGAGGGCGAACAATGTAGTTTTTCGAGTTATTGACGTGATAAAAAAAGGAACAGGAAAAATCTTGAAGCACATACCTGTTGTTGTTGGTACTGCAGACACCATGCTCAACTTGAGGTAATGATAGATCAGCTCTAAGACAAGCCTAATCTCCAACAACTCAAGAGGAGGCAACGATGATTCTGATTGAAGGAAAGACGATTATCCTCGTTAGAGAAAAATACAGGACAGCGACAACGACCTACACATTTAAGGAACCTGCACAGCTTAGACTCACACAGTCACGCGATCTACTGCACAGAAATTTGAAAACGTGCTGCGTGGTCGTCTAGTTCTTGGGCTTTCTCCATTCATTCATTCACTCATTCGCCCATTCATGTGCGGCCTTTTTTTTTCGTTACCTGGGTCCACTTTTCTCGCTATAATTCCTTCCAATTACCCCAGCGAGAAGCCTGAAGCACGACGGCCAGCGACTAAAAATACGCAAACGATCAAGCACGGCCGCAGCCGCTGCAGAAAAGCTGGAGCCCAAGCCCCACGGGCAGACCAGTCGACGGCCCAAAAGTAAAACAATGATGGAGCATATCTGACGAACCCCGAGCGACAAAGAGCTGAGCCCTCATGGAACGAACACGGAAAGAGCTAGAGCTTTGATCTGGCCATTTGCTCGTTAGGGCCTGACGCTACAAGCTGTGGGCGCACGGTGTGAAGAGAGGCGCCACTAAGATCAAACGAATCTAGGGTGAGTCGGCCCACGTAGAATCCCTAAAATTTCTCCGGCTGTATGATCATATTGGTAACGCTACACTAAACTACGGCCTTCATGCTCCTGCGGGTTTCTTGGGGTCGCGCGACATTTTGGATAGCCTTCAGTTTCTCCAACTCATACCTATAGTATACTATATCAAGTGAAAGCTCGCTAGGGTAGTTCTTGCCGGGTGAAACCAGAGCACTCCCCCCTGCTGTTGTTGAGTATGGGAATGGAAATGAGTCGTGTTTGTTATCGGGGAAGTTTTAGCTCATCTTGTTCGAGTAGGTACTGCTACCACTTGTGAGTACTCGAAGCATGAACAGTTTCGTAGTCACTACCCATGATATCCACCACTTCGCAGCGGCAGCGCGGCGGTGTCGGAACCATCTAGTAGTCCAAGGAGAGACCCACAGGAGGTCTCGAAGCTATCCTCGATGTTGGCTCGAAAAATAGCCTGTATGAAGAAGTTCCTATGAGGAGCTGCGCTGCTGCTTCTGATGTGCGCTGAATCGTCCCAAGATTTGAGGGGAATAAAAGGACCACATCTCTTCCAATGCTGTAAGAAGCAAAGGTACTATCAAATAAGAAACCCAAATTCGTTTTGCAAGAATTTTTGCAAGTCTTGCTGATTTGATACTTCTACAAGACGAACGGAGACATCTTCTTGCTGTCCCGCATCTTTGGCAGCTAAATTCTCCTCTACAACTCGCCCATCACCACCGCTCCGCTCCTCCGGTGGCATCAACACAGTAGCACAGCGCTCGCGACAGGCTTTGCCATGCTTATCTTCATCCATAAAGTCCTCTCGCAAGCCTTTGAGGAAGTTGCGGACATTGGTTACAGAAGTACTACCATTTGCTTTTGGACGAGTACTTAAAGAGATAACCACAACATAGACATCTCGGAGGCGAGCAGAGGACGTCCACGTGCACGTTGACGTGCTTCCAGCGACAACTACTGTAAGTCTGCACTGTGAACCTTTTGCAAGCGATTCCAAAGCAGTGAAATACTTTTTCGAATTGTTCATGTGATCGATATGAACCAGGGCTGAAGCAAATGCTGAACTTGAGCTTGTTGCAATTTCGTTTATTCTGTCGGTGGCCAGCTCTTTAACTATGTCAACATCTTCCGGATACGGGTACTGGCAACCATTTCCAACTTCATCTTCTCCTCTTCTCCCTGTCCCATCTATTCCCGAACATGATGATCCTACTGCGTCACCAATTTCTTCGGAAAATATCGCCTCCGACACCGCAATCACCCAAGGTATGACCAAACTCGTTTCTCGATCCTCAGGGCTTTTCAAGTTGTCAATTCTTGTTTCGAATGTTGTCGAGGTTTTCATAGAGCCATAGTTTTCGACTAAGCCTAAATCTTCTCTAAGCTTGCTGAACAATTTGGCCAGCGCACTTGCTGACGCTGTATCTTCTGAGGACACCGAAGCGCAAGATGAAGTTGTTGCAGCAAAAGGCATTTTGACCGTCACTTTGATCACGAAATCCATCTCAGTCATTTCGTCGACAACACCATCTTCGCCTGCGCCAGCAGCAGCGCCCTCTCGTACTCTTAAGGCACTAAAATCTCCTTCTTGTTCGGCGCTGGAAGCTTTTCCGGAAGGCGCAGCATTTCCTTTCTCGAAAGTAGTCCATTCGAAAGTTACTTGCCTTGTCCCGTATACTCCTCGTCCACGTGAGACCCGAAAAACATTTTCTGAAAATTCCAGTTCCTCCAGGCTGTACATAGACATCAAAACTTCGCGGAGTTCTTCGACCGTCGCGGAGTCCATTCTTTTCTTTCAAAATGGAGGTCCTCCTGTTGTTCCTGTTCCCTTCTTCCTCTCTTTTCTTTCCTTTGATATCAATCACCTATCGACGAGTGTAAATACAGGCCCAACTACATGATCGAGATGCCCCTAGAGTCAATCTCCACAAAACAGTTGACAACTGTTTTGTGGAGATCGACTACCAGTAGATCTCATACAACTGTCAGTTGTATGAGATCGACCATACTCTATTTAAAGCGCCTTTAATGTGAACACTAAAGGACCCCTAAGGCGCCTTTAATGTAAACACTAAAGGACACTTAAGGCGCCTTTAAAGTAAACAGCAAGGACAACAACAGCAAGAACAGCAAGAACAACAACAGCAAGAACAACAACAGCAAGAACAACAACAGCAAGAACAACAAGAGCAACAACGACAGCAACAACAGCGACAACAACAACAACCAACAACAACAACGACAACATGCCCCTATAGTCAATCTCCACAAAACAGTTGTATGAGATCGACTATTCATCTCCCTGACCGGTACAACAGGAGAGTCTTCTATCACCGCTGTTGATCAGCATTGGACTATCTTCAGTTTCAACATTTTCAAAATGGACTTGGTGTTACACAATACAATACAATGCGATTGATCTCGCACAGTTTTCAGTGCAGACTGCCGTGCGGCACCCCTCTTTCCTCTTTTTCGGGCTGCCAACCTCGACCTAGTCGTGCTTTATTAGGTTGTCGTGCTCTTGTTCATATCTATGGACAATCAAGGACCGATCTTGATATTGTGGTCGATGAGGTAGCTTTTTGGAGAACAATCCATAATCAGTTCCACGTCGGCAAGGCGAAGAACCACAGTTTTGTGTGGTCTAAGTAATAAAAGCGAAAAAGAGTCAGGGACTCTCGTACAACATGAGCATATGATCTTGACAGCACATAGTACTTACCACAACAGAAGTCATCTTCTTCTTTATCTTGACACATAGTACCACAACAGAAGTCATCTTCTTCTTCCCCCGCATGTAAATGTATGTTCCTATAATGATGTGGCTAGGCCATAAAACTCAAACATTTCTCTCAAAAGAGCGTCCAAACCAGTGGACCGCTTTGTTCCCCGTATCCGCAGAAGGATATCATAAGGGGCATACGCATAGGCACCATTGTCACCACGACCACCCCTACTTTCGTCCCCGTAGCAGTACATCTCTAAAATCTCAATAGTAGAGTCCTCAATCTGCGACTCAATGTGGTCTAAGTCCCTACACAAAGCAGCATGCAAATTATCGGTCGTTGATCTTGTAGGTGAAGGTGAGTTGCTCTTGTAGTGAAGTTTCGTTTCTCGACAGGATTAGAGATAGATGAAGAGGTCTTTCTTGAATTTCATATTCATCCAGCAGTGCTGTAGCGACAATAGGTCATGTAAAAAATAGTAGGATATTACCAGCGAAACAAATGTAAGCCAATGCAGTAAGAACAAAAAGAATAATTGCCAGCACTTTTACTAGAAGTAAGAGGACCAGCGAAATGTAAGCCGCAGCTGCAGTACTTTACCGGAAAGAACAAAAAGAATTACCAGCAGTTTTACTAGAAGTAAGAGGTAAAGAGGACCCCTTTCCTTAACAAAAGAATCCCGCACCCTCGCAAGTGATGGCTCTCGAGGACGTTTCCTCCTTCTTGCATTCGAATTTACAAGGCAGAAGAGCCTCGCAGACGCTTGGATTAGAATGTAGGTTGATGTCAGGTAGGCTTCTAAGGAGATGGATGTCAGGAAGAAGTATTGAAAAAAATAGGACGAGTTCTTTAATCAACATCGTCTCAATTTCTACATCATAAGCATTGCACACGATGTGTGTTCCGTCAGAAAGCCAGTCTCAAGAGTCGTCTTGCCCGTTGCGAGAGCCATCGGGAGGATCAGCTGGTCCTGCATGTATTCATCTACAACACTAGAGAACGCGTGCTCTTTGACGTTCTCAGCCAGATTGGCAGTCGCGGAAGCAAACACGCCATCAAGGAGTCCGCTGGAAGAGGGTTCGTTCTTTTTCATGCGCTTGGGGCGTTAGAGGGAAAAGATGATACTTACAGTACCGATTCTTCGCTTCTTCACAAATATTTGAGGCTTCGGACACGTAGGGTAAGATTTCCTTTCCCTCCTCAAAAACGTCCCATACCCCATCGGTTGCGACAATAACCTTCTCTCCCTTCTTCGCGTCGAGGAGACGCACCTGGGGTATATTATATTATTCAAAATTAAGAATCGGTACTGTAAGTATCATCTTTCCCTTAGCAGGAAACCTAGCAGGGAAAGATGATACTTACAGTACCGATTCTTAACGTACCTGCACCTGCTGTATGTGAGTGTAAACAGAATTATTTATAATATGCACCAGTGCGTGTGAATTCTGCTTTGGAAAGCGAAAGTTTTGAAAACTAAAGATTTTTAAGATCCTTTGTAAGAAACCACAAAACAATCACAATCACCATAAGAATTGTTTCCTTTACTCGAGCCCTTTCCACCACCCTTGTTTTTTTCCGTCGTTGCTGCACCGTAGAATAATGTGCCTGCTTTTGTGCGGCACAGGATATTCACTCCAAACTGTATGAAGCCTGCGTTTCTGCTGGACACATTAGCCACACCAGCTCCATCCGTTTTACAAGTGTATAGCACCTTCTGTTCGTCGATGTTCATTTTGACTCCTGAAAGAGCTTTTCGCAAACTAGACGGTAAAGACGAATCAGGCCCGGGAGAGTAGAAAGCAGACTCCTCCACTTCATTCCTCGGATAATCACCAAAAATTGAAACCTTGACTTCAGCTACCGTCCAATAATCGGTGAGTTTTTTGTTCATCGCATCAACCCCTTCCTCTTCACATCCTCTCCGAGTCCATGTAAATGAAGGTAAACGAAATTCACCGTCTCCTGCTAGTCTTTCATTTTCATCTTTGTCTTCCGAGGACGTCCCCTCATCTTTGCTAGAAGAAGTACAGCATGCTTCAATCTCTGCTCGCCCGCCACCCCTAGTTAGAGGTGGACCTCTCGTCCCCTAGTATTCTTATTCATCCCTTCCCTGCTGTGTAAAAAATCCCCCAAGCATAAAAAATATGCGTCAAGAGAATTTTCTTCCTTGTATTGGAGTGCATATGCTGCCTTGAGGGATCTTCTGAGGAGTCTGCTTTCTACTCTTAAGTGAGGATAGGGATGAAGATCCCTCAAGTCGTCTCTAGTTTTTATTTTTGACGCTACTTAGGTATAATGAAAAACTACCTGGACTAGAATTTATTATCTAGAGATTCAATCTCTTATGCTGGTCTATAGGGGTAAGTAGCCTTAACCTAGGGTGGAATCCGCGTCTACGGATGTCCAACAGGCCTTGACGTTTCGGGCTCGGGTGATCTCCATCTTGTTCTGAAGACATCGACATTCGAAACAGTGTGGGCCCAAACAATTTCGCAACTATAGGTTCGAAAATATCAGTGACATACCCACAGGGCGGCGAAAAGGCCACATCTGTGCCACCAGTGAAATTAACCTTCGTTGCTCTACTTGCTACTGCACTTGCACGACCTGCAGTCGTGGTTCTTCCAGAGAAGTTGCTCTGTCCGTGTCCAAGCAATACTCGCAGTGGTATAAAAGAAGCCTGTAGCATCAAAGATATGGATCCAGCAGTTCCGCAATCTGCGTCTATGATTTGAGGCCGTCGTCGTTTGCCGCTGGCGTTTCTCGCTTTCTTCGGGACATACTCCAGCTCACAGCTGCCCACGAACGCACCCTTCAAGCCTAAACGAGATGCGTCGTGGTCGTCTCCATCATCTCCAGGTAGCTGTAGTACAACAGCTTCTGGTTCTGAGCCGTTTTTAATATTCCCAGTTATCATCGCTTCGTTAGCTTTCGCAACGATGCGTGCGACCAATTTGACGGCTGCAAGATGTTGGGCTTGGAGGCCAGGTTTGGGTCTGCAGTGTCGTATACTTACTATCCTCACAGGCCTGCAGGTGACCGCCGCGATGGCGACTGCATTACGAAGAATCTGGCCGCCACCGATGTAGCCGTCTATTTCTATCATGATGATCTTATTTTCTTCGGTGTTGTAGGGGTCATAATTTTTTCCTTTAAACTGCTCAACCTATGATCTAGTTCTAGGAATCTACTCCATGATGAGTCAACGTATTTTTGATATTGTTTAGTCTTGTTGTAAGTACTAGCATCGTCGTCCTCGTCCTCCTGTGAAAGTATGGACGTAAAGGTCAAGCATTGTCGAACAACACGTCGTTGTATTCCAAATGAGTGCCACCTGCTTCCCCTTTCAGAAGGATCATGTCAGAAGCAGAACGAAGTGACAGTAGTTTAGGATTCATCTCCAAGAAGACACAGACACGTGGGGGAGTCTACACAGATAGGATAGGATAGGAGAATGCTCACTTATGACAGGGTGAGCGTATAGGCTGGATATGCCATCAAATGGACCGCGAGGACTTAATGAATGAGTATGAGCGCTACGACCTTTAGTACTAACAGTATGAATGAGCGCGGCTACAACCTAGTTGTACTAACAGTATGAAATATATTACATGACTTTGGGAAATGCATGCATTTTCAGCGGAAAACCTTCAGTAAGGGATACTGAGGCAGATGGGCTAACTACAGCTGTAGACGCAGAGCACCGCAACCCCGCGGCCCAGAGGGCCATCAAGCTAGGCGGGCCCCCCTTAGTTTCAAAACGATAAACCTCCGAGCTTGGACCCGTTACCCCTCTCGCAGTCAGGACAAAATTCGCGCTGCCCTGACCACGCACAGACACCAGACAGTCCGGCCGCCCAGGCAAACAACGACAAGCCCCATCAGCGCACCAACCGTGACTCCAACGAGAAGGCACGGCCAGACACCCCGGAGAGCAAGAGGCCGAAGAGCTGCCACGCGAGCCTGCCAGGTGAACTCCACCCCCAGAGTCAAAAGCACGGCTGCAGGGCCCGCCGGCCGATGCGTCCAACTACGGACCTGTAGACGAAGCTACAGGTAGCGCCACGACAGGCGCCGCAGTGCGTAGTCGCAGTTTCATCGTGCCCCCGAGAGCTTAGCTGTGCGGCAAGCGCTCGGACTTTCGCGCCACGCCTCACAACTTCGTTCTGAGACTTGGCAAAGGTCTGGCGTCTGCGTCAGACGCCAGGTGTTTTACGGGTACGGGCACCGGCCCAGTGGTCTCAGAAATTCTTAGGCGCTCGAGAATCCTGGCGTCTGACGCAGACGCCAGCCTTTTCCGGGTCCTGAGACTGGCAAATGCCTGAGGCCCTCTGCAGCTCCAACCACTCTCCTGCCCCACAAGCAGGAAAAGCGCATGCGCGAGGGCGCTCGCAATGGCATAACAATTGCCACACCCATCGCATCAGCCAAGGAATCCAGGCCTGGGCGCCCCAGCGCGACTCGCTTTCTCTCCGAGGACCTAGCTCCGGGAGCAGCGCCTGAACCTGAGCGCCCAAGGGAGACGCGAGAAACTGGAGAGGGCCAGCGACACGCCTCTGGCCGCAACGGAGGTCGCCGACGCTACAAACACACACACACCACGCGCAAGGTGCTCCGGTGCTATGCGGCACATCCTCGCGCCAGGAATCACGTGGAAGGGCAGAGGCGCTGCGGCATCCACCACCATGGGCGCAAGCCCCTTCAGCGGTGCGATCCATATGGGCACGATTCTCCCAGTGCATCCTACTGAAGATTTTCCGCTGAGAGTCTATACTAGAAACGCAAGTCATGATATATTAATTATATGTCCTGCTGCTGGGCAAAGGAAAGAAGAAACAAACTGTCAGGGTGCTGTAGATCTTCGTTGTCAAAGAATTATTGTGTCCTACCAACATAATTCTCTAAGAATGATCGACGCCGTCCGTAACTTCGAAAGAAAATTTTTCATTGTAGCGATATTGGATCTTTTGTGTCTAGTTATTAATCAAATAATTTTTCACGAAACTTTAGCTAGATGAAGTCAGAAAAGTGGAGGAGGTGAAACATTGAGAAAAACTGATGACGCATGCAGATCTGTAACCCATATATAAATATACTTCACTTGACCAAATCGGCCTTCTTTCATCCAGTTGCCCACATATTTTGACACGTTTCCAAAGTGCGACATTTTTCATCCGAGTTCCGTCATCCTTGTATGAATAACTTTAGTTTTGCGCGTTGTGCAACTCTTAAAAAGGGTTGAAGAACAATCGAAAAAGTAGTACTTACTTTCTTACTCATTCATTGACTCACTTGGATTTTGGATTTTGGAGATTTCAGAAAATGTTTCTGGCCACCTATAGGGGCGCAGTACGTTTCGCACTCAACAAAAAACCTGGAGACAGCTTGAAGGACCTACCACAGCAAGCAGATAACTGAGGAACTAACTTAGAAAGAAAGCTAATGTTTCAAACAGACACCCCGTAGGGCGGAAGCTCAAGAAGTAAAAGTAAACACTCTAAGAAGACAACTAAAAGGAAGTAATTACTCAATATCACTTTAGTTCAACCTAAAAGAAGAAGAGACAGCAATCACTACTAGGAACAAGGAAGACAGTTCTTTATCACCACTAGGATTTCAGGACAAGTCAGGAGTAAAGTAAACACAGAACAGAAAGTACAACTGCGGGGCCGCTATTGCTTATGCTTAGGACAAATGAGTTTTTGAGTACCTGAGTTAACGAGTAAGACCGAAACAGTCGCGGGGCGACTAACTTAATAGCGACTACTATCAAATAAAGACTAGAAAAGTTGAAAAATAAGAAAGCTAAAGCTCTTTTATTTTTTATTGACGAACTTCCGTAAAGACAACACAAGTCTTGCTTTTCTCACAGGGTACCAAACTAACTTTCTCACTTCCAAAAACGCTTTTTTTCGTTATCTAGAAAACAAGTCAACCACTGAGCTCGACTCTTTGCTGTACTTACTCAGCTGCTACACTCTAACAGCTTCTACTTGGAGCGAGCAGCTTCTTCTCTCCTCTTCTTCTCGGCGTTAATGCGTCGCTTCTCTCTCCACGCAGCGCGAGACGCTAAGAACGGCGCTGGGTCGGTCTTCATGCGCTCTAGTACCGCTCGAGCCTCGAGTAAAGCTAGACGCGGATCATTTCCATTTCCCTCTACAGTTACGTTCTCGAAAATGGTGCGCGACTCGCCTTCTTTCGTCACATTCGCGTATACTCGAAAACACCCACCAAAAACGCTCTTAGCAGCACCGCTCCAAGACGAGTGCCACTGGATACCCGGAGGCAGGCGGCTAAGACTGGACCCGCTACCTAAAGCCCCGTCTGCTGCAGAGCTCGGCGCAAGGGCTTTCTGCTTTCTAGTTCCAGCGTCAATAGCGAGCTTCCTTCTGGGCTTGACTCTCGAGACTTTCTCGCCGGACTTCTTGGCGGGCGGCACTGTTATGGCTTGTAAAAAAGTAGCAGCAGCTCGGTCTGACTTCAGACTTCTCATGTGCCTGAAAGCAGCTAAAAAACTTTCAAAACGCCTGCCGCGACCATCTCCGAATTGAGCCGGCTTCTCAGAGACAGCAACAGTAGGCGTTCTCAAGGGCTGCGACTCAGCTAGGAGGTCATCCTCAAGGTCTTCCACCAATCTCGAGGACGCCAGGCGATCACCACCACACGCGGGCACCACTCCGTTATATTCATCAGAAGAGGAAGAGGAAGTAGTTGTGAACTGAATAGAAGAGGACGACTTCGAGAGACCACCACCACGCACGCTGCGGTCCTTGGCGCGCCTCCTGGCCTGCTGCTTCACAACCCAAGCCCTACACTCTGCGCAGAAGCACTCAATGCGTCCACCCTGAAGTAACGACGGAGCAGAAATGGCAGCTCTACTACTCGAGCTACTAGAAGAAGACCCACATACTGAACTTGAGCTGCCACATCGGAAGTCCGGGAACTCCGCCACTTCCTTCTCCCACTTCAGCGGCTCCTCCCCAACATGTGACGCCCACTGTTCGTCGCTTTCTCTCCGCAGTGCCTGCGCTGGGGTAAAGACAGACTTGATTTCATTAGCATTAAACAGGCGAAGAACTGAGTGCAGATCTTTGTCCTCCTTCGTCGAGCTTGAGTGGAGACTACTTACAACGTCACAGATGTCACCAGAGCGGAAGGATGGAGGAGGCCTAAACTTGGACTCGTCATATGAAAGAGCTACTTCGCGCCGTGGACACAACTCCTCGTGCTCAACTAACAGTTTGGCAGACGCGTCCGCAGCAGCAGCTGCGTCAGACGGTCGGAGCGCTATCCTCCCCTCAGACTGAACCAATTGCAGCGCAAATCGCTCATCCCACCCGGGAACCGATAACGAGCAAAAGCGGCACCTCATCTGCGGCTCATAGTTGGGCAAAACCTTCTGTCTCCAGATGGCGTCAAGATCCGGGTCAGCGAAGCTGCCATCTTCGTTGAACCAAGAGAGGCCACTTCTGCACTGAGGATCAAGCTCGGGCAACGCGTCTCCCCTTTTCGTGTACTGCTCTACCCAGTACAGCCTCGCCGTGGCCAACGACTCAGGAGAAGCCCCCTTGTCAGTGGCGTAGTGGTCCATTGTCAACTTGATTCGAAGCTCATATAGTACAGTGTTCCAGTGGCGTCTACTCAAGGCGACTGCTATGATCTGAGATGTATCGCGCGCGCCCATCACTAGAGATAGACTGTCCTTGACCTCCTGCCATATCCTCGGGCCTACTTGACCAGGTCGCCTCCTTTCGTTGGACGGCAGGAGCCTCCAGTCCAGCTCCGGCCTGCCAGCCACACAGAAGCCAAATAGAGCCCTACGGGACAACCTACGCGTATCGGTGCGAATGAGATGACCAATGAAAGAACACTGAGAATAACGAGTAAAATCTGCCTCAGACGGAACGCGCCGGAGTCGCATCAGCCGTGATATTGGACAATGGTAACGCCGAAGAGCATACCGAGGCATTCCTGAAAGACGGCAGACGGCTGAGTTCATGACTGTTTGGCGCTGCCTGATCTGTAGAGCAGACGAAGTTCTACCACCAATTGCGAATGAGCCCCTTGACCTGACCCTAGAGGTTAGCGTCACCGCAAAGTCAGTGGACGTCTCGGCCGCGCCAGATACTCTGTCGACTTCAGTGAGTGCACTAAGCATTCTACCGACTCTGCGGCGCCCATCCTCCTCAAGATCAAGCCAATTCCCTAGGTAGCGGACCCATGCGGTCAGGCGTGGACTAAACAATGCTAGAAACTCCGTCTTTTCCTTGTTAGGCCTGACGCCCATCTCTCTGCCGACGGTCGCCTCCCAGCAGAGGAAGTTCGAGACAGCATGTAGCAACACCGACGCAGTCACTGTGTCGTCCGCAAACTCAAAATCGGAGACAGTATCGGCCAAAACAGATAAATTCAACGGGTGCAAGAAGTCCAGCACTCTTTCACGCGGGAGGAAGGCGAACTTGGCACGAGGAGAGTACAGCATCACAGTAGACGAACCCGGCAGATGTTCAGCTAGCGTCACTCGAAAGATCCTAAGACAGATCTCGTACCCAGAATTGAAGAAGCCAGGACTTGTAATCTGCCCCTCGCCGAAGCCTGAACTCAACCAGAAGGGTTGGCTCCTACCAAGGTCGGCCACAACTACATATCTAGTCGAGCGGTGAATTCGGATGCATGTTTGAGCGAATGGCGTCCCGTCAATGCCCCACAGCTCAAAGAAACGACGAAAAATCTTGAAAGGAAAGGAAGGGTAAGCTTTCTTGATGTCCAATAGGATAGCGACTGCGAGCTTCCCTACTTCTGTCGCAGCTCCTTTGAACCTAAGAACGTCCTCCGCTAGGCGCCTAAGAAGAAAGATTTTCTCGTCTACCTGATGGCCCGGTCTAAAGCCGCCCTGCCTTGGAGAGAGGAAGCGCGTCTTCCGGAGGATCGACTCAAATCGGTCCAGAAGGCACGCGGAGAGGACCTTAGTGAGAATGCTGGCATTGACAATACCACGATAGTTGTCTAGCTTACTTCTGTCACCCTTTCGCTTGTATAGCAGATTCACCACGTTCGTCATGAGAAGCTTCCTGTTCTCCTCACTCTCCAAGCACCGGAAACCAGACTGCCACTCCTTGTTGAAGACCCTGGCAATAAGCTCCCAGGCTTCACCCCTGAGGCACTTGTAGAAAGCGATGAGGTCACCACTTTCGTCTATCTGCCTTGAGTTCCTTCTTCTAGCAACAGCATCTCGAATCTCTTCTGCAGTAAAGGGTCTATTGAGCTCATCCTTCATCGACTCAGACAGGGGCGGAACGACTCCTGATAGCGCGCTCAAATCTGGATCCACTTCGTTCTTAGACACCTCCTGGAAGTGCAGCGCTGCAGTATCTGGATCAAAATGGACCTCGTCTGAGTGCTGCGCCTTAATGTTCCTCTGCGATCTACAATGAAGGTCCACATTGAAGTCACTCTTCTGAGTCGCACGAAACTCCTCGAGAGCGCGCTCAGCCTCCGAAAGGTCAAGCTGAATCGCCGCGCAGCGGGCCGTGGCAAGGCCCTCATCCTTAACCAGTACTAGCGCCCTCTGCTTCCGACGCAGTAGCCTTATTCTATCCTGCAGCTTGCGGCGCGTGCGATAGTCATGAGACCTGTTGTACTTCTCTAGCTGTTGACTGGCGGAAGTCTGAACTATAGGAGTAGCTGCTTTGATGGATTCCACTAGATTGATCAATGTAGCTGAACTGCCCGCCTCCTCCGCCGCAGCTTCCTTGGCCGCATATTGTCGCACAACCTCCTCAGAATACCTCGCTTTCTCATCCTCAGAGGCCCGCCAGAGAGGGGCTGCCCTACTTGGCTGCGGCTCATTCGTCTTCTCCTTCCTGGACGCCTCATCTGCTACTCGCTTCTGTTCGACTCTGTTGGACAACTGGTACTGTTCCTCAATGTCAAGAGAGATGAGCTTATGTCTGTGATCGAGCCCCAAGCTGGAGGAGAAGGTCCCACAGCGCCTCACCATTGGGCAGTCACAGCCAGGCATAAAAATGAGATCTAACTCTCTCCACTTCGAGCACCTGCGAGACCAGTGTGTGGACCTGTCAGGAGCCTTCGTAGCCGTAGCCGAAGGCCAAAAACTAGGCAGGTAAAACTCGTCGTGACTGTGCAGTGTATTAACGAGGGCAAAACCAGCAGGATCCATCACCTCGGCCGCAAAATGGGCGCCGCGTGCATTGCTGTCGTCGATTCCATGCTGACCGGAAGTGGAGCCGTTAGCATACCCGACCTTCAGTCTACTCGCAGGAGAACCCAACACACCTAGGTTGTCACCATAGAACACGACAGGGCAGCGCTGCTTCGACCTCTTAGGCCCACACCAGCCTGCGCTGTAAAGACCACTACCATTCTGCGCCTTCCTCTGGAGAGGAGCCCGCATATCAGCAAGTGCCGCTGCGGAGTCCGCACAGAACACATCAAAGGCCTCGCAAACTCCAGACCCATGCTTGCCCCCATCTGCAGGACCATACGCAGCAACAATCGCGACATATGGCAGACGGAGCCCAATGATTCTGTCTCGTGCAAAGATGCGGCACTCTTTATTCTTGATAAACTTTACCCAGAAAGTGTTGAAAACAACTATTGCCGCTCCGTTCACAAACAAGACCATCCAACTACCATCGGGCTCGCGCTGAAAGTCCCACTTATCAGGACTTCCTCTCGTTCCACGGCCTCCACTGTAGAAAGCCTCAGAGCATAGGATTGCGTCAATGGCTGGAGAGCCGTCCTCCTTCTTAATGTCGTAGAAGGTCCTAATTCGGGACTGCCACTCGGCAGACTCGCCCTTAGACTCGTTGTTGAGCGTGATTATGTTGACACTAAAGCCACGCTTCCTCTCCCTGTATCTACGTCTATTTCCTAGCCTCTTCTGCTGAGCTGCGTCATGCTTAACTTCAGGAGCAACATCAACGCCGCCTCTAACTGGTGGAGGAGGAGGTAGCACAGTGGTGCGCGACGATGGGCCACTATGTGAAAAAGTAGTATTAGAACCACAAGAGAACGCACGATAGGGACGCGCCCAGCCATCCTGCGCCCGCACTGCATCACGCCATGGCACACGTCGGTGGTAGTTGTCAGTAGGAGCAGGGACGTAGCTAGGACAGTCTCCTCCGCCCTGCCCCCACCATCTCTCGCAGTTCGGTGGTGAGTCAATGCGAGGCGACGGCCAACGGCACGCACCGTTAACAACACCACCGGGCCAAGGTGCGTTGCACTCCAACCACTCCCAGGTCTTGGATTGTTCCTTCCTTATGTAGTCCAAACCCAACTCCGAAGTTGAGGCGGAGCGCCACCTTCTGTCTACTTTCGTCTCGTTCTCAACACTTACAGAAGCGCCACTACCACCAGATGGAAGCCGAGATTCGCCACCAAGAAGAGCACTAGAAGATCCGAACACTGGCGCGAGAAGACCTCCAAAGAACGAAGAAGCAGGCGGCTGGAAAAAGCTGCTACTATCCACAGAAGGCACTACTTGGTTATCAGACTGGGGCACTTTGGCCCTAATTTTAGCAGTTGCAAGCTGGTGGCGGTGATTCATGATAGTCGGCACCTGCTTCATCATGGAACAGTGAGTGCGACTTTTACAGTTGTCAAACAGCACACTAGTGCGGGGATTCGGCCCAACGTCATGTTGTCTCTTAATCTGTGCATTCATTTCAGAACTAGACAAGAAGTTTGCTCGAGTCATGTTCGCCAAAAAACTACTCCCCGCTTCTCTTCTCTTGTCAGTGCTAACGACATCCTTGAAGTTCTTGGTGACGTTCTTATTCAGTTGGATGTAATTACTATCATCATGCTTGTCATTGTCTCCCCAGAGTTCCTCTGATGACGGTACAGTATCAGACCAGACCCCCTCCCACTCTGTGCCAGACTCCTGCAACGTACCGTCCGACTGTTCAGTTGCAGACAGAGCGTCAGAGAGATCAGACGCCCACTCTTCAGCATGGCCACTAAGTGCGCCGCGCTTCCCTCCGCTAGGCATTGAGTTACTTGCTTCTCCCCGACCTGCTGCGATCTGACGTCTTGTTAGCCGTGCGGCCACGCTGCGTCCCAGATCCACCGGCCCCTGACGCATCGCTTCCCTTAGTTCCGACCGACGGCCTTGCAACTCCTGTCGAGTTAACAGCTGCAGTGACCATAGTCGACAGCTTCAGATCCAGGTCCTTCGACGAAGCGACGGCCCCTGCGATACTCTGCTGTGCCTGACTCGTGCCCAGCGCTAGAACAACAGAGCTCACAGTCGATTTCTGTAGCTCGGTGAGGGCCTCTGTAGCTTTGTCCACTTTGACATTGGTCACTTTGATATCATCCCGCACCTCCTTTAGTTCATCGGAGTGACATGACAACGACTTCTCTATGGATTGCAGACGTTGCTCAAGTGCTGCACTTTTCGTTTCTTCGTCCAGCCTCTTCTTTTCTTCATCAACTGGGAGAAGTGATTTGCTGGGATGTACTAGCACCTGGACACCCCTGGCGCAGTAATTCGGCTCCTTGGTGATTCTGTCACTGCCTTTGCCAGGGGAGAGAAGAAACAGGACATGATCGTCTTCTTGTGGAGAGCCACTTACTACGTCCTGCTCATGGAAAAAGATGCTCGGCCCACGAAAGTCAGCTGCCAACTTCTTGAACTCATCAGGGTCAAATACTTCTGTACTGAGAAGCGCGGCTTCCACGACGTTGCTACCCTGGCGTGCTTGGATGAATTCGCTGAAATTGCAGCTGCGCACAATACGGATAAACCCATAGTTCCTCGTTTGGCCAACGGCTCGAGAGAAAGTGGGATACTTGGCAATCTGGCCGTAGTACATCTCGCCAACCTTCAACATCGGCGCAACGTGAGAGGTCGTGCTGGTGTGTCCGAATCCTTCTCCACCAAACACTCCCATTTCAGTGTCCTCATCGCCACGACCAGGCATGCTGCACTACTCGGGAGAAGAAGAGTGGACGCAGCGAAGAAGAAGGGATGCTTCGTCGTCTCAGAGACACTTGACAAGGCATACACCAGAGACAGATCGGAACCCGGTGAAATATTGCGACCGAAAAGGATGAGGTAAATTTTCGGTCAGCTAAATTCGCTCCACCCCAACCAGAGGACGCCCAAACGCTCACACACGTAGGAAGCCTATTCTGACGCCGTTGGTGAGCAGTCGGAATAGAGGTCGAAAAGACGAATTACGGGGGTAGAGGCCGCAACTTCATCACTCTTTGTTCTCGGCACTTACTCATTTACTCATTTACTCACTTACTTGGTCTAGAAACTTACCGGCTGCATTCATCTTGTGCTTTGTTGTGTTTCCAGTGCTTTACTTACGAATGCAAATTTTCCTTTGAAGACAACAACTATTTTTTCCGGACAGCTTTCATTATTGTCATTTGTTCACTTCTTTCTTTTTCGTTTTATTTTCCACCTGTCTTGTTGTCGCTTTTTAATGAATGAACGAATGAATGAATGGGCCTAACAAGAGGTGTTTAGACGTCCTTCAATTGAGTGGCTGCCTTTATTTGCAACAGAGGTCTTAAACAGACTACACAGACTACTGCAAATATTTCTTCCTTTATTTTACTTTAGGTATTTGGTCAAGTTGTATTGCGTATTTCTTCATCTTCACCTTCTAGTGATTTGAGTATTTGGCTCTTTTAGGGTTTTATGAAACATGTTATTATTATTGTTGTGTGATTATTATTATTATTATTATTATTATTATTATTATTATTATTATTATTATTATTATTATTATTATTATTATTATTATTATCATTATCATTATCATTATCATTATCATTATCATTATCATTATCATTATCATTATCATTATCATTATCGTTATCATTATCATTATCATTATCATTATCATTATCATTATCATTATCATTATCATTATTATTCTTATTATTCTTATTATTATTATTATTATTATTATTCTTATTATTCTTATTATTCTTATTATTCTTATTATTCTTATTATTCTTATTATTCTTATTATTCTTATTATTCTTATTATTCTTATTCTTATTATTCTTATTATCATTATTGTCATTATTATCATTATTATTATTGTTGGCCATGGTCGTAAATCCTTGAAACTTCACAAAGATCCACAAAGATCAGAAGGATGAAGATCAGCAAAATGACCAAGATCGCCAGGCGAACAAGGTACCCACCGGCACCACTTTCAACGCGTTGGCCTTAGTTGGCGCGGGTGTCGGCGGTTTCTCCCTTCTCTCTCTCGTTTGTCGTTTCAAGTCTCTCAACACAGTCAGGGACAAAGCAACACAAGAAAGATCTCAAGATAACCTACAGACCTAAACGCATATGGTTCCAAAAACGACGATCAACAGGCAAAGGGCCTTCAACGTATTCAGATAGCAGAGATATCGGATGTCCAATCATAGCTGTAATCAGGTCCATAACGTTTTGTCAGTTCTGATCAGTTCAAAGAGCATACGGATGACCGTATGAGTCAATGACGATAGCATAGGCTTTCCCATATGAAGCATGTGAAAGCTTCCTCATGCAACATGATATCCCAATGAAGAAGCTGAGGCTTCCTTCCCTTGCAACCCCAATGAACATCCACAAGGATCAAAGCAGCCAGAGACCATTTGTCTCAGGCTGTTAGTGCAATCTGTATCAAACTCAAGCGTTTCTCAATGAGAAACTAGACGCGACTTAACAGTCTGTGTTCGAATGTTCCAACACTGCTTTGACCCTTGAGTCTGGCTCAACATAGAGTAGAAATTCATGTAGAAACAAAATGTCCTGCGAAGGGACTCGACTTGCCTCAAAACTACCCGAATGTAGTTGGCATGGCGGCAGCTCCTCATGGTATTCCTAACGGAGTTACCACCCGGGAGGACGCAGCCAAAACGTCGCAAGGCAGAGCCGAGACGCGGAACCGGTGGAGGGTGGATTTTGCTCGCTGAATTTGGATGATGACGAGACTGGAGACGAAATAGCTGTGGATAATAGTGGGGGAGTAAAAACAGATAGGACATAGTCTTCCAACTAGTTCCATTGCTGCAAGAAAAGAGGTTATCTTGGTTGATAGTTGTGCAAACAAATATACTTCAAGACACAAAGGCGATTCCATTGATATAACTGTGAGAATTTGTAGGACTACTGGTAGCGCTGGGAAAAGGACTTAGATCGTATTATACCTTGGCTAGGTGAAGAGAACTGCTCGCAATTAGGATTGGGACTCAACCTCAAAGGCGCAGGCGGTTGTCTCGTACATACGGACACCGGCCAGGCCATACCCATAAAAAACCATCCACGCCTGCAGCTTCCACACTTGCGCGCAAACTTACTCAAAGAAGAGACTGATAGTGGTTGCATTTGTTCAACAGTAGAAGAAGGAGTCAGTAGATGTTATCTTACAAGACTCGAACGCCATAGAAGGCGTGGGCACTTTCACATAGATGGCCTCCAGGTAAATTGTCCTGGGTGCGATCTACAGAAAGGCCAACACGCACCACAAGCAAAGCCTAGAGATACTCCGAATCGCAAACCCGTATCAGTTAGACCAAAGAGATGCGTGCTAGTGATTTCTGTAATGTAATTAAGAAGGTGCGCGTCGACCGCTAAAGCTGTAAAGTGACTGCGTGGAGGAAATAGAAGAAGCGACAAAAGGCATTCGCCAGGACTACTCCTTATCTCTATATGACAAGGCAGCGCGGTTCCTCCGGAGGGATGGAGAACCTGCCCTGAGCAGTGACGACATGGCCAAAGTTATGCAATCGCTGCGAGTCTCAGACAGTCCGGCTGTTCCTTATAATCTGGATTGAATGAGACCTGCGAACGTTTTATGCGGACTTTGTTCGGCAGTGTTCGCACAATGCTGACTAAGTTGATAAACGTCTCTGGAAGTTACTACGTCGAGCACGCTGGTGACTGCTGGGATTGCTTACCGCATAACTACGCGAAAATTCCTCAAAATGATGGAAAGAGTCCAACTGAAACCTTGGAATACAGGACTGGTAGAAACTCGTCGAAGAGTTCACTTCAATCGGCATGCTCCGTCGATTTGGTTGTCTAGTTCACTTTCGTGAACAACTTCAAGCCAACCCTCCTGAACCCAAGCTCTTGGCCAAATACCGCCGTGGCGTCTTCCCTTGGATTCTGTCCGAAGTCGTCTGGTTGGTTGGTTGGAACTTTCGCTCATGGCGATCGTTGCAAGCTTGGACATCGATGGGCGGAATACTCTACCCGAGATGTAGAGTTTGTTCAGAGAGGACTACTTAATAAAGAATATTGATTGGCTTTTGCCAGATCAGAGGGCACCTACATAGAGTCTGACGAACTGGGAAACCTGCCGGGTGGCGCGTCGTAGCTGGGCTCCCCCTTGCTTGGACAGTCAGAGCTAAGGCTGGATCATCAGTCGGGGTTCTCTGGCACGGAGCACATTCCAGGTGGACCGACCGGAATTTCCGAAGAAGTTACTGGATAAAGTAGAGGAATCCAACGCAGATGACCCTCCTAAAGGTGTTTCACCTGAGGAGGGGAAAGCTGAAGCGAAGGATCGCGTGACATCTGCTCCGCTTAGTCCGTCTAGGTTGCAAGCGCCCTCTTCAGCACATGTTGTGGCAGGCGAACGCCATACACACGGCGAGAAGCGTGGCCGACCAAAAGGAGCTAAGGACAAGGCAGGCAGCAGGGTACGAAGAACAAAGAAACAGTTAGAAGAATTGAGAAAGAATATGGCGCTGCTCGCTAGTGCGGTTGGTGGCATGTGTGAACTCGACGAAGATGAGGAACTCGTCGAGTCATGTGTGATTTTGTCTGTTGCTCAAGCACTCAAGTCTCCTGATGCCGATAAGTGGCAGGAGGTTACTGAGAAGAGCACGCGAGACTGCTAGCCCTTTGAAACGTGGAAAGCAGCTTCCGACGAGGAGCTTGCGACCGCGTGACAGGCTCGACCAATTGCCATAATTCTAACTATCAAAAGATGTGGAAGATACAAGGCTTGCGCTTGTGTCGTCGGTAATCTAGATCGATCAAGAGAGCTATACACCTTCGCTCCCGTAGTTTCACATACCGCAAATAGGTTGCTCCTGACTTCTGCTACGTCAGAGCAGGACTATGTGATCCCGTTCGATTTAGATTCTGCGTCCCTCAATGCTGAACTCGATCGCGATGTCTTCTGTCATCTCCCATCCATCGGGGCGGAGAAGCATGGACGCGAGATCGTGAAGCCCAAGAAGGCCTTATACGGCTTGAAGGACGCACCACGAGCATGGTTCAAGAAATATCACGACACACTAGCCAGTCTTGGCTGGGAGCCGTGTGATTCTGCGCCAGGCTTATGGAGAAACCGAGTGCGAAAGTACCAGAGAAGTTCCTCAAGATGTCACCAGGGACTTCTTAGGTGCCGTCGTGTACTACTGTCGTGAAGCTCGAACATTTCGGCTCAACGTGGAAGAGTACACTGATAGAATCGCAAAGAGATTCGAAATCCAAGTCGGGAATCCGGTTTACTCGCCCTATTTTGACGAGTCGACTTTTCTTGAGGAGGGGACCAAGATAGTCGATGGGTATCCTTATCGTGAGGTAGTTGGCGCCTTGCTATGGGTAGCTGTGACCACGCGCCCGAGCATCTCTGTACCGGTGGCAGGCGTTGGCTAGACATGACAGCAAACCCACGCCAACAAGAATGGCTAAAGCAGCCAGAAAAGTGCTGAAGTATCTGGTGACAAAGAGGCCAAGGACTGGAATACTCACCAGAACAAGAAGAAGAACTCAATAGAATCTATTCAAATTTATTACCTGAAGGCAGAGACAGGCCAGAGGTGAATATCTTTAGTAGTGCAGGTCTCGCCAACTGCGTGAAAACTATGGGAACGCAAGTGAAAGACCATGCATTAAATTTCAAAGGCGTTCCAATCGCTTGGAGAAGTAACCGAAAAACTGTCCGTGCTTATTTTACGGCTGAAAGTGAATATATTGCAGCTTCTGACACAATCATGCTTAGTGAACTGCATGACTTTACAGACTTCTATAGGCCTCTACCAACTCAGTTGGTACACACACAGAGCGGCTTGTCTCCCTCTTTAGAAAGTGCTGTGCTCTGGATCGACAACCAATCCGAGATCACAACAGCTAAAGCAACTGACACATGCCCGAAGAGTCGCCATTATGCACTTCGCTACTTGCATGCGCGTGATGCGGCCAGTAAGATAGTTTCCTGTCCAACTAACTAACTTAATGAAGGCTGACGGTTTAACTAAACTAGAATGTAGCTCGTTTCAGCGTAGACTCCTACTTCGCCATATCCATAACCCGATAAACAAGGCCAACTATGATGAAAAGCGTAGCCATTTCGCCTAGTGGTTAAGTGTCTCAGTTCAGTTTCTCCGGATCTGAATGACGCAGGGTTCGAATCCGACAGAGGTCAGAATTCGACACACCCGTCACTGGGAGGGCTGAGGAACGGCATCCATGCCGCGAAGCCACCGGGCAAGGCCTGGATATGAGGTTAGACACGGTGACCCAGAGGAAGGGCCCGGCCCGTCCTGTGCTCGCCTCGGAGAAGTGGCCAACTAGTTCAACACTGGTTTACTTTGGTTTCATAGACGAAAAGTTAGGAGGTATGACTTCCGTGGTAGTCCAGAGACTAGGGACTTCGACACGCAACGATTGAGGAGGGGTGTTGGTCATGGTCGTAAATCCTTGAAACTTCACAAAGATCCACAAAGATCAGAAGGATGAAGATCAGCAAAATAACCAAGATCGCCAGGCGAACAAGGTACCCACCGGCACCACTTTCAACGCGTTGGCCTTAGTTGGCGCGGGTGTCAGCGGTTTCTCCCTTCTCTCTCTCGTTTGTCGTTTCAAGTCTCTCAACACAGTCAGGGACAAAGCAACACAGGAAAGATCTCAAGATAACCCACAGACCTAAACGCATATGGTTCCAAAAACGACGATCAACAGGCAAAGGGCCTTCAACGTATTCAGATAGCAGAGATATTGAATGTTCAATCATAGCTGTAATCAGGTCCATAACGTTTTGTCAGTTCTGATCAGTTCAAAGAGCATGTGGGTGATCGTGTGAGTCAATGACGATAGCATAGGTGTTCCCATATGAAGCATATGAAAGCTTCCTCATGCAACATGGTATCGATCCCAATGAAGAAGCTGGGACTTCCTTCCCTTGCAACCCCAATGAACATCCACAGGGATCAAAGCAGCCAGAGATCATTTGTCTCAAGCTGTTAGTGCAATCTGTACCAAACTCAAGCGCTTCTCAATGAGAAACTAGACGCGGCTTAACAGTCTGTGTTCGAATGTTCCAACAATTATTATTATTATTATTATTATTATTATTATTATTATTATTATTATTATTATTATTATTATTATTATTATTATTAATATTATTAATATTATTAATATTATTATTATTATTATTATTATTATTATTATCATTATTATTATTATTATTATTGTTAAGGGTGAGGTAAAAGAAACTGCTTGTTAAAAACGAAACTGTGTTAACGTTGAGTAAGTTGAGAGACATTAGCTGAGGACTGTTATGCATTTTCTCTTCCTTTTCATTGTGCTCATTAACTTTGTTGTTTCATAATTTTCACATTTCATGTCTATGTTATATCTTCTAACGATATCAAATTTTCACATTTCATGTCTATATTCTATATCTCCTACAAAGCAAGTAAACCTTAGGAGACCTGCTTTCCTGAAGTTCATATGAGCATGCTTTATTCACACTCTGTGTTGTAGCAGTCAGAAGTTGATACCATCCTGGATTCTCAGCATGCGTATCGTTAATATTCGAGAAACTGAAATACCAAAAATACGTAAGCAACTACTTAAAAATAAAATATGCGAGATGCTGAAATAAGAGCAACTCAGCGAGACTCTGAAAACGGCTACTTACTCGCGTATTTTCACTTTTCGAGTGCCCCAGAATGCACTTCTACGTCTACCACGGTGTTGACCGATAGTGATCGCCCAGCACATGTTTACAAGTCGCAGGTCTTTGGAAAATAAAGTCAAAAAATCCAAATCTAAGTTAATATTATTCATTCATTCATTTACCTAGCATGAGGTATGAGTTAGTAGAAGAAGTAGTAGTAGTAGGAGTAGCAGTAGTGTGCCCAATCTTGGGGTATCGTATGGATCTGGAAGAAAAAACCAGCCACATCATCATTATCCCTTTACTTCAACGTATCTCTTATTGCATATCATATCGTAATAAAACAATTCTCATAATTATTCACTAGGATGCACCAAAACAGCAAGAAGAGACGAAAAAGCTTTCTCTATATTCAAAGCTACGCTTAAGTTCATTCATTCATTCACTCATTTACCTAACAAGAGGTCGTTCGACGGACTTAATTGTTGCAGTTGTCTTTTTTCTATTTTCTACCCTTTTTCATGCACTTCTCTTTGTGCTTTATGTATATAGTAAGTGACTCGGTAAGTCTTACCGAGTCAGTCCTAAAGACATGAGGCTTTGTCCGTCACCTGCTCTTGAACTTCTACGACAAGACCAAGACGTACTTTTTACCCTTAGTAATTATAGTATTGACCATAATTAAATAGATATTTCAGCTTTTCCTTCCTCCTCGTTTGCACACCCCTCTCCAGTAAAAATCCCTTGTCACTACACCCGGCTCAGTATATCATGAGCATCCCCCTCATATTTTTCCACTATGGTTGCTTCCGATTCATCCAAAACCAAAACGCTGTTAAGCGCCTAGCCGAAGGATGGCAAATAGAAATAAGACAACACCGGATCCGGTGACCAGATGTTTCCGCCAGCAGACTGAGATAAGTGGGATGAACAAAGGATGAAATAGAGTAGGGGGATCCAGCATAACATCAGCACTTTCTCGTCGTGACACCGGAGTTTAGACAAAGGTACTTAGATCACTTGTTGATGCTCCAAAGGAAAAGATATAAAAAGGATGAAAGTAAAAGCATAGCAAAGTACAGCAGAAGTTGCTCCTCCAAAAAGCGTGGTAGGGTTAGCGCGACGCGGAGTTAACATAGTGTTGATGTTGAGCACTCCTGCTGTAGCTTCCACGAGTAGAATAGCTGTGCTGCTGATGGGGTCGACCGCCGCCATCGTAATATTCAGCCTGTCCTTGATGATGATGAGATTAGAGAGGGAGAGAGGGAGAACGCATCTCAGATCGGAACTATCATCATCTGGCCCATAGTGATAAGTGAACAGACCAACGCCTAAACCACTAAGCCAACTGCGCAGTATGTATCAATTATATTATTTTGCCGATCCTTGAAAAGATGAGGCCTCTCTTCATGTTCACTGTCGTGTCTTCTTTCGATGCTTAGAATCGACTCCCAGGTCGGTGAAGATCCTGCGTAAAGTACAATGAAGGAAAGCTGCTAGTCCTATTATAGTCCTTATAAAGTACTTCTTGTTGCCATAGTCCTTATAAAGTCCTTATAAAGTCCTTATAAAGTCCTTATAAAGTCCTTAGCATAAAGATTCTTGTTGCCATAGTGCTGCTGGTCTTTGGCATTTTTGCGCTCTGCCACAATCTGGGCCATGAGTCCGGAGGACGGTTGGCACAAATACCCAAAGTTTCCTTGCAGTAGAGGTTAGACGCGGAGGAGTAGGAGGAGAAAGAGGCAAAAAAGTAAGAGGGGGCAGAAAACTATGGCACAAAGAAACATCTTTGAGCACTATGCTGCCCTAGGTCGCTCTACCTGAATGAATGAGGCGCAGTCATCTACCTGAGTACGCTACTCAACAAACCGACTTAGACTTTAAAAGAAACAAGAAACCTGAAGCCATTTGTTCCATAACTCACAATCTTCACGACGTTGTCCAGCGGTGGCATCTGCACCAACGTAAGAAGCTTCGTCTCGTGAAACACAGTTTCCGATAAATGTTTTCCATGCCATCTTTTGATCTTGGTCTTCAGCGTGGAGAGGTTGAAGCCAAACGGATATTTGCGAAGCAAATCCGAAAAAACGGCCTTCAGCTCAGTCATGTCCTTCACGTAGCTCTTCTCCCGATGCTTCACATTGGCCGACGAGGCGGTCGGGACTCCGTAGAGTGCTGGAGAAGTGGGTGTTTTTATTTCATCTGGGATCATTGGGAATCTACTTTTGAAAAGTAGAAGATAGTACTACTCCACAAGGATTGGAATTTCAAGGAAGAATGCAGCTCATAGAGAGAGTCAGACAAGCTTCGCACTTGCTAGGTGCACTAATTGGAAACGCCACTGACTATCAGTCACGACCCAAAAAGGAGTTCGCCAATTCTAATTGAGTACCATTATGGTACTTCCCACAAGCCTGAGCCGGAAGCAGTAGATTGTTTTCGTAGTGGAGGAGATCTCTCTGGAGGGCCAGCTCAACGATATGACACACTTTGCCAAGAGAATACCCCTGAAAAAACGGCAACTGACGGGCATGCCTGAAAGTGATGAAAACGCCTGAATTGTGAAAAGGCTGAAAGAATTATGTATGAACGACGAAAGCGAGGTAGGCTTGTACAACTTGCTATGAGTGGGAATGCGATGCGAGCATAGATTGGTGAACTCAAAAGAAAACTGCTGCAGCGAGAAAAAACCTTGAGACGACGACGCAATGCGTCTATTAGACAAAGTTTGTCTAATAGACTAAATGCGCGAAAATTTTCGACGAGATAACAAGGTGAAAAAAGAAGATTGATGGTGGATTACGTAGGCTTAGAAATAACAAGCGCCAGCATCAGCAACTATACCTAGCACGGTCTTGGTAAGATATATATTAGTATTTATAGGGTTAGCAATAGTTTGCGAAATCCTTAAGAGACTCCTTTAAGTGGCTTCCTTAAGGAAAACCCTTTTCCTTAAGGAATTTCTATTACAAAAAGTTATTATAACTTTCCTTAAGAGAAAAAAAATTCCTTAAGGAAGCTCCTTAAGGAAAAGTTGTAATAGCCCTTGGCTAATATTAGCGCCCTCCTTAAGGGATTCTGAAGGGCTCAAAAGGCTCCCTAATAAAGCACTTGCGTTGCTAGTGCTACGAGTTCAAAGGCACCGCGAACGTGTTAACGTGTTCGCGGCTGCTAGTTTGTAGGCTACTCACGTACACCAGCCGCACCAATCTGCAGCAGGACACTACGCGCCCACCCCGCCCTAGCGAATCGCCCCAAAGAACTTCCAACCGCTCCCCTTGTTAAAAAATATCGCCCAGCGCCTTTATTTTTTTTCAAAAACTTCAGGGAGGCCATTCAAATACAGAGAAAACAAAACGACCCCCCTGAAGTTTTTGGGAAAAAGTTAGCTCGCTCCCCTTCCGCGACTACCTTCCGCACACAACAACCGACCACAAGAGCGCGCGGCAGCCCTTGGAGATGGTTAGCCCGTGTGTGCATTTTTATCAGCACAAAAGTAGGAGAATTGTAAGGGAGAGGGTGAGCACTTGAAAGGGCAGAGGCTGGCGAGCGTCATCACATTGACCCACGAGAAAGCCAAAGATATACAGTTCTGTGCTTGAAAATCGAAGCCGTGGAGGATGTCGATGCTTGTGAGAATGATAGCCGGAAGCACTTGCATCGCTGAAGGGTGGACCCTGGTGAGCATCATCATACTCATGAGAAGGCCACAGATATACATATCTGCGCGTGAAAGTCGAAGCCGTTGATGATGTCGATGCGTGTGAGAATGATAGCCATGAGGCCTTGCATGTCTGAAGGGTGGACCCTTGCGACCGTCATCATATCCATGAGAAGGCCAAAGATATACATCTCTGTGTGTGAAAGTCGAAGCCGTTGAGGATGTCGATGTCTGTGAGAATGATAGCCGTGAGGACTTGCATGTCTGAAGGGTGGACCCTGGTGAGCGTCATCATATCCATGAGAAGGCCAAAGATATACATCTGTGTGCGTGAAAGTTGAAGCCGTTGAGGATGTCGATGTCTGTGAGAATGATAGCCGTGAGGACTTGCATGTCTGAAGGGTGGACCCTGGTGAGCATCATCATATCCACGAGAAGGGCAAAGATATACATCCCTGTGCGTGAAAGGCGAAGCCTTTGAGGATGTCGATGCGTGTGAGAATGATAGCCGTGAAGACTTGCATGTCTGAAGGGTGGACCCTTGCGAACGTCATCATATCCATGAGAAGGCCGAAGATATGCATCTCTGTGTGTGAAAGTCGAACCCGCTGAGGATGTCGATGTCTGTGAGAATGATAGCCGTGAGGACTTGCATGTCTGAAGGGTGGACCCTGGTGAGCGTCATCATAATCATATCCATGAGAAGGCCACAGATGTACATCTGTGTGTGTGAAAGTTGAAGCCGTTGAGGATGTCGATGTCTGTGAGAATGATAGCCGGGAGGACTTGCATGGCTGAAGGGTGGACCCTGGTGAGCGTCATCATATCCACGAGAAAGGCAAAGGTCTACATCTCTGCGCGTGAAAGGCGAAGCCTTTGAGGATGTCGATGCGTGTGAGAATGATAGTCGTGAGGAATTGCATGTCTGAAGGCTGGACCCTGGTGAGCATCATCATATCCATGAGAAGGCCACAGATATGCATCTCTGTGCGTGAAAGTCGAAGCCGTTGAGGGTGTCACCTCCCCAGCCTTCCCTTCTTTGACACAGTGGGAGCCAGCTTCCCAGCCTTGGCGAGCAGACTTGCCTTGGCGACTTTTTTCGTTTGTCTTTCTGTCTCTTAGTAGTCAATCTGTCTAGTTGTTAACCTATGCCCGGCGCAGCGGGCCCTTGATGGGCCCGCTTTCTGGGCATGTATATAATACAACAAAGAGAAAGTAACTACAAAGCCGAAGCGAAGTAGCGGGAAAATTATAGTACAGATCCTGAGCCATCCCATATCGTCCGCGATGAAAAGTGACCGGCTTGAGGCCCTTCTTAGAATGAAGAACGCCCTCCTCCAGCATCTCCTGAAGATAATCCGCAAACTTCTCCCAGACCGAGTGGGGATATGGGTCGCTGATATTGCCAGGATCCACCCATCCTTCGAAACCTGCTAAGGGAAAGTAAGATAAATAATCACGATAGTGAAAGTGATAAACATTGCGTCGCCTCTAGTTCTTAGGCAAATTCATTCATTATCATTCAAGAGAAAAGAAGTAAACGAGTAGTTGTACCTTCGTAACCGTTTTTGAACTGAATGGACACCGTGCCGCTGTCATCCGTGGCGACTAGGTATGCCGGCTGGACTGAGTAAATTTTTACGAAATGCTGCTCGATCATCGCTCTCACACCGAGCGCCTTCAGACGGGCTTTCACCATTTTTTCGTCAGGGGGAGTATGAACGAAGGCGGGCAAAAAGATGGGTATAGGAGTTAGGGCTACTTTTGTGATCGGAGCCCACGTCTTCAAGCGAAGCACTCATAGTGTCAAGAAGCTAATTCGAGATGCGCAGCTACACACTTCGTCGAGGAAGGTACGGCCTTGCTCTGCGTCTGCCAGTCGTTTTTATAAATACAATTAAAAAACTCGCAAAACTTTCCGCCCCATAAAAAATCTGATCGCAATACAAGCTCTCCAATGCGCCGTGCATCGCGTCTATTTCTGGAGGCGTCAGACACAGGTATTAGAATTTCTCATAAAACTGCATCGGTTCATTTATGGTGTTACTTTTTTCAATATTCAATGCACATAAAACTTTGCACTCTCTATCTTGAGAGAGTGTTACTTTCTTGCAAAATAGCATAAGCCAGAAGAGATATAGAGAATCATGGACAGAAGAGATATAGAGAACAAAAGCAAGCCGTAAAAGCGCTGCCCATTCGGTAAGTTTACGAAGATGAAGGTCCCTCCCTCCATTTTGCTTTTCGGTTTTGCTTGGTGTTCTAACGTACTGCTTTTTTGTTGTAGTGTGTTGATCGAGTGCGAACCTTCTTGATGTTGCTCTTGCTGCCCTTTCGGTTCGTTTCAGAATCTGAGAAGGTGAAGCTGAAGATGCTGATCTACTTCCACGTTAACTGCCGAGTTTTCAGCGACTTCTTTTTACTTGATGTCCCACGAGATAGATTACAACTTTTCTTCTTTGAAAGAGGACTAAGTACGCAGTGGTAAGAACAAGGAAATGGGCAGATAGACTCTGTATTCCTACAACAATTACTTACTTCCCACTTTTACTGGTTGCAGTAAGACTTCTGACTCTACTTGAGGACAACGAGCGAATTCTATTCAACTTCAGTTGATGTATCGGTACCGCAACACACACGATTGATCATTGGTACCGCAATTAATTTTTCTGTATTAAGACGTCCTTAAGTTGTTGTCGTTCTTTCAAGAACAATCTAAGAACAATCTTTCAAGAACAATAAGATTAACGCGTTTTTTTGCGTGATTAGAGTTGAGTTTTCAGCGACTTCTTTTTACTTGATGTCCCAAGAGATAGATTCAGCCGACGGGCTGAATGGGCTGTAGTCGAGCTTTCTTTTTCTCCTAAGTGGTTTTTTGGGTATAAGTGAGGGATATCAAGTGTCGCGATCGATAATGCGCAGCATTCGCAATCATAGATATGAGTGAATGAAGGAATGTACCCACTCCAGGGGTATAAAACAAGAGTTGACTACTGACTACTTCGTTCTACACCGCTTCTGTACCTAGTAAATGACAAGGAAAGTAGTAAATGACATGGATCTCGTCTTCTACCGGAGGAAGGTGCAGCAAGGTGAAGGTGATCTTCACAATATTATTGTGACAATAAAGACATCATGAACACATATTGTCACAATAAAGACATGATAAGTGTGATAAGTCGTGTTCAGTAAGGTGATCTTCACAAAGACACGATAAGTGTTCGTCTGTATTCGCGCTGTGGATCTTCGGATCAAGTCCAAAAAGAGAGGAGCAGAAGGACCCAAGCTCACAGTCACATGCGTCGCAGTCCAAAAAGAGAGAGGAGCAGAAGGACCCAAACTCACTGTCACATGCGTCGCGTTCGGAGAGAGGACACAGGGACCGTGAAATAATCATGGTCAATCGGCGACAGAACCCTTCTTGTTCTTCGTGAATCCTTCCCTAAGGAACGTAGGATACACTCTACAATCCGGTGGCTTCTGTCCTCGAGCTCCAAGGTAGCATTGGATGTTGTTGACTTTTCAATTTTAATTTATTAATATTAAGTATTTCCAACATCAAGAGCGAGGAGAGTTCGACGTCGCGCTTCAAAAAGGAATCTTCAGACTTCTTTCTTCCAAAAAGAAAAAACCTTCATTCAGCAATGACAAGGCGTAGGCGTTCGATGTGTAGGTGTACAAAATTGCGATCATCCATCATCTTGAGGTTGAGGGTTTATATTTTGTTCGTTTCTTTGTTGCACCAGTGCTTGGCGTCTCATTTGTTCCTTTCTATGCGAAAATTGAAGAATACAGTAGAGATACGATTGCGATAGGCATAGGCATGTTTTCAATGATACTAGCTCTAGCTGTTGTAACATTATCTAGCTACTGTGCTACAGCTACTGTATCATAAAAAATGAACTTGTGGTCATGTTTGTCATGACCTGGATCTACATTTATTTAGAACTTCTATTATGCGTATGGGTATGCGTTCTTCATGCTGATGCTCAAAAAATCATAAGACTCTTATGCCTGTTGAATGAAAAGCCTATTAGTAATGCAGAGTAAAAGCAAGCCTAAAAACAGCACCAGTGAAAATATTGACGACAGGAAGTGTCACTCTACCCGTCAAAATTTCAAATTTTTTTTATTTGAAAACTATGTGTCCCGGAGTTTTCTTAGGCTATTCAATTGATCAAAATTCTTTGTTTTGTGGCATAAAAAGATTTGTTTGGATGTCGATGTATCCACATTCGTTTTCGCATCTGATATCGAGGTAATCGAAGAATTCAACTCAAAAACCATGTGGTCATCTACAGCTCCAACACAATACACGTAATGTCATCATGGAATCCATCATCTAATTTCTGGTTCCATCGTTTCTTCGCTTCTTCACAAATATTTGAGGCTTCGGACACGTAGGGTAAGATTTCCTTTCCCTCCTCAAAAACGTCCCATACCCCATCGGTTGCGACAATAACCTTCTCTCCCTTCTTCGCGTCGAGGAGACGCACCTGGGGTATATTATATTATTCAAAATGAAGAACCCAACTCGTCATATGCGTATACTACTTTATCTAACATCAGTTTGTTCTACTTGAGGTCGTAATCTTATATTCTTTCATACTACTAAGACTAACTGTCTAGTAATATAATACGTCCGGCATATATGTCGCTCCTTGCTCATGCGCATGCAAATCCCCGAATACTCGAGACATGTTGAGCGCTGGCCAGGTTTGGCCTGTCGTCACGATTCGTGGATCCCAAGGCCTCACTGTCCCCCTGGAGACATAGAAGGATTCGATATGTGCTACGCCAAGTTTCTCGATCCTTTCTTTCTCACTAGCCTCGTCCGGTCGATGGTCTCGAGTGAGGAAGGTAACGTCGTCGTTTTCCTGGATGGTTCGTGGGTCTACTAGAAAGAGGTGTTTTCGTGGAGGAACCTAAAACTTAAACTGGCAAGAGTCTTCTAAATTATTCTTGCACAGTATCGAACTTGTTCTTGCGAGACCTCCAGAACCAGAACTTCACTTTTCTTGAGAAACCATAAAGAATGCGATACTAGCTAGCTGCGCAATCTGAGTAGAGTAGCGAACTAGTAACTTACAGGCTTACCTTAACAAGCACCGCTTTGCCATCCCCTATATGCCCAATCAAAAGCCATGGATCTTCATCGCCTCCCTTCAGAATCAAGGTTGCCGTTGTCCCACTTTCTCTAGCGTCAAAAGCGTCTGGGAAAAGGGGGTCCCGCTCGAGTGGTGTCGATTCCGAATAGTCGAGATAGCCAATTGTGAGTTGGTCCATGATCTGGAGCGAAAGAGTTTTTATCGGGTGTTATTTGCGTTTGGTAACTGACTATCAAATTGTTAGGGGTTGAAAGTTGGCATCTCTAGCCCGCATATCGATGGCTTTCCTACTTGGAGAAACCATAGAGATGCTCATAGAGATGCCAACTTTCAAGCCTTAAAATTGAAGACTGGAGAGACTGTCCCTTCATCCTTCATCTCAACAGTCATCGAGATCATGAAATCTGCGAATTTCAGCGATCATGTCAATGTCTTCCTATTCCTAATAAAAAATACGGATATAATTAAGAGTTGTGATAAGAGTGCTGAAAATTATATATACCTTATGAAGTTGTGTTGAAAGTTATACCGAAAATTATATATACCTTATGAATCGTTTGAAAAGTGTCCTCCATAGCCTTGCCTAAAGGTGCCAATTGCTCCGAAGATGCATCCATAAATCCAGGCCCATCTCTTGGTATTGCCGCTGCTGCTGAGTTCAGATCTGGAGGAGGACAGAGGTAGTGCTTGTTCTTGGGATCATGAATACTGTTGTAAGTCTAAAAAGAAATCAAAAACCACCTTCTGAGTCTTCGAACAAGATGATATGATCCTAGTTATTAGTTTAGTTAGTTTCAGATGATTCAGTGGCAGCTTACCATCAACATATTCTATATATAAGGGAGTTTAGTTGTCCGTCGTGGTCCCTCATGATAGTGAGTACAAGAAGATCAACAAAGTTCAAAGTTGGACAAAGTAGTTCAAAGTCTAATATTAATATTCACAGTAGCAGTACTTTCCAAGAAGATCTTCATCATCAGATTGCTGGTGATTTGAGAGGTAATTTCCCCAAATTTCCCGTGTCCATCGTAGACTGCAATTAGTGTCAACGGGCCCCATTGGTACACGCCATCCAAATGCATGATACCGAAGCCATCGTGATTAGCTGTGCCCTCTTTGTGCCCCTTGCGACAGGACACAGAGCAACGCAAGGACGCAAGCAGAGAGGTTTTGCGAGCGAGAGCGGAATCGGAGGAGGAGGAGGGAGGTTAGAAGGGAATAAGGGGGAGGAAGACGAAGCGAAATTTTGTATTTGGTTTTGTAGAAGAGCAGGTTCGATTCTTATCCACCTCTACTTAACTTTCCTCCGGATGAATGAAAAGTTTTTGTTGCTGCTGCTCGTCTGAATGCTCGGTTATGAGGAAATGCTTCTCAGCAAAGCTAGGTTTTGATCCGCGTTCTGCGTCAACGTTAGACCGGATCCAAAAGTACTCTCCGCCTTTCGCGATTTCTTCTGTTGTGTGCATCAAGATCTTCTAACTGTAAGCATGCATCAGCATCGATTACGATTACCCAAGAACAAACAAAATTAATATTATAAGCCTACCTGACATGACAGGCGCCGCGGCAGTTGTTCCCTTCGCTTTCGATGTCTCTTGCTCGCCCATCTTCCTCGCTACTTCATGCGAGATGAGAGTCGAATCTAAATCCGCTCCAATTTGGACTTCTTTCTTCAAAAGTTGTGGAGCTGCAAAGGCAGGCTGAGCAACCGGCACTACAGCCTTCGGCTTTGTTAGCGTAGAGGAAGAAGACACAGACGGCGTCCTAGAATTAGAACTAACTAATGGAAACCCCTCTTCAGCAGCATCTTGGGTCTCCTTGGGACCCTTGAAAAACGGGACCAAGATGCCTCTGAAAATGGGGGATTTCTTGTAAGTACCCTTAAGAGAAGCGTCGTCGTTCACTGCGGACAAAAGACTATCAGCCGCAACGCTTCCAGCCCACGAGAGGACACCGAAGAAACTAAAATCCTCCTCTTGAGCTGGTGATGGAAGGAGGAATCGTAGGCAATGGCAGTAGGAAAAGAAGTTCACAACTACTCTTCACTATAATTTGATCATACGAGGATAATTTCGATGAGCTTAGTCTACGTCTACATAAACATACCGATACCTCCCCCTGGTCTACATAGTACTCATACTTACATACTTCTGTACAACAACTAACTCTTTTACTAGGATACCTATCGGCACTGCTTTATGCTCTGTTTGTCGCAAAAAGCGTTCCAGCAGATCCGGAGATCCAGGAGCTGGAGAACGGGGCGCTGATGCTGCAGGTGCTGATGCAACTTGAGAACTACTAAAACCTGCGAAGCCGAACAGGTCAGGGACGTCACTGATGAGTCTTGTCGGTGGCACTGCGTCATTGACCACAGGTTGAGGTTGTGTTGAGGCTTCTTGTGGCACTAAAGTTAGAGGTTGAAAGTTGGCGTCTCTAGCTCGAATATCTATGGCTTTCCTACTTGAGATAGCCATAGAGACGCGCATAGAGATGTCAACTCCCAAGCCTTAATAAAGAAGAAGATGAAGGCTCAACAACACTGCTCCTCTCTACCAAGGCGCCTGTAGAATTATACGCAACGCTCGACAAAGACCCTATCTTTACCGTCGGCATTGCAGCAAGCTCGGCGTCCCACAAAGTGCATTTCTTTCTTGGCCACAGCTCTCCTAAGCTCGTTCGCATTAAAAGTTTGTATTTGGCAATCAAATCTGCGTCAAATCGTCTGGGCGGTCCCCGACCATACACGTCACTGCAAGCGGCGCGCCATAAACCGAGTGAGACGTCGATTGAAGCGACCAAGTGTTTCTCATCCTCGGTGCCTGAAGAGGAGGATGCACCACTAGAGCCCTGCTCATCTGGGTCCCAGGTTGTCTTGCGACTCGGACTTCTCGAGCCTTTTCGTGCTGCTGTGTCTTCGGTTAGAAATGATCATGGAGGATTTTCTTTCAGGCGGTGGGAGACGGTACGCTACCACTTGGAGGACGAGGAGAAGGTCTACAGTTCTAGATTTCTAGGTGTATCAGAACGAGTCTATGGCAACCTCAGCTAGCTTTTCCTACCACAATGACAAGAATCTATCACAATCACATCTTCAGCAGCCATAAATTGTCTCCAAAAAAATTCATCTTTAAGTAGTCGTCCATCGATGTTGGTAGCATTGAGGTCTCTTTGCCGCCACCTATGTACCCGCTCTCAACGGCGCCTGCGGAGCCATGCGACATCGGCTGTGCGTGGCTCTGAATGAACTGGCCTGAACTTCGACCTGCCGGCATAGAGGGAGGCTGCTTTTGTTAGAAGAGCAATTTGTTCGTAGAAGTATAAGAGTATCCATATGTTAATGTTGGTAAGACGTAAGTACGCTGTGTTATGAAGCACTCTACTGTCGTGAAAAATATAACTAAATAGTACCACTAGTACAACGAACCTGGTGGATGACGTGGAAGACTTGACTACACACTAGTTAGTACAATCATCATCTTCATCATGACTGCACCATTAAAATCTACAGTCCATAATTCTGCACTTCGCCTACCTCCGTTGATATTGCGCCAACTCCAGGATTGGAAGCGCCAGCTGTTGTCCCAGGATCTGCATAGAACTGAAAGTTAGCTGATGGAAGCTGAAACCCACTCCCAAGCCGAAGCCCGCCCAAGGAGGGCCGTGTGAAACCCTCATTTGGAGGAAACAAGACGGACATGGTGTTTTGAAGGATTTCGATTTTAGTTGATCTACATGTATGACCGGATAAACAAAAACATGTAGTTGTAGTCTGCTTCGAGTAGTATTATTAGAGTTCATCAAGAAGGTTTGTCCCGCTAGTAGTCGTGAATTCACTACAACCTTGGTCGTAGCGTGTTTTAGTCCTCGATGTCCACTGAGTTACGAGATTGTCTGGTGTCTCCCGTAGAAGAATCTAAAAACGGGTGTCGCACCAGTTGTTCAACAACTCTTTATGTTCCTCGCTATGATTTCTCTCTTACAACTCTTGTCAGTTGTATCAGGCAGAGCAGTCGTTCATGCGTGAGATGAGCACTTCTTGTAGCGTTTGTCTCTTCTCGTCAGTGAAAGATAGGCAACAACACAAACTTGCACCAGCCTCCTTTAGCTACAAAAAGCTGGAGGATGTTATACTTCTTCTTCTACTTCTTCGTCACAGAAGTCATGGTGTCTACAAAGCTATCCAAAAATCTATCTTTAACATCGTGGAACTGTTCAAGTTCGAGAGAATAGTGATGATGCTTTACATGATTTTCTGATTTCCGTATTTTTTTTTTTGTGGTGGAGCCGACCTAACTAGTATTTCCGTATAATTGATTCGTGGTTGTGGTTCCTGAAAAATACGAAGACAAGCAACTTGAACTACATGGAAATGGATAGAGATAGACTGCAGCAACAAGAACGGCAATTTCAATTTCAAAAACCTCGTTCAACAAATATCGCAATCACAGCAGCAGCAACCGCAATTCCCGCAGTCGCAGCCTCCATCACAGCATGCACAGGGATTACAATCGCAATCGCAACCGCCACATTGGATCCCGCCAAGAGAGTCCAGGCAATTGCCAAGCAAACTCGTCGCTTCCCCCATCACACCGCAAAAGGCCTCACAGGCTTCATTAGAGATAGAGTCTAGCCCAAGAATTGCAATTCCGATTCATCCCCGTTTTTTTAGGTAAGAAGAAGATAATATGAATATCTCGCCAAGAATGAAGTGTAAATAGGGTCCCTCAGTATGCGCATGCGTATGGTCTACTTCGTTGTATGTCATATCTATGGCTGAGGGATGGATTCCTATAGTTAGTACTATAGAGATGGATCATTAGGGGTGGAAGCCTTAACTTCGGTTGCTGCGGCAGGCGCCTCACCGGCTTTCTCAAAAATCACGCCAAGAATGCCACCATCATCAGTGGTTATTACGCGGTTTAGAGGGAGAAGAGGATGACGTTGAGACGACTATTGATTTCTGGTTGGAGAAAAAGCAGATCAAAATCAAATCAAGGAATCAAGTTATAATCGCCATGATGATGATTTATTTGATAGTCTGACTTGAAACTCTCATCAAAATGATCGTCCACGAATTTTTTTGATAAGACCCGAAATAAACCATATCTTCACAGTTCCAGCAAGTGCGCTATCCTCTAGACTTCCAACCAAGCCATCAGCTACCCCTGTCACGGTACCCAAAGCTTCACCCGTCGAGAAATCTTGGACATGTATTAGAGCTAATGCTAGTCATCACTTGCTTTTGCTTCATATCGTCCGTGGTTGAGTCTTCCCTTCATGAAAGTTGTTCACTTGCAATGTTTACGGATAGCAAGTCGAGTTTTTCGAAAAACTAAAATAAGCGAGTAACTACGGAAAATAAGCGAGATACTGAACAAGGAAGAGTAGCCCTGTCAAAGCTACCACCCTTATTTCAGTCAGTAACTCGGTTATAGCCCTGCCAAAGCTACCTCACTTATTTCAGTCAGTAACTCGGCTATTTTCAGTTTTCGGTACATCATCCACATCTCTCGTGGAGAAGTGAGTCTCAGTTGCTTCTTCTTGCTCCTCCTCACACCATGATCAGCACACCAAATTAGACAAATAGTGAGTCAAACATTAGGGAAATCCCTTTAGGATCATAGATCCCTCACTCCAGATAGTGTCAAGGATCCACCCTTAAATTTTCTCCCAGAATATGCAAGCCGTGACCGGCAAAATCCGTCATTTCCTCTGCGACTGGCGCAACAAGTTGTCGTGGAGCCTCTGCTCCGAGACCTGTACTAGTTGCAGCTTGCACCAACATCTCAGGTTGGATGTTGTCAGGGTTAGAAGAGCTAGAACTAGACGACCGCAGAGTGTGTGAGTGTGTGTGTGTGTTTTCTTTTCTTGTAGGTTTAAAAGATTTATTGAGAATATCTACTTCCATCCAGCTCGAGGGAGCACGAGGAGCACGTGGCTGATCTCTTCGACCTTAACTGCTGTTCCTTCCACCAGGTGAATTTCGCCTGGCCCCCGAATTGCGCCTTGACGTATCACCAAATCGATGCCATTCAGGTCTTCTCGATTGATCTCGAAGCTCGGAATACCGTAATCCCTGCGACGAGGACAGCAAGAGCAGGATCGGCAAAAAGAAGGACAACAATCGACGCAGCAGAAGCAGACATCATTCCAATACAGTGAGCTGTGTGGCACGTTGTGGTCAGCAGGCTGCCCCGTGTCGGCTGTAGATTTCGTTGCTCTTTGGATATTAAAGGTGGAGAAGGAGTAGACTACACTTCTGATAGTGATACAGATACACATAATATACAATCTTTCTTACTATCTTCTCATACTAGTTTGAATTTTGTAGCAACAATTTCTTCGAGGAGACCCCTTCAAACACACACTGCCCCTTAAGCTTACTCCTTGATCTAAAAATAGATAAACTTTATATCAATGCAGCTCCTAAGTCTTTTCAACTGATTTTGTCCACGACGCATCGCACGCTCCATCTGCCTTTGGTGTTTGGCTCCTGCATGTCTATGCCGTTGCTCTTCGTCCATACAGCACCGAACTCGCAGAAAAACACATGGCATACCGATTATCGCAGTAGTTGCCGCGAGTGTGTAGGCGGTACAATAGAAAGGACTGACAAAACACAACCAGCAACAACCAATGCATCGCTCTGTGACCGGGATAGATTATAGTGAGGAGAAAAACCAGATGAGGAGGAAGACAATCGCGATGTCGATCTAAAACAAATGACAAAAACATACAACTTCTTCTTTTCCCCCTGCTCTGCTCCGCTTTTGTTGCTGCGTCGTGTGCGTGTCACCGATCACCTCAGAAGTCGGTCCATCCTCTGATATTCCGCTTAATGTAAAGGTTTGAGGTCCGTTATATGGCAAGTTTGGAGCAGCAGTTGTTAGTGCACTTATCGCCCGTGCACTCATCTGTCCGAGTTTTAGAAATGGCAACATGATGAGATGAAGATTAAAAAGTTAGTTGATGAGGAATGAATAAATCAATTATTGTACCCACGCCAGGGGTTAAGAAGAACCACTTCTACACACTACTTTTTAATACATCATGCCTCGTGAAAATCCACGCCATTTTTGCGTCCAAATTCCAATCCCTAACATCTTCTGTCTCCCATTTTTTTCAGCGCCAAAAGGATTAGTTGGCGACGTTCCTTCATTTTTTTGACTTGCCGACCCGCCTAACGGTGTCACAAGAACGCCTCCATTCGGTGAGAATAGTCTAGGCCTCGAAAATGTGGTTGAAGGGGTTGATGCCGCTGAAACAACCTCAATTCGATACGCTTGGACTCCAGAAGGCTGACAAGAACTTCCGACAGGCACAGGTGTATGTAAGCCTCCATTGCCGAGAGGAGTTGGCGCAGGCCTTCTTGATGTGCAACTTGTTGAGGATGAGGTTCCGTTTTTATCACCACCATAAGCAGCATTAGCGACAGTCGTTCCCGCACTTACGCTTGATGCACCAGTTGTACCTGCTCCACTTGCGCCAGTTCCAACTCCAAATTGTGCAATTGCAATTCCAGGCTGTGCAGGAATTCCAGGTTGTTGCACTAGAATGATAGGTTGTTGGGCTTTTTGTCTTAGAATACGGGATTGGGATGCGGGTAAGGGCCAGCCATCGGCTTCTGTTCGCGGAGTGCCAGGTTGCAAAACCGGATCGATTGGCGAAGACATTGTAGCTCTTGTTGATGTTGCAGTTCTAGATGTAGTTTTGCTTCTTGTACTCGTCTTTGATGTTGTAGTATACAAATTCAAATACAATGCTTGTGGTTGTGCTTATCTACCATCTTTAGATCCGGTCCCTGCGTCACGTAGAGGACTGTTGCATGTAATGCGGCTTGGTATTTGCTTTAAAAAATCTTTCACAGTCAACAACTGACGTTGGATACACCGGATTCAGTGCGGCAGCGGATGTTGCGGACAAAATAAGCTTCCTTTTCGAAGTGCTGTTTTCTTCAAACTCGTAGACTTTGAATTAGCAATACGAGGCGTTTCATGTTAATGTCGATGTCCCGATCACGACATTTCAAGTTATTCTTGAGGGCAACAATATTCAGCGTAAGTGAGTGTATACCTTCTACGTTCTTAGTCTGAGCTATAGCTATACGTTCTAGTACGCACGTGCGTCGTCACATTATTCTTTGTCTAAAAATTTCTACCTCGTCTTCTTCCATTTACACAACCTTCTAAGAATCTCTATTCAAAAACTACTTCTGCTGATTCTCCATCCAAGATAATTCTCCAAACTTCAATCATGCTCCTTTCTACAAACTTCATGCTTTCCTCTCACCAACTACTGATGTTTGAAATCAGCCTGTCTCTTTTCGGCGAAGGCGGTCATGCCTTCCTTGCGGTCCTCCAATCCCCAGGTAGAGTGGAAAACGCGCCGTTCGAACAGTAAGCCCTGGTCCAGTGGCAAATTCTGACTTTGATTCACCACGTCTTTGACGGAGATTAGAGGTTGTAGTAGGAGGAGTATGATCATGTTGGTGAGGAGAAGAGGGTGTAGTAGGAGGTTTTACTAGAAGACGAGCTACGTACTAGTACTATAAACTAAGTATAAATGAGAGAAAAAGGATCATTTTGGATTTTTTGGCCTGAAGACTGTATTAAACATGATGATGTCGAGTCATGCGTATTGGCGTCCACGGTCCACCCAGTCACACGCAGAACAATGATCGCCTTAACATCTGAAGCACAGGTGAAGAATAGGCTGCGATCTTTTTCGCCATCTCAACCGCGCCTGTTAGTAGCTCGTCATTCGTGCCGAAGACTTTGGCCACTAGGCCTGACCGTTCGGCTTCGGATGCAGAAAACCTAGGAGAGGAATCGAAATCGAATAGACCGACACCGAGCAGACTTCGGAACAATTTCACAATGTACAATTACAAGTCGAAGTGCTAGAGGAAGTGAAGATCTCTAACATAGTTTAGTCTTGTTTCTGAATCACCGGTGTGGAACTGGTACTGGTGCTACCTAGCTGAAGTCAACATCCTCTTCGTTGTCAGGTCAGAATAAAAAGTGGATTTCAAATCTACGTCTCTCCACTTAGCATCCACCACATGGCTTTACTTTTGCCCACGGCGTGAGTGAGACGCTGACTCCCACCACATCCGGGAATTGTGCCTACAAGATTAGAAGTGGAGCCACAACAAGTTGGGAAAATCAAATTTGTTCAATTTATGGTGCCAATGGCGGATGATGATGCATTATCCTTGGCGATACACTGCGTTTTTAGTTCAATCCTGGATCATAAGCTTAATCTCCGGCTGCCCGAACTTTGCAACTTCAGAGGCACTACACGATTATGGATTGTGACTTTTTGCAAAATGTTGACCATGAACCAATAACCTCCAACAAGCAAGATAGATAGATAGATGTACTCCAACAAGCAAGATAGATAGATAGATAGATAGATAGATAGATGGCGACCCTATCACTCATGGGGTATCTATAAGTTCTTTAATTAGGGACTACAGCTCCAATTGATTTTTATTTTCAATCATAAGCTTAATCTCCGGCTGCCCGAACTTTGCAACTTCAGAGGCCACGATGATATCACAGGCCATCGCTAGTTCGCAGCCGCCTCCGAGCGCGAAGCCGTTCACGGCTGCAATAACCGGTTTCCGGATCTCCTTTACCCCATTCCAGAATGCCAACATATCTCCCTTATGCACTTCCGCGAAAGTCTTTTCGTTCATTTGGGAGGTTAGATGAACGATTTGAATGAAGGTAGTAGCTTCTCGCAGCTGTTCCTGTTCGTTTCGGAGGTAGAAGTACTAGAGATTGTTCGTTTAGGTTTAGGAGGTAGAAGTACTAAAGATTGTTCGTTTAGGTTTAGGAGGTAGAAGTACTAAAGATTGTTCGTTTAGGTTTAGGAGGTAGAAGTACTAAAGATTGTTCGTTTAGGTTTAGGAGGTAGAAGTACTAAAGATTGTTCGTTTAGGTTTAGGAGGTAGAAGTACTAAAGATTGTTCGTTTAGGTTTAGGAGGTAGAAGTACTAAAGATTGTTCGTTTAGGTTTAGGAGGTAGAAGTACTAAAGATTGTTCGTTTAGGTTTAGGAGGTAGAAGTACTAAAGATCATCATCGAAACAAAGGGATTCATTGAGCTGTTTCGGACTTTTCGTTCTCTTTCTTCTTCCCTCTCCACATAACTTGATATCGGCACCTGCCGCGAAGGCTTTCGGAGTCCCAACTTCTGTTCCATCGGGCAATGTGAGATGCCCTGTTAGCACAATGCAGCGAACAGAGTCATCGCCATCAAGTGCTTTTAGTTCAGAGATTAGTGCTCCCACAAGCGAGTCGCTCAGCGCGTTCAAGGCTTTCGGTCGGTTCAACACGCAGAGTGCTACACCATCAGACTTGTATCTGTCATCCGTGTACACGAGTGAAGAGTCGGCGGAGGGCAGATTAGAGAAGGGAGTGTCCGTGAGTGTGCTGGTGAGCAAACCGGGTTTAGTAGCAAGGATTCCACCGACTTACCACAATACAAACCTGTAGTTTTCTAGCATCGAAGATATAATTTTCCTCGATCTTTGTGCTCTTTGAGATAGACGTCGCTACGAGTGCTGCCTCCTGGGCTTAGTAGCAAGAATTCCACCGACTTACCACAATACAAACCTGTAGATCTAGCATCACAAACCTTAAATGAAGAAAAAGCACGTCGACTCGCCCCACCATTCGTACGCGGTAAAGCAGCCACGCCTGATGGTGTGCGTTCAATACCAACAAGAGCTTGATGTTTACCTCGTGGCGCGTCCTTCGCTGAAGTAGAAGGGCATGACGTTGTTCTGCTTGTTGCAGTTGTAGCCAAACTCGTTACAACTCTGCTTGATCGATGGCTTGTCCGGATCGAAGAAAGAAAGCGTTGTCCTGCTTTGCGCATGACAACCTGCGCTGCAGGACGAAGAGCCGATACTGAAGATGCCATCATATTTGTCTTTCGTGATCTTCAGAACAAGGGTGTTCGTCTACTCTATTCCTGTGGTCTCTCTCTACATTCAAAGAACTAAGAACTACTTCAAAGCTGCGTCTTTCAAAATTTCAACCAGGTGAGAAGTAAGAAACTTTGGAGCTATTGGAGGACTATCTTCCGCGAAATTCCAAACTCACTTATCTTTCCATTTTGTGGGGAATCGGGGTGTAAAGTTGATTTCACTCAGCTAGGCTCTCAAGTGTGAACAAAACTGTTCGGTGTAGAAAGTGTTTCAGATCAAAAGTGGAGTTTTGTTCGCGTCTTGTTTCTGTACTTACGTAGCGAGCTCAGGGAATGAGCTGAACACATGGAGGACGTGGAGCTTAGTTAGGTGCGGTCATCACCACAAGAACCAAGTCAGAATGAGAAAGCACATCAGCTTCATGTTAAGATAATGTGAAAGCACTTCGATAAACGGGAAGACGTTATCTTAAACAAGTCAGAATGAGAAAGCACATCAGCTTCGTTTATCTCTGTCATCTTCGATAAACAATGAGAAAGCACAAAAAACATTGTTTATCGAAGATAACGTCACCCGCAGGTCTACTCACGTACTAGAGCCATTGTTTCCACCACCAGAACTTCTTGCCGTGAGTTTCGTTCCAAGCCATCCAAATAGGTTATCAGCTTTTTCCACGAGCTTGGCGCCAGCCTTCTGGACCTTTTCGTTTGCGGCAACGCTGCTGACGGTCGACACAGTAGCGGAACCCAGATGGCCCACTGCGTCTTTCTTAGATCATGGCGACATCAGTCGTGGTGCCGGAGTAGAGACTACAGTAAAAATGTCTGCAAACAGAAACAACGGAGTCGAAGAACAACTAGAAATTCAACAGTTCGAATAAGGAGTCCAAATCTATGACAACTTCAGTTCGAATAAGATTCTTCGTAAGTATCGCTCCCGACCCAAGGTTCTCTACGGATTCTATCGCCCCTTGCGCCGCATCCGCTATCGCGTTGCCAGCAGCAGAGAGGATCATCTTACCAGCCGCAAAGCCTCGTAGCCTTATCTCATGCTGCCGCATCAGCGTTACGGCCAAATGCAAGGTTTCATGCACAAAAAATGGTGGATACGACTGCAGAATTTTCATGTTTTCGATGAAGTCGCCTGCAAGTAGAACTTCCCGTATCCGAATCATCATGGCGACGCAGACGTAGTGGAGAAAAGGCTGTTGCTGAACCCGTGGCAACAAGTCGTCTAGGTCTTCAGTGCCGTGTAAAAGACCGACAGCCATTTCCTTCACCTGGTCACTACGGGTGCGGGGAGTGTTAGAGCATCTTCACGATTGCTGCCTGGGGTAAAAATAGTATTGAGATTTAATCTAGGTTTAGCTATTGCTCTGGGTATATTATAAGTTAGCATGAAAATCCTTTTTGTTGTGCCATCATCTAGCCGCGTTTGTTCAATGTGATTCGAGCTGGGAAGACGAGAGGACATCGAAAAACCATAACTCTATTCCCGCTACTTGCTGAAGATGCTCCGCCTACTCCTGTCGGAAACAATGGATTGCTCGTTGTTGGCGAACCTCCAGGCTGAGGATGACCTCCTGCAAAACTTGAAGACGAAGCACTAGTTCCACGACCTTGCTGAGCAGTTGTAGTTTGCGCATCCTGTTGCTGTGGTTCCACTCCTGGTTCTTCTATACCTGAGGAATCTGTTGCCTTTCGAATGTCGTAGCTTTTTTTGTCGAAGAGGTGGAATGGATCTAGCTCCGTAGCCGAATTTGAGGAGCTGCCAGCACCATCATCATCAGATGCGTCTGCTAAGTGAAAAACCTCAACTTGGGCTTGTGCTCTTGACGTCCTGCTTGTGCTATTTGTTGTCACAGGATGCGGAGGTGGAGGAGGAGGTGATCCTCCTGGCGCTAAAAACTCCACTACTTCGGCGTTACTATTCGAAGATGGAAGTTTGGTCGCGACGGAACTTGTTGTGCCAGGTGAAGCAGATGTTGTTAGCGGGGTTTCTCTGGAATCGTCTGCTAGGTTGGTCGTTGTTGTACTACCTGGAGTAGGCGACATCGGTGTCTTCATCAAATTGGGAGTCATCATGCTATTGCTGCCCGTCGAAGATGTTGTAGCAGCACCTCCCATCGAGGCTACAGTATCGGTCACACCGCTAGAAGCAGACTCGTATCCACTTCCCCTACCTGCTGCACTAGACGTCGTTGAGACAACACTACTTCCAGTTGTGCCTCCAAGAAGTGGTCCGCCATTCACACCACCTCCGGTCACAGAGCCTCTATTACCCAAAGCTGATCCTGCGCCAGCAGCTGAACCAGCAGGTCCTGCGGTGTGTGACGTGCGGAAATAGGAAATCAAAGCCGAAGGACTAGGGTCGTGCAGAAGTGAGTCCCACAACCGGACCGTGTCAGGCAAGGACAGCTCTTGACTCAACAGTAACATGAGTTGATTAGAGAGAATAGGCGTCATGGGATAGACTCGTCAAGGTGAAGGTGAAGCTGTTTTTCAACATTGAAAGTAAAAGTACTTCTACACCCGGTATTTATTAAGTGAAAGAACGTATCCATGATGCAGCTATGAGTAAATCGTAAATCTCGTGTTGTAGCGATAAAGATAAATGATGATGATTTTACCCATAATACTAGAGGTGGTTGTTGTTTTTATAGAGTTCATCCCTTGCTGCACTTCTTGATGTGGCCTCTATATATTTCGACTCTTTTTGTTCTTGCTTGTAGTGACTAAAAAAACCGATTTAGGTTCTGACTCTCTTTCATAATCCATCTCAACGAGTAGAACGTTGGGTCCACGCCGTTTGCTTCCAGCTTTTTCCAGACTTGGTAGTCTAGAGCTCGCAACAGTTGATTTAGTTGCTGGATTCGACCGTGCATGCCGCCCTCACTGTGATCCAGAGACTTTAGGAAGCAATCCCGCTGCTCTGCCATGATAATGCTGAAGCAGTAAAAGGTATCGGCTTCTGCGTTCTCGTACTGCGTTGCTTCCCTTGTGTCGGTGCCGCTGGTGCTACTTGTTGCGCATGAGGAAGTAGCGGTGCTGTCGGATGCAGCCCGATTAGAAAGTGAGAATAGTCGTGGTCTTGTTTCTCTTGCTTTAATACATAGTAAGTACTAGAGATGACCACTGGCTTCCTAGTAGTCCTCTTCCAGAGCGACTTCCGACTAGACTTCCAGACTGGCTTCCTAGTAGTCCTCTTCCAGAGCGACTTCCGGATAGTCTAAACATATACCGACTTCCGGATAGTCTAAACATATACCGACTACTACCAGCCATAAACGAAGCCATAAACGAAGCCGCCGCACCAACGCGGCAACACGAGGCGAAGAGGAAATAGACCACCGCAAGTATTTCGTTCATCCCTTGCACGTACCGGATCCCAGGATTCAGTTTGGCGTAGAGAAAGAGTACTCTACCCATCGCATCGAAGCCGTTCTGCGGGTATAGGATGTCACAGACGTTCGACGCGTTGCTGTGCTTCGGAGCTGCCTCTGCTGGATTGCTACCATTCCTGAGGGGATCACTTTAGAGGGGATCATGTTAGAAATGGAGATAAAGGTCCATGTCAGGAGACCTTGCAGAAGGTCAATGTCAGGAGACCTTGCAGATAAAAGTGAGGATTTGGAGCTTCATCCAAATCGAATAGTGACGAGAAAACAGACGAAAACAATATGTCTATAACACTATAAACCAGACAGACGAGCCTTAATGATCAGCATTAGGAGATAGAGGGCTGATATTAATCTTAATCCCTAGCCATAATCACCACTTCCATCAATCTTAATCCCTAGCCATAATCACCACTTCCATCAATCTTAAACCCTAGCCATAATCACCACTTCCATCAACCTCCTTCCCCGCTCCCGTCTTCACCTTGTTTCCACTGAAATTTCGTCCGAAAAAATCACTGTGCTCTCTTCGCGTCCTAAACACGTCCTTGTTGATCTGATCGTAGATCTCTATGTCTATTTCGTCGATCTCTACGCTGGGACTGGTGGTAGAAGAATCCTTCTCCTTGCTGGAAGGCGCTTCGGTCTCCGAAGTCGTGGAGCTTACTGAGAGTTGTGAATGAGAGTGAGAGATTGGTCGTGCTGTCTGATTTATTATGTCGTGAAGATTCTTTATGTTCTTGTGTTGTTGAGCTTGAGCTTGAGAGGATGGGACTACTACTAAGTACTAAAAGTAAATACATCACAACTCTTGTTCGACATCGACGTAATGAAGTACCACAAGTATTCATCAGTAGCGTTTTGAAGAGGTCTTTCTTCAGATTCGGATTGCTACAAAGCTCCACGACCAGAGACCTGTATTGCTCTCGCTTTTCCTTCAACGTCGAATCCCATTTTTCGAGTTCTAGGGGAAGGTAGCCCAGAGTCAGCTTCCAATAGGCCGATCTGAGCTCAGGACACTCTTCCGGCAAGCCTTCGAAGCCGAGGGCGCGGATGGGAGTTAGAGTGAAAACATGTTGACGTCTTCAGGACCAGTATCATCTAAAGATCAACAAGTCCTCAAAAAATATTTTTTCGCCCACCGGTGAACGCTAACGCCAATTGATGTCAAGACCAAGGTTATCTATTCAGAGATGACTGATTCAACTAAACCCCAAATCCATAATGCTTGCAAGTCTAATTCTGGCGTCTCATCGGACGGGCGCTTGATGAGCAATCCAAGACACTTCGCCAGCCGGTCGCTCAATACTGGATCTGTGATAGCTTTCTCAGCAATGAGGGTGTACACCCTTTTTTGCAAAGAGGCGAGGACCGTCATGATGATGCTCTCTCCTGCTGCATGCGAGGTGTTTGTTGATGCAACGAGAAGGGAGCGCAGTGGGCGGCCGTCGCTGTTTGATGCAACGAGAACGAAGCGAGACTGCCGACGGAGGTCAACGTATCATTTTTGCATTTGGGATACTAACTTTTACATGATGATCATGATGTGGAGCGGTTGTGCCTCTTGATCAAACACAAACAGCTTTTTCAAAAAAAAATTAGGTCATCTTTATCTCTTAGGTCATTTTCCTCACGAAATGACATTCAGCAATGACAGACACGAGGAGTTTCGTTGTCTCAGTCCATGGAAAAAAAGAGTCATTCTCACGTAGTCGCTTGATTGATGTGCCTGGCAAGAGGTTGATCAAAGATGCTACTTCTACCCTGGAAATCTCTCTTCTAAGAAATAAGGAGTCGGTGAAATAATGATCGTCCTGACTGTCCTCTCAGTGTCATTCTATCATAGCAACTAAGGCACGTGGATTTTTTGCTATTACTTTTCCTCATTCTTCATCTAGCATCCAACAGAGTCTTCATGTGATTCGGTCAAGATTGATCGTTTCCGATAATTCTTGCGCTGCTGAATTCTCTTCCACTTTCTCCTCTCTGAAAGGTGTACGGGCACAGCATCAACTTCTATTGTAGAGCAATATCGTCCGCAGACAAATAACATGACATGACCAATCCTGTACTGGCTCGCCACTATGAAAGCTGAAGGCGGGTAGTAAAAACTCGCCAAAGTAGACACGACAGTCGAATAATTTTTGTAAAATCGACTCAGCAAAAATAAAAGAAAAAAAGTTGCTGTAGTTCGTTGTTGCCATTTTTTTTTCTCATCATTCATTCATTTATAAGGCCTCCGCGAGAGTTTCTTTTTGTTACTTCGGTCGACTATTCTCGCTACAGTTTCATTTATCTAATTACCCGAGCGAGAAGCCTGAAGCACGACGGCGAGGCAGCTACAGCTACGCAACGTGAAAATCATGATCGGCCTTGCTAGGCTTAATGCTAACCATAGGAGAGGTTTTTAGCCACAGGTAGTTGCAATACTTCGTGAGACGATCTAGAAGTACCTCTAGCTTCTGCTCCCAAGTCAGACGAATAATAGCTACAAAGTACAACCCCCCTTATTTTGGTGGTCTTGTTCTTTCCACTAAAACTCCTGACGCGGAAAGCAGCCATATTTTGGTGGTCTTGTTCTTTCCACTAAAATTCCTCATGCGGAAAGCAGTGGAATACTTATAAATATATAGGTACTTACATGGACGGAAATTATAGCCATAGCCACCAAGGGCAGCACCCACAGAAAATATTAAGTACATAGAAGCACGAAGTTGGTGTTTCACAACAGCATATCAAGTAACTGGAGTATACCTCAATGTTGATCACTCGTTTTGTTTAGGGTGACTTGTACTAGGACTAGGTGACCTTTCATTTTCGAAACAGAAGATCGAGGCAATACAACGACTGGCAATATCAACTGGGTAGGAGAAATATCAACTGCGTAAAAAGAAAAGTGCCAGAAGTTAGATAGAGATCGAGTGTTAACACTCATCATGATGAAGTCCTGCCTAGACTCTCAAGCACGTTGCCAACGGTCAGAAAGAAAAAACTATAACTCTTAACGATAATGATGCCAATGTGCACAGAAACGGATCCGCGCCTCTTGACGTACTAGACCAGGATCCACTGATCTATATGCACCTGTTGAGGCGGGGCCTCCGCTAGATATACAGCCACTGCCACAGTCTTTTAGTTTATAACAGTACTTCTGCGGGAGCGAACCTCCTACAGAAGGAGGAACAGAAACCCCGTCAAAAACAAATGAGCTTCATCACAATTTTTCGTGTCAGGGCGGAATTCGGAGGCCCTAAGTGTAGTAGATAGAAAAGCCTCCTCATAATAATGCAGGAAAAAGAAAAACGAAGGGTCTGAAAAAAAAACTTCACACACATCTTAGCACCATCTTTCAGCGAGAAAGTTCTTGCTCGATGCGAGACAAACCCTGTTTCTTTCATGGAGATTTTATTGAGCCCTATAATTCTTCACAATGAAACTCAACTTGAAATTTGAGTAATCCGGTCAAGTTTATTAAGTACATCTTCACACTTAAAATATCAGTAGATACAGTTGTTGTGACTCTAGATACTGTGATTTAGAAACAGATACAGAGAGATGAGAGAATAGAAAAGTATGCTTATGAAGATCATCATCATGTTTTTCCAGCATTGGATTAAAAAGAGGGAAAAAAAGTGAAAATATGTAGAGATGAAGGTGGGACGATGTGCTGTCTCGAATATGACCACTTACGAACTAAAATCCAAAAACACGGCCATAGAAACTGTCACTGCCTTGTGTCCTTAGAAATCAAGGCTGCAGCGAGGCGGGGGCGCAACTCCACAGATCACCTGATGACTAAGTACTTATGGAGGGTATCGGTAACGGGATTACTGGGAGTAGTATTGTCCATCAGTCGTTGTAGAAGCACGTAGAAGTAGAAGATATTGATTACGTATTCACTCATTCGTTTACCTGTTAGCCGCGTGATCTCTGTTGATGTGGAGTACTAAGTAATTCTTTGACGCGATAATGTGATCGTCATCGTGATGCTTCCTTCAACATAAGTACTTGCATATTTGATGTTCACTCGATACGGATAGATGAGATAAGGACACACGAAGAACAACTAACCTAAATTTAGACATTACCCTTCGATCTATTCATTGAATCGCCGTCGACCCTCTAATACTTAATATAAGAACATAAAAAATAGACGCCAAATTGTTGACTACATAGACTCTTTTAGGAGTAAGTGGACTCGGTATAGGAAACGGAGGGCCTCGCACTCACTCATCTGTCAAATAGTTAAGCTGCATTGTTCGTTTTCTGTCTCTCCTTTCGAGCTGGTACTTCTGTAGGAATATTACTCTTTCCCAGCTGCGTCGTAGTGTTGTTTCGGTAGAAGTAAGGCAGGCCTTCCTTTGAAGAGTGGAGTTGAGGGGCTTTAGGAGTGGCATGGACATCAGCGCCAACGCTAGCACGCAGTTCACTACTACTAGGCGGAGGTGATTTGCCCGCCCCCTTGCTTCCTCCCAATGAAGTGGCAGTATCTGTCACGCCGTTAGTGGAGGCACCAGAAGATCCTCTTACTCCTCCTTTTTTTACTCTCCCTGCTGCTCCTCTTGTGTGGGGTCCGCCTGCTGCTCCTCCTGTTTTCACTCCTGCTCCTGCATCTCCCACCACACTGGTCGCGCTGATCCGTGCCTCTGCCTTCTTTTCGTTCTTCGAACGATAGTAAAGACCTCTCAGATCAACAGGCCGAAGTGGTGACTTCCACTCGCATACGTGACAGAAGGCGCAGTCACCCTCTTCTTTACAGCCGCTGCCTCTCCTTTTCTTCTCCACAAACTTACAAGGGCCCTGCGGGTTCGGTGGACTACAGTTGCACCCGCCGCTTCTAGGGCTAGTCTGATTCTGGCTTTGTGGCTGATTCTGACTCTGTGATCCTGCGGTCGAAAAAGGTGCTGGAGGAGGAGGAGGAGCCATCTCGTCACTTGTTCCATTTGATACTCCGCGCCCACTCTGAGGAACTTCGTGGCGAGACTGCTCCTCCTGCTGGTCATCAGATACTAGCGTAGATGGCCCCGCAGGCGGTGCGACTTCATATGGTGGACCCCGTTTTGCGAGCGGAGAAGTGCCCTGCATGAAACCCATACCCGCCTGGTGCGTCCACGGAACATCAGGCTGCTCGTACGGCCCGCTTAGCAGGTTCGTCGCCGTATAATATGCAGGCGCCCCTTGCCCACCTTGCTGCAGGGGCTGCGGCATTGGCACCGGAGGCGGCAGAGACTGATCTTGCTGAGGAACCAGAGGCTGCGTCTGCTGATACATCTGCTGCGGCCGCATCTGTTGCTGCGTCTGTTGCTGCTGCTGAGAAAGGAGAGGCTGCTGCTGCTGCTGCGCATGTAGAATATGTCCCTGTTGCTGCATCTGCTGCTGCTGCTGAAAAAGATGCTGCATCTGCTGCTGCTGCTGCTGCTGCTGAGAAAGAAGAGGCTGCGCCTGCGGCATCTGTTGCTGGAGGTGCACAGGGTGCTGTTGTTGTTGTTGTTGTTGCTGTTCTGAATAAGGCGCCTGACTCGGATTCGGAATGAGGCAGCCGTGCTGTTGTTGTTGTTCTGGATAAGGCGTCTGACTCGGATTCGGAATCGGACAGCCCATTACGACATACGGACCATGAACTACAAAGCCGAGCAGTACGCCTGGAGTTGGTGCTTGTTGCTGTAGTTGTGGCGAAAAAGCGCTCCTAGGGGCCGCCATCTGCGGAGGACTATAGGCTGGAGGAAAGCGCGAGGACGTCTGATCTTGTTGTCCAGGTGTCGCACAGCGATGTTGGCCCTGTGGTGCCAGAAGAGGTGGAGGTGGACCAAGATGAAGAAAAGTGTCTTTCTCCCCCCTATCGTGCAAGTTGTGGACATAATTATGCCCGTGTTGGCTATGAAGAGGTGGAGCACCAGACGCAGACGCACGAGTCGCCGTAGGCGAAGGAGGGCCAGTTGTACGACTCCTACTTATATCTGCTCTATCGTTAACGCTGAGTGGGTCTGGAGTTATTGGCAGGTCTGGAGTAGGCGGATGAAAGCTTGTAGGCGTCGAAGCAGCAGTAGCACTAGTCCCGCGCGTGGTACCAAGCATCGTGGAGGGAGCGCTACCAAAAGAACAAAGCCGCTCTCTGGATTTCATCTCCTGGCAGTGACGTGGTTGGCCGTTACGTGGTGTGAATCCACGAAGGGTACCAACTGAAATGCCTGTCGTCACACTTGAAAACGAAGCGTGACTATCATTAGACCCCGAGCTCGATTCGCTGTCCGTGCTTTCCTCTTCCTCTTCCGATTGTCGTTCTCCTTGTCCTTCTAGCAGTTGGTGTTGAGCACCTTGTCCTTCTAAAAGTTCTTGCTGGCGTTCTGGTGCCCCCCCTTTAGCTTCAAAGTCCTCGCGTAGAGAAGCAGCAAAAGAAGACGCGCCTGAAAGTGAAGACTCAGATGCCGCACGAGCATGCTGAACTCCCTCGCTGTCGTCATGGGCGTGGCCACCTGCTTCTGGTCGTTCTTGTCCAGATTTTTCACTGTGTTTCACCGTCTCCAGCTCCGGCTCCTTTGATCCACCTCTTTCGGGTAGTTTCTTGGCATCGCCGTCGATGCTCTTCAGAAAATTCTTCACTCTTTTCTGCGCTTGTCGGGACCTCTTGTTCCTTGCTTTAGTGCTTTTCTTGCAATTCTTCTCTGGAGCAACTATTGCGGAATCAACTGTGCTGGGATCATCAGCTGTCGATCCTCCACCACCACCACGGAGCAACCCTCCTGCTGCACCATGTCGGACCGAGTCACTGCTTTCAGCAGTCAGTCCCCAAAAGAGGCCCGCTGATTTGTCCATGTCCTCCACATAGCTCAGCCACTTCGCTTCTGCTTCCGCGTCATCTTCATCGCCGTCGCCGGAACTTTCTACACCATCTTCGTTGCCACTAGTAGGCGCTTCTCCGTCGTCTTTATTCCCAAGTTGGTGCTGGTGCGTATTGGCTTTGGCGCCTCCAACAGTTTTAATAGCCTGCTTAATATTTTTGGCGCAGAGGTCAGATGAGGCAAGACCATGGCCACCATCTGCTTCACCCACGGTTGTTGGCTCATCCTGTGGCGCGGTAAATGCCACACCCGAAGAACTACTAGCCGACGACTCTGCCTTCCAATCTACTTTACCGCCTAAAGTATCAGGCGTCGAAACTAGGCTAGCTTCCAGCTGTTCGATTTTCTCGGGATTCGAATCCCAGAAAGGTCCCTGCTGCCACTTTTCTTTGTTTTGAGAATAAAAATTCGTCGCCATTGCAATGACGTTAGCACGCGCTTCACCTTTCCACCTCTTTATTTTTTTCTCTTCCTTCAAGTGTGCTTGCACATGCGCCATGCCCGCGTTATAGTCATCCTCGAAGTCTTCGTCTTCACCTGCCTCACGGCCTTCTTCAATAGGATCTAAAACAGGAGGCGGCCCAGGAACTACTACACTTCTGGCACCTTGTCGTTGTTGTTGTTTCTTCTTTCTTTTCTTGTTGTTAGCGTTAGGCCTCTTAGGATTTTTAGGCGACGAAGATGGAGCTCTATTAGGAGTAGACGACTTAGAGTTCGCAGAAGATGAAGAAGCGGAACCGGAAGCAACAGTAGATGAAATATTCGACAAAGGAGCTGCTGCCGCACTCTTAATAGCTGCGGAGGTCGTTGCCCCTCCACTGCCGAGTAGTTCTTGATGTGCAGGAGTGCTATTGATTCTCTGGCGCGAGTCTTGTTTAGAAGGTCCGTGCCTTAGTACTTCGGAAAGCCGATGATGGGCTTGAAGAGCTTCATCTTCTTGTTGCTGTTTCGAAGCGACCGCCGTTTTGTTCATCAAGACCATGTAGTTTCTCGCCTGTTCCCGGTCACCTTTACCCGGTCCTGGGCCTCCTGTTAATTGGAGGCAGTTTTTCACCATCCCGAGGCAAGTGGGTTGCCCTCTTTGTACCTTAGTTTCCCCTTGAAATCAAGGAGGACCCCACACAGCATAGGCCACGCGGGATAGTGATAAACTACCCTTAAGTTAAAAAAACAGCTTCACTGATAGAGCTGGGAGCGTCCTGTCTTTCCGCCACTTCAGAAGACACGACAGGTAAGGAGCCTTTGGCGAAACTTCGTGGTCTACTATCGATTTCGTGAGGAGAAGAAAGTGAAAAGTTGCCATCCCTTCCAAAGTCGTGAGGTTCAGCAGGATCTTCCAGGCGTCCATCTCGTCCTTGTCCTTCAAACTCCGGATGTGAGTCAGCCTCAAGCTCAGCGTCGTCGCTACGCCCGGCACTATCTTTATCTACGTCTCCCTCAGACGGAAACAAGTGGCTCCCATACATGTCAGCTAAGTCGCCGCCTCCAACACTAGTATCCATCTCGGTTTCCGCAGAAGACTCCACAAAAGATTCCAGAGAAGATGCTGTTGTGCTTCTCGTCCTTGCTTCGCAGGTATTGAGTGCCGAAGCTGAAGATGCCTGTGCCTTCGCCTTCTTTTTCCCTCGCATCCTCAGACCACTCACCGCGATTTTTCCACCGTTAAAATCGACGGGAAGTTGCACTAAGCAGAGAGCAAGGTAGTAGTTGTAGCAGTAGTAGAGCGGAAACAAGAAAGCATGATAATTCCATGTACTCCTGCTGTTGAGCAGGTTAAGACCGCAACGTCCAGCAGATATGGACTTGGCTCCCACTGTCTGCTGACGTCGCACCCGCTCAGACGACGAGAAAGATTCCATTTTTTTTTAGTAGTAGTGGACCCAATCTGCTCAAGTTCAAGCTCCAGTTGTAGCGTGCCCAATCTGCTCAAGTTGAGCTTGAGTCTGGAGGTACGTTCGGCAAGAGACGACTATGACAATGATTCGAAGTTTGTACCTAAGATATCCGAGGTAGTGAGGTGGTGAATATATCGTCTTAGACGACAAAACTTGCGACTTTCACTTGCAGCGCCTTCTTCTAGGAAGAGGCAATTAGTCGTAGATCTTGCTATAGTACGGATTTCCTTAATCAATGATAACGCTTCTTGTTCAACTGTATTTCTAACACACGATGACTAGTTCTTCATATATCGAAAAAAGTGATCAACTCTTATCCCTGTTCAGTCATACGTATAAGTTGCATCTTGACGCTGATTGTTTGATGGTGTTGACCAGGTCGTAATTTCAAGCCTACTTCTGTAGATTACCTCAAGTTAGATTACCTCCATTAGATCATAAATAACGCTACAAATCATGCGATGATCATAGCTATAAAAGATTCGTTAACACTCAGCACAGGAGACAAGACAACGAGTACGAAAAAATTATACGATAGGACAAAAAGTCGTGCCCATCAAATCTAGTAGACTGCTCGTTCAAACAAGTTCTAAAAAAATTCCAGACACGCAACGAGGTGCTGTAGTGAAGTAGTACGCTTGCGATGGATTCAAGTTTCAGAAAAGGTTAACCTCTGCTTCACATCGGTTAGACACCGAGAACTAGGAAGTAACTCAGATCCAAGCTATAGATAGTCTAGGTCTTGGAATCGTACAATTCTTAGAAGACGACGACCTGATTTTTGGGCGGCGCAGGTTAGTAGTTCAATTTCAACCTCTTTCTAGACGTAGACAGTGTGTGGTCAAAATAAAAAACCGAAAAGGTCGGTGGGTGAACAAATAGAAATCTTAGAACATATTTATGAGAGCCTGGGCTGAAGTAATATCCTCGCTACACAGGTGGTTTACAATCTTCTGGAGATCTTCAAAACAGTTCAACGTTGATCGTAATGCTGAAGGAAGTAGTAGTACGGTCTTAATCTTTAATAATCGCTTCAAACACGACTATCTAGTTCCGACACTAGTGGTGCCTGATCTATTACGAATCGGATAGTCAAGGTTACGTAAGAAGTCACTTACATGCGAGCAGCCACAGAGACAGAAACTCACCTGCAGGATATTTGAAATCAAATTTCAGATTGTAGTTTGTCCTCAAGAGATAGAAGAAACGTTGAAGAGGTGCAAGAAATAATGCAAGATCGGCCTGTCGTCACTTCCAGGGTTACAAACATGGACTTTCATTTTCCGGATCGTCAGAAATTCAGGAATCGGCATGCGCATTTCAGTGACTTAATTTGGCAGCCCATTGATCTTCAGAGACGATAATCCTGGCGCTTCACGCCGCCGTCATCTATTTGCCATTCTCAACATAACGGGAACCTCTCGATCATTTTCCTATTATTTCCTTTCCTTCTACTAGTACAAACATCGGACTATGAGTTTTTACGTCAGAAAGCGAATGGAGTCTATGGAGGTCTTTCGTCACACGTTGCCGTCATGAAAAAAAAGCCTGAAAGTCCGAGTTTCATCATGGCTTGTTGAAGTTTTTTGTCTCCCGTGATTCGTTCGCTCTTTGTCATTGTCGCCTCTATGTCTAGAAGAGGATTGCGTAGGATTGATTTTCACGACAGTGCTTCATCACTTCAGAAACCCCGAAGGTTTGTGCTGTACCCATTATCGATAACACAAACATCCTTCGTTCCCCGAAGATGAAAAGTTGCCACACGGAAGTTTGACAGGTAGTCGCGACACTTCTGCCACACGAGATTTGAAGATTTTACAAACTCGAGATCGGCTTGGTTTCTTGGACGTAAGTGTTTGCGTAAGTGCTGTATTCGGCACGGGGGGAGGGTGCTCAAGGGACCAAAACAGTCGAACCAGAACAGTCGATTTGAGGAGCCACCACCAACAGGATTCATTTTCTTTTTCCTCTTATGGGTCGTCCTCATAATCTTCAACGCCTTCTATTTTTACCAAATAAGGCGAGTGCTACAACTTTACATCATCGTTCATTTTGCTCGCACGCGACCAACTCCCTTGCACATACAACAGTCTCAAAGACCCTTGCTTTTCCTCTTCGCACGAACCCTCGTAAGAGCCACCTGCGTCGTTCCTGCGCCATTGCTCCAGTTGACGGCTTTTTGGTACCAAAGCTCAGCCTCTGCCAAATCCAGAACAACCGCGTCTGGCTCAATCATTTCGTGGCGATCGTGCTCATAGCACACTCCCACGTGCTCCTGCTGCGGCAATCCGTGTGAGAGTGTGCTATCAGCACCGATCCGCGCATCGCTTAAAAGCGGCTAGTCCGCGCTTGGCGAAAGAGAGAGCTTGAGCTTCATGATCGGGAGTTTTTCATTCATTCACTCATTTACCTAGCAAGAGGTCGCCCGCAGGACTTAATTGTTGCAGTTCCTTTTTGTTATTTTTTCCCCTTCTTTAAGCACTTCTCTTTGTGTCTTCTGTATAGGTCAATCTCATGATCATATACGTGCTCCTGCTGCTCCTTCTTGTAGTTGTTTGTCGCGGCGTTGTTTGGTGCTAGAACTCTTTGTTCTTGATGTTTTTGATTCTTCCTGCTTCCCTGCAGCAAGAAATGCCCAACCAGAGCGCGCCATCTTCCAGAGGCTGTTCTTCTCAGCAGGCGCGAACTCCTGCAAATCTTCCTTGAGGATTCCTGCTGCTTCGAGCTTTTCCAGCCATTGAATGGCCAGCAGCTTGTCCTGAAGCACAGCCTCGAGTTTCTCTTTCTGCTCCGGCCTGGCGTCGGGGGCCTTGGAAGTATTATTCTTATTGTCTTCTTCGAATTCGATTGAAACACCAGAAACGCAGAATTTTGCAAGTTGGAGGCCCCAGACGGTTCAAAGGTTGCATGAGCGTCTCAGAAAACTAGCTTCGCTCTTGTCCGGCTACGGAGAGGCTTTCACCCCATCGTCTTTGTGGTTGTTGTTTGCGTTAGCAGGCGTGACTCTTTCATCCGGAGAAGTAGTTGTATCGTTCTCCAGCTGTGAAAACTTACACTTTGTCCTCCGCAAGATTAAAGTCCTCCAAGCTCAACAACGGTTCCACGACCCAGCCTGCGAGGCAACACTGTCCCACCTCATAACAGAGTTGCCCGCGCAATGCTGTTATTTCTTCTCTTTCAACAGAAACAGGAGGTTGTGCGACTGTAGGTTGAAGTTGATCTTGACTTGTTTTTTTGCGCTTCTTCATGCCAGCAGTGTCAAAACTTCCACTGTCAATGTCATTCTTCCCTCCATCTTCCAAAAGAGTTGAGAGTAGACGTTCCGCACTACGATAGAAGAAATAGCACTGCTTGGCGCACGCAGCAACGTCGCGAAACACGCTATCATCTTGTGCTCGATTGTCGTACTACTTCCCCATATCAACAGAGGGCTCGCACACGCGCCAAACTGCCTGGCTTCGTTGCAAGGAGCGCTTTAAAGACGGCCTGCTCGGACGGAGGATAGGCGTAGTTCTCAGGCGAAATGAAGGCCATTTTGTTCTTGATGTTCGTTCACTTTCAATGTAAATCGGATGATATCATAAGTACTTCTGTAGCACTACTCTAGTAAATGTTCATGATTTTCAAACAAACATAATTTCTTGATGGTATTATTCTTGCACAGACGATGTCGGTCTAGGTGTCTTGTACCATGTAGATAGGGACCGGTAGTCTTCGCCGCCAAAGCTTCGACGCGTCGGAGAGAGAGGGACAGACAGACAAGGGCGAAGAAGAAGAGAATGAAGCAATTGCTCCGCGTGAAAACGTCTTTCACACAACTCAATATCTTGCAAAAGCATTCGGAGTGACGCGAGGATTTCGAAAAGGCGCTGTAGGGTATGGATGCGTCTTCCGATCCTCCGCAGGTCTTCGACATTGCATGTGAAGATTCATAACATGTGGCGTGCTCCTCCAAGTTTATTTGCAATGCCTCTCGCCATCGGTTTCAAGGGTTGCCGTAACATAATCAGAATGCGTCGCTGAGCACGGATCCACATGAATTGCGTTGGCGATTTTCATTTCCAAGATTTTGATCTCATCTTCAAGAGCCTTCTTCTCTTCATCTACATCAAAAAGAATGCGTCGAGTCAGAAAGCGAATGGAGTTTGAGGAGTTCTTTCATCACCAGCGGTCACGAAAAAAAGCCTGAAAGTCCGAGCTTCATCCTAGTAGATAGTAGTACACTTCGCTGTTGGGATCTTCTTCAGAAAACAAAATACTTATGCAAAACAGAGATCAGAAAGCGAATGGAGTTTAATGGAATTGCTTCACCATTCCCGTAGGTCCGGTTACAATGCCTGAAATCCGAGTTTCATCATCTGAGAGTTGTGAGAGCTGCTAGAACGGCCCTTTGGGAGACTGTATTAGAAGGTCTGCTCAAAATCTTGTCAGAAAGCGAATGGAGTTCAAAGGAGTTGTTTCTTCACGCGCATCAGTGAAAAAATGCCTGAAAACCGAGTTTCATCATGGGAGCTTGTGGATTCTGATAATTGGAGCACAGACGGAAATACACGGAGCAGGCATCACGACGTTGACACAGCCTAGCCTTAGACTTTCGCTGCGCTTAAATTTTGAAAAGACAACACAGGCTTATTCATCGTCGACAAGAAGGATCAGCAGCAGTCAAGTGGCTCTGGGCGAGAGCACTACACGTGCAAAGCAGAAGGTGATGGTGAACCTCAAGTAAGGTTGACCCAAATGCGAAAAGATGCAGCAGGCGAGGACGAAATTTGCAGGGTAGGCACTCGACACGAAGTCAGCGGCTGGCAAGGCTTTTCGCAAGGGACCCTCGATCACGGTGCTTTCTCCAACAAAGCTTCTACTCTCTAACCTAAATTTTTCAGGCTGCACCAAAAATTTGAGACAATCTCAAGCTAATTCCTAAATCTCCTATACTAGTGATGATCCGGCTTCGGCGTGGTCACTTCAAAATCCAGTAGCAATAGGAAGGTGGGCAACGGGGGATTCAAATGTAGCTTGTCGAGTGGAATTCGGAACAGCGTCGTGCTCGCATTAGACTACTCCTTTTTGCCTACTTTTCACATCGCTCTTTTCTCAGAACTCTCACAGAGAATCTTCAGCTGACATTGTCATCCAAGTCGTGAATCCAATTGTGACAGAAGAGGGATTTGCAACAGAGCTCCTGAACAGGAGTGAGCGTCGTAATGACCACAAAGATATTAGCACAAGCACAGATCTAAAGGTATACGAGCGGACGGCTCCACTCGAGATTCGTAGAGGAACACCCCAAACAAGCAACTGCATCACCCCAACCAACCTGCAAGCTTTGGCCAAAGCTCTTTTTAGGTGTGGCCTGTACTTTTGTTTGTAGCTCTTCGCAGAACGCCCTCACATGGATCTTGACATTTTGAAGAATAGCAGGAGGTGACTCATGATCCCAGGAAAATTAGACAATCTCATGCCAAGAAAAGCTACACGTCTTCATGCGCATCTTCTTGTCTACAGCAGCTCCACGAGCTCCTCTGCTCTCATCACGTGCCCGTCTCCCTCTGCCCATACAGCATTTAGAAGAAGAAGCCAACGATCTTTCCACCGGTGTGCTTGCGACGGGCTTCCTCGTGGGTCATCAAACCGTAGGTGGTGGTCAACACCAAGTGGCCGAACTGACGGGATGGCAAGATGTCGGACGCCAACTGCTCGATCTCGGACAAAGTGACATCGAAACGAGGAGAGATGACTCCGCACTTGTTCAAGCGTCCGATCAGGTTGACAACGATCTTTCCGGCACGATGGTCATCGACGATCTCGAAGTCGCCGATGTAGTCGTACTTCTGCATACAAGACAGAAACTTGACGATCACCTGGGAAGAAATTTTGGATGATGTTTTAAAAAGGTTCCTCGACCTGTGTGTTTAAAAAGGTTCCTCGACCCGAACACATATGATGAATTTAAATTCTTCCTCGGTTGCGAAGCTTTTCGAGCTTGAGACTGCAGTGAGCCAGTGGCCCGGCCTTGGAGGAATCGTCTGCTTGTGAGGAAGCTCCGAATCTAAATCTAATTTGCTTAAGAGTTCAGTGGTCTAAAATTTTTTATGAATGGCTTCAAGGAATCTAAATCCAGGTCCTAAAGATGACGACCACAACATCTAGTGAAGTAGGTCAACACCTACTGAAGATCACAGCATTCAAAAACATAGCAACAGCCGAAGAGAAAATGGTAATCAAAGCGCTGTATCATTACCTTGCTGCTCGGCTTGATCAAGACCTGACGCTTGCCACGCTTCTCAGCGTTGACAATGCTGTTCAAGCAATCGTTGAGGACGGAAATCTTCACCATTTTGTCGAAGAGGACTACACTCTACCACAAAGGTTATCCGGTAGTGGATCTCGTTTCCCTGGTTTTGAGAAAGTTGTTTAGCGGTTAATTGTGGCAAAAAGACTTAGCAGTTCTTGAGAAAGATGTTGAAATCAAAATGTTGGAATCTTTAGAGAATGACGAATGGGCGAACTCTAAGAGATCGTGCGTCAATATTTGTTTTGGATCAGAAGGAGGAGCCCATTGCCACCAGTCAGAAAAGTGGCCAAATTTAGATTTCATCATGAGGAACCGTTCCGAGATCTGTCCGAAGAGAAATCTGGATCTCTGAAATTAATTGAATCCTCTTCTTCCGGATCTTCATCACTGTTGAGATTCAGGGACTCTGGTACCAGATCTCTTCACGGTAGAAAATTTGCATCTAGGTCTCCGGTTCTGGTCGAACTATAATGTACAGTACTGTCAAGAGAACTTGTATTTAGGCTGCGTTGGATCTTTAGGTCATTCGAATTGGTCACCACGGCAGAAGAAAAACCCTTGCTTTGACACACATTTAGAACATGGAGCACAGTCAAGAATGGGCGCAAAGCTGAGGGCAAAAGATTAATAAAGAATCTTTGGATCAAACACTTCGACTAGGGAGTTCGAATTGTAGTGAGCCACGCGTGCTTACAAGCAACAAGGTCAATTAAGTCACCAGTAATCAGCTTCGTTGTATATGCGAAATTAGGTCGTTTTCATTTACATTCTAAAATTTTGGATTTTGATGGTGTTCCTAATACCGAATCGTAGTTGTTACGCTAAATGTGAAATTGGACGAAAGCTGCAAGTGCAATAATCTAAACAAGCTTGATGTATAGCTTTGGGGAGACTAGATTTAGATTTGGCGAATCTGGTAGTCCTAGTCTGTCCCCGATCACTTCTTTCGCACGCCGCCCTTCTTTCCTCCTCCTTTGTTACCCTTACCAGCACCACCAGACTTGCCACCAGACGAGAGTTTTAGATTTTTTCCGCCTCCCTTACCTTTCTTTCCACTACCTTTAGCCTTACTCTTTCCGCCAGCTTCTCCCTCTTGCATAGCTGAAGTTGCTTGTTTAGCCTTATCTTTCTGTGATTTCAACCACTTTTTAGATCGCGTTAGGCGTCTGCGTTCTTGATTCGTCAAGGTTTTCAAGGCCTTCTTCTTCGTGCATTGCTTTACCCGCTTCCCCAAGCTCATTTCTGGTTCTTTTTCAGCTTTCTGCGCAGCCAATTCCTCTTCTCCTAGCACCTTAGAAAATCGCAAGATACGACCATCTCCTGCTTCGCCTCCTTCAACACCACTATCATCTCCGATGTGATGTACTGCACCAATACCTTTTCCGCCTGCACCTCCCAACACACTAGAACTATTCGCTAATCGGATCTCCTCTTTCGATTTGACCAAGGATGTCGCGCTCGTGCGGTCCTCGAACTCGACGAATCCGAATCCTTTGGAAAAATGTGTCGCAGCATCTCGTACGATTCTCACCTTTCGAACCATGCCGAATTTAGCGACCTTCAACTCTAAGTCGTTTTCTGTTGCTGTAACCGGTAGATTGCCAACGAAGACGGACTTCTTTCTGCTGAAAGCTGAGGCTGAAGCATTCATCTTCTGTGCTTCTTGTTGTTCTTCTTCAACATCTTTTCCTCCAGACTCTTCACCACCTGCCTTTGCTCCTTCTCTCTTCGCGGCCTTCTTCTCGGCTTTCCTCTGCTTCTTGTTTTTCTTAGAAGTACTTCCGTCTGCGTTCTCTTCTTTGTCGTCTGCAGCATCTTTGCCGCTCGCTTTAGGTCCAACAGCTACAGCACTCTTAGAAGTCGTCGGCTGTACTACAAAATCAGCCAAAATTCTGTGCTCTTCATCTGCCATACAACCCTGGAGTCTCGACACTAGTTCTGGTAGCAAGTCCTTGCACTCTTCTCGCAATACCACATATGCGTTCTTATTCTTTCCATGCTCTGCATAACAACCCGTTGCATAAGCAGCTCTTCTGTTGTTTACAAACTTCGCCTCCACAGGTAAGGAGCGAAAACGCAAAGACTGAATTCGGAGAGTGCAGTCGAGCTCGATGGTGCAGGTTGTAGTTGGTGTGGTAGTGGCTTCAGTAGAAGCGGTGGCCACAGTCTCAACAGAAAGTGCGCTACTATTTCCCTTCACCGTCTTCTTCAGCTTCTCCGCTAATGCGGAGATGTTTCTTCCCGCTTCTTCAGAAGATGGACCAGTCTCTTTGCAAACGCTGTTGCCGTCCACAGTGAGTACGATGTCTTCAAGGTGAGAGTTTGAGCGTACGCAGACAGGTATTCCATTTCTTTCGGTGATATGCAGATCGGTTAGGGGGACCTCGGTTTTGATCTTGTGGGACCGCATTTTTTCGCAGACAAATCGCTTGAGCTCCTGGGTAGACCAAGCGAGCGGAACCTAAGGGAATTGGGAGACGGGATTATTTGGATATCCTCTCCGCCGTAGAAAATTGCTTCTAAGTGGTCCTGAATTACCTCTCTCATGGTTCTTACGAGACCTACTTCTATAAATATTAACTAAAAGTTCTGAACCCAGGTGGTCGGTGATGTTTTCGTTTCCTAAAATTTTATGCGTTCTTTGAGTAACTCCTTAACCTTGTTCGCAGCAAACTAAGCAATAACGCCATTAAAACCAGGAGCAGGAACAATAAGTAGTACATTTCCAATAAACATCGTTCTCTTTTCCTTCTCCTGCAACTCAGCTGGTGTCAGTTCACCCGTCTGTTGACTCGTCTTCATCGCCTTCTGAGCTTTTTTCTCTGCGGCAGCGCCTTTTTCCAATAGCGCGTCCTTCTTCGGATTTAGTACGGCTTCACCGAGAAGTGTCGAGGCAGCGATGCTTGGTCCCTTCGTCTGATTTGTTCTGAGGGCACGCGCTGCAGCTAATGCATTCTGCAATTGGACCAAGTTTTCCTCCTCCTTGGAGATAAGCGCCGCTTCCTCTCCGCCTTCATTTTTGCTTTTTTTCCCGGAAGAAGAGGAGAATGATGGGGTCGCCTCGGCAGCTCCCGATTCCGCTGCACCTGCTTTGGATCCAGAAGACGTCTTGGTTTTCTTTAGTCGTGTTTTAGATGTACTGGATAATCTCGACGCAATCTTTTCCTCTTCATCTTGTCGCGTTCGTTTTTTGCTATCTTGTTTGGTAGACGCATCCTCCTTTTTCGCTGCTGTGGAGCTCGTACTCGAAGAGGTCGCAGTCCCAGTGCTCCTGAAGAGACCAGCGAGGCCGCTCTCCTCAGCAGCCTCAACACCCTGGCCGCCGATCAGATCAGCTAACGACATTTTTCTCCTCTAGGTGAAGTGAAGATTTGAATTCGAATTACGGTGTGCTCGGAAGTCGATGCGGAGATGAAAAGAATGCTTACTCAACAAGAACACTATCTTCACGCGCTACAAGTTCAACTACACCATCCAAATTTACTTCAGCATCCTGTGTGTATTGAAATCGAAAACGAGAGCGAATTTACAAGGTTGTATAATAATCGTCATAAGTACAAAAATCTCAAAGAGGACCACCATCGCCAAATCCAGGCATTTGATCTTCAAGGATGATCTTTTGAGCTAGAAGTACTCGTACTCCTGCAGACGGTCTTAGCCAAATTTTACTAGGATCTTCATCTCATCATCTTCATGTTTGTTTAGAAGGATCTACAACTAGGTGTTCTCGTCTAAGAGATCTTCTGTGTTTTCCTAGGTGATGATATTACAGGGATCTCCTTAATGCTGGCTCCCACTGGAGGTCCTGTAGTACGGAGACGGAATCGTAAAAATGGTATTCTTTTTCGAAACGTTGTTGAAGCCTAGTAACGCCCTCATGTTCCTTTACAACACACGTAGTTTTTCTTATCGAGTTCTTGTTCCCAACTCACCCAAACCCTTCTGCAGTCCCGAAGCCTTCAGCTGTCACTGCATATGCGAAGATATTTCCAGAAGCCGGAAAGTCTCTAGTTAAAGCTCAGCATTCATTCGTCACTGACTCTGAACGGAAGAGACCTCCGACAAGGCTCTCCCCTTTCCCTTCATTTTCCCCTGTTCTCTCAGGGGGACCCTCTTCGATTTCAGTGACCAACCTCTATGACCAATGAAAGTTGAGCCTTAATCTAGGGACCGCGTCGTGGAGGATCCTGCGTATGGGAGGAAGATGCTCTTCTGCTGGATCGAGGTGCATTATGCCACCTAGAGACTTGCTTGGAGACTCTGTTCCATCCTCGAGTGCTTCCAAGTCCTGATGACTCTGCCGTAGGCTGTCTCGCGCTCGCCGATGGAGCACTTTCCTCACTGCATCAGCCAGTACAGAGGCGCCAGCGACTGGTGTAGAAGATGTTGCTTCCCCTCCAACAGGAGCACCTCCCTGAAGATGTTGCTGTTGTCGTGGTAAACCTTCCCTGAATGCTGCTTCATTTAGAGCTTACAACAATTCATCTTGGAAGTCTTCCTTGAAAACGTGTCAGGGATGCCTCTTAAGATGAATTACGGCAAGTCTTAATTTATCACTTGATGCATTCGAGTCGTGCAAGAACATCAACAGCGCCAAATGCGTTAATCCCTTGCTACCGAATTCAGCGACGATCTGCATCTCTTCTTTGTGTACTGGACTCAGCAATTCGATCAGTTTGACTGGTGGCTTGGCGAAACCGAGCGCTCGGAAGAAGAGAAAGCCTTCTAAAAACGGGCTCTCAGCAGACATACACACACAGAGCTTGGCTTCAGGATTTTCCGGGAAAACAGATAAGCCAAGACCAGTGACGGAGACCTGCGATGGTGTTGTTGCCGTGTCGTCGTGAGGCTACTTTGCGGTGCCTTTTTACTTAACATCAATTAACTGATAATATTTAACTAAATGTTAGACTTGAGTTGTCCTAGTTCGTTGTCCCTGTGAGATGTCCTTACACATTATTAAGATGAAAGGCTCCTGCAGTAACCAATTGAACTACTTACTTGCCATCATCAAAAAATATCAATACTCACAAGAAACGGAAAAACACCTTCGCATCCTCACAATGCTTATGAAATGCTTCTGCTTCTGCGCTTCCTGGACAGACGAGTAGGACAATGTCCCAAGACAACACTTTGCCGAATATTGTAATTCCCGCATCTATCACGCCATGATGCACATCCTCTTCGTCTATTATCTTTCTTGTCTCCTCTTCTACAGACGCCGGTGCTGATGAAGGCAGAAGCACAACATCATCTACATCAGCAGCTTGGTGTGAGCCGTCTACCAAAAGTGGGTTGTTAGCAGCATCAACATCTGCGGGCGACGCAGTAGCAGCGACTGGAGTAAGATCCAGGCCGCCTTGAGGACTTGGCGCTTCAAGTTTAAGATTTGAAGCTCCTTTAGTAGAAGGTTCTGGTGATGCCGCCGGTTGGACAGGTGCTGTCGCTGTTGCCGCATAATCGGGGGCAGTTAGTACGCTGACCTAGTGAAGATGGGTCAGAAATTGTAGAGCTCGTAGTTCATTTTGACTTGTTTCATGCAACGTGAAAGTTACGAATCAAAATCTAAATCAATCATGTAGCACCAACTGTCTAAGAACAATCGTTACGTGCTGTCCCTCCGGCACTTCCTTCATCGGAGGCAAATGGCCCAATTTGCACCACATGGACGCACTAGGAACGCCGCCTAGCTCCGCTGCTATAGTTCTCAGCCGCTCTAAGTGGTCTGGCGGGATACCGCATTTGCTTGTGAACGCGGTAGCTGCAGCGAAGATGACGTCTAAAGAGGAATAGGGAGGCAACGAGATCGAGATGACTTCGTCAAAAACAAAAGCTAGAGTCGATCATGTGAATGTCATACACGAGGAAGATTTGAGGGACCTATGCATCATCTTCAATCTTGGTGACACTCTTATCTACAACTTTGCAATACCGGCGGGTCCGATAATCTCATGCTCGAAGTGCGTTCCTGCGGAATCTAGCAGCAATCTGTGATGGATATCTGGAGGTTCGGTGCCACTTCTATTAGAGGCTTCTTTCAGACTTGATCTGATGAACATCGTGTTTTTCTATTTTGTTCAACAAGATATTAATCTTTGAATCCAACACACCTCTACATAACTACGATTGCAAGCGCAAATCAATGATCCATAACGCTTCCCACCTCCTTTGAAAATGGAGGCGTTTCGGCAATCCATGTATCATAAAATTGTTGTTGGTGCCGACTCGCCTGCAATCTCGTTACCAACGCACTCCCTTCCGTCTTTGAGAAGTCCTTTAGGGGTCTGACCATGCGTTTTTTGAGACCTCTTCCAGTGGAGTTGGGGTTGTTGAAGCCAGACATGTTGCTACCGTTTGGATTTCGATACATTCGCAAGGTCAAAGGTCGGCGTCCTTTCAAAACGGTTGATAGGTCTTCATCCTTGAGGCTTTCGACTCCTTGCTCGTCGACGGAGATGATAACGTCACCGGTTTGGAGACCTGAAGATGGAAGGATATCGATTTTAGTAAGTCTAAGTTGACTTTAGACGGCTCATTTTGTTTCGTGAGAGAATATCAACGAAGCCTTCCGAAGGTGTAGCTGATATCATAACACTAGCAAGAAGAACTTACCTCTTTTCTCCGCCCATTGTGAATTCGGCAGCTTATTCTCCCCATCACTGCCACCTCCCACGTATATAGAAGTTCGCGTTTTTTCATCAACAGCGAAGAACCCGTCAACTCCAATCTGTGCGGGGACGTGGAGAGTGTAGTACCCCTCCACATCAACCTGCACAGGACGACCGTCATCATCGGATCCGCGCGCAGGTTTATTTTTGCTGCCAGCACAACAGGACATGATGGTGACTGGTGTGAGTCAGTGTGGTCCTAGGACCAGGAGTCGGAGTAGGACACGGACGATGGAGTCGGAGTGTCCAAGATACGACTATTGTCGGCGGGCTCGTATGTCAGGCGGTCATGAGATTGGGGCGGTTTGCTGTGCTCACTAGAGTGTAAGCTTCTTCTTTTCTGATATTTTTTTCACCCCCTTCATTGCCTTTTTCGTTTTCTTGGCGCGTGAGACTGAGATTCCAGCTGCCGTTCGCGCATACCAGTGGCAACATCTCGAGGAGGATTCACGGTGTGTCACCAATGGAGCACTCAGCCTCCTAAAAGAGATCGGCGGGTATAAATTAACAGTTTCCGTAATCTGAAATGGGTTCAGAATCTCTGCAAAGGGTAGTTTCTGAAAGGAAAATCGATTTCGATTTGGTTGCTGACAGTGAAACCAGTAGCCAATCATAAGGCGTGAGGTAAAGGATAGCAGGGCGATGGTTTAAGCGGTCGAGAGACGAACAGGACAGTGTCGTAGGTAGTAGCTATAAATGGTTAGTTTTGTCCACTATGCTGTATACCAATAGCTGACGGTCATTATAGTGTTGAACTTGAAATACAAATAGCCATGAATGAAACAAATCAATATGCTGTAGTTTGTGAGAGAATGAGATGAATACGGCCTCCTTGTATGCCATTGCCATCGTCTTCGTCAGTAGCAGCTCACAAAAAATTAGAAACTATGTGGATGGGAGAATTAGAAATAGAAATAAAATCACACACCATACGGAGGACCTCGTCTACCTTAGATAGCGGTAAAAAAGCACCGGTGAGGCCGGCAAAAAAGCAAGTAACGACACGCTGTGGGCCATGATGCGTGGAATCTGTTCGGCGAAATGCCCAAGTAGATTTCCCTGGCGACATCGACAGTCCCAAGATTTTCCTATGACAAGTAGAAGTGAAGAGAAAAATATTTGAGAGTGTTTTTAGGTGCCTCTACCTAGCATGAGCATCCATCGACGCAATACAGTTACAGCTGTGCAAAATGTAACAAAGTCAACAAAAATTGATAGTATCTCTTTTTTTAGCTACTCACTTCATCATAAGAATTATCGTTCGAAACTGATGGTCAATAAATCGAGGAAAATTTTTACGAGGTGGATCTACACTCAATTGAAGAGAGCGAATGTACACAAATGTGAGGTGGGTAATATGGTTTCAGTTTTATCGTGTGTAGCTGCAGCATCTTACTGGGGCGGTAGTGGTAGGTGGGGGTATGTAGTTTGCGCTCATTATTAAATAGTATGCAGTTTGCGTATATAATATACACGGTCTTATTTAGCGAGCCTGTACTTCTAGTGGTTCACGCCATTACACGTTGATCGCTCTTCCTCCCGCGCAGCCTCCTTTCTTCGTCGCGCAACACGAAGACGAAACAAGTCGTGGGCCAGGCGTCTCAGTTTTGCCGAAAGCCGATTTTCGGATTGCGTCTGGTGGAGAGAGTTAGAGCTTGAGCTATGAGCTTCTATGAGCTCGTTCTAGGATCGATGATGAGTAGGTTGGTCTACCTGAGATGCTGAATGGTACTTCTAAAAACAGGAGTCTGTGAAGAATCACAACTGGTAGTTCTCTTTCATCGCAATCAATCTGAGCTGCAATCTTCTGAGACACAAACACCACAATTGATTGATTGATTGATTTACCTATTCATGAGGTATAGATCATAAGAAAAAGGCGGCAACGGCGTAGCGAGCTGCGCTGAAGCCAAGGAACAAGGTGGGGAATTGACGAAAACTTCCATGACCTCTTCTGGAGGATAAAGGTTCGGGAACGGCAAACGCACTAGACCGGAATAGACGCATTGCCCGCAAAGAAGGACGACAAAACCTTCATATTTAATATTCAGGGTTTCTTGATACAATACAACTGTGGTCGTAGATGTAAGGGGTGTCGATCATGTTGCTGTTAATATCCTCGTCCATAGTTTCTTCTACAGACAAGAGATCTTACATCGTGCTTCTGCAGACAAGAGATTTCACTCTTCGCAACGAATTACTTATAATAGTAATGGTAATTATGGTACTTAGTCTTAGTACCAAAAGCTTGGAGCTTCGAGTACGCATTCCAGCTTTCACCGAACTCCTTGTACGTCGATGGCGCAAAATACGTGATGCACAGGTCAATAGCCCAAACCAGAGCTGTCCTCGAAGCATCGATCATCGTGTAATGAACCGCCGAAAGTGATGACGTGACCAACATGCGCGCGACGTTGTACGTACAGCAGGAACAGAGGTAGATCTGGTAAGAATGAGAGGTAGATCTGGTAAGAATGAGAGGGAGGGAAGACGATTGGTTGTCTTGCCTTTCTTGTTCGGTAGAACTGTTCAAAGTGTATAAGTGCAGTTTGAGGAATAATAAGGATTATAAACATAATACAGCCAGCATCGTCTGCAATCCAGCTGAGTTGCTGAGCATGGTCAGGGTGTCAACAGTGTTCTCCTGGACGCCGCCAACGTCGTTACCTGGAAGGATCTCCATCATCGGGAAGACTATCAAAAGCATAATCAGCACTCCCCAGATTCCTTCATATTAGAGCTGTCCTGATAATTCATCTTTCACGTGCATCCTTGAAAAGTACTATGGGAGAGCACTATATTCCCTTAGGTGGATACTCCTCCATACGTCTCAAGGATGCGTTCAGAGATGTATTAGGTACAGCCTTAATCATATCCGACTAAAACGAAGCATGACAGCTCGACGTTCTTCAGCCTGTGGTCGTTTTTAGGTGAGTCTAATGTGTCGATGTTGCTTGTGCCGCAAGGAAGTTAATCATCGAGCAGGTAAACGTGCTTAGATTTCTTTACGACCAACAAGGACGAGTGGAATTCATCGTAGATGTACATGTAGTAGTAGTCCATCAATTAATATAAACAACACTTACAATCTCTCCTCAGCCACGCACTGTGCCGCTTGCAAAACCTGTGCCGCCATGACGAAGGCGACACCAATTGCTGCTCCAGAACTCGATGCAGAGGAGGCTGTATCTGCAATAGAACTAGCATCTTCTTTCGGAGCATCGCTCTCACCCAGAACACTAGCTGCTCCAACACAGGAAATGCCCGTCACGCAGATGATAATGCCCAACCAGTTGAAACCGTAGAGCTGTCGGTTGAGAAATATGATACTGAGGAATGCGGAAAAGACATGCATTAGAGCTCCTCGTACTGCTTCCAAGAGTATAGTTATATATAATGTTGTAACCCAGATGTAAGTGATTATTAAGCGTTCCAAGAATCTCTCTCTGCAAGGTAAGCATCCCTTACGAATATCCCTTGATGAGTACCTCTGCGCCGGGATCCCTCTTCTCATTCATTCATTCATTTACCTAGCATGAGGTATTGTCTCAAAACCTAATTAGGATGCAACGACGGATTATAAAGGTACAACCTTAAAATCATGGATCCTCTCAACATCTGCCACACAGACGCGGAGATGTACAGCAAACCAATGAAGTTTAGTCCGGAAGAAACGAGGTCGAGAATCGCCGGAACCGCAACCATCAAAAAGTCGCTCCATGCCTTGCTCGAGATGGCGGCTCCCTGATGGGTTTAGGGTTAGGGTAGGAAGTTGTGAGTAAATTGGATCTAGTATGGACTAGTCCGTTTCCGAAAGGATGATAAATGTGAGTAAGTGTAAGTCTAAGTACAACCACCTGTAAGTGTAAGCAATGATCTTCGTTCTGGAGTACGACTAGTCGTACCCAGTTGAAGTTCTTCTTCTTCATAAAAAAATCTAAAAAGCTACTACCGTAGATCCATCCCTCAACAGTGGCGTCATCCTATCCGAATCCGCTTTCATGCTTTTCTTGTTCCTCTGTCGCATAACGGCCTCCACGCCAAGCACCCCTACCATAGCCGCGAACATCGCAAAGTTGCCCAATGGTTAGAAGTTGGCTCAACACTTCTAAAACGATTTTTCATGACTAGTACCTGGTGAGTACCCCGTACGAGGACTACTCACATCGACATTCACAGGGCAATTATCAGAATCGTCCCGACGTCTTGATTCTGATTTACGTCGTCAATGGAAAAAATATGAAATTCAAAGCTCATAACACCATGGCTTTTGAAACGGCTTTTCAACTCCATCGCTTCCAACAGAGGTCATAGAGAACTGCCATTTCGTCGTCAGGGTGTTCAAGGTCCCGAAGACCATGAGAAAACCGATATAACCGGCAATGAGCAACATTTTTGGCAAAAGTAATTATCGATTGGTGAGATTACTTTTATGGAAAAAACCAAGAGTTGTTGATCATATGAATGAATGAATGAATTTGCCTACCTAGAGGTGATGCGATGTTTATCACTGTGTGATTGTTAATTAGGCATCAGAGATTGTGATTGACATGTTCATTGAAAAAAATTTACTGCTCGAGCCAGCCGTCAGGATAGAACTATTCACTTTCTTCTAATTCGTTTTTTCCGGGTATAATTTTCGTTGTAGCAAATAAGTATTTAGCCCGAGCACGTGTCGGTTTTCAGTCACGCTCTTTGCCTTTCTAGTAACTTTTCAGTCACGCTCTTTGCTTTTCTAACTTCTCTCACCACATTTTCTGCTCATCCAGATAATCCAGACCCTTTCCGTTAGCCTTGACAGATGACTATCTGTCGTCATTTTCTATGCTTGCTTCGCTCGGTGAGCCCAATCATATGAAACGCTTTCCGAAGATGTCGTCACTTAGAGCATCAGAGGTCGTCCCTGTCTTCATTTGGTGTCTACAATGCACCAGCGAGCCCCCGCAGTTCCAGCTGTTCTGGAAATAGGGTATGAATTTATAATGTCAAAAGTTAGTTTGAAACTGTGTCGGTATCGGTAGAGGCGCATCATGATGTGATGTCTGTCTGTGCAAAAAAAGAAAAAAACATTTTCTGTAGATATCGCTACTGGTGCAAGAACCGGATTTATAATTGACTGTACAACTTACTACGACAAACGAACAAAATGTACTTGAATCCAAATACTAATACTTGGTGCTGAAAGAGATGATAGATATATTTACCGAGTAATTGTGATTGTAATAGAAAGATAATACTACCAAGGAGCTCTGCATTTTTATGGCTCTGTCTATTGATGTTTGTTTGCGTATCTTGATGTCTTTAGCTTTGTCGTAGTCGTGCTTACGTACTATGATCTAGATCTATGAGGGTGATCATCAAAACAGGATGGCGATTATATCTGTCGTTAGTAGAAGAATTTTTTTAGTGCTAGTGCGGGTGCGCTGTGCATGAGGATAACTACATAATCATAAGAGAAACTTACAATCTAAACTTACTATCTCGAAGATGGAGACCGTTGGATACTTTTGCCTGTCATTTTTCTTCCTCCTATTGTTCCTAGTTGAAAGTTGAAAATTATCGTCCGAAAGTGCGTCTAGTACAGTTTCACCTCGCAGATGAAATAGTCGACGACCGCGCAGACAGTGGAACGAGATTTGGGAGTTGCAATGGTTGTGGCGGTGTAAGACATGGACGAGCGACGGGTGCAGCAGGCCAAACAAATCTTGTCGTCGTAGTCTTGGAGTTCGATGACGCTGTTGTTAACATCATGTTGCTACCACTCGAAGATGGATAAGATGGAGCACTCGCAACTAATGGTACTGAGGCAACACCACGTGGCTCCGTAGCGATGTTTCCAGCGATGTTGCCAAAGCCAGTTGTTCCTGTTGAAGAAGATGTACTTCTTCTGGCGCTACTCATTACAACTGCACTGTTCGTTGGAGGAATTAGAGCTACCGCGGTCGCAGCCCTAAGGCCAGCCTTGGCTTCTTTTTCCCCTTGAAAAAGAGACCAAGGATGACATTAAGGATATGCTTCAGCGGTAGCCTTAAAGGAAGTATCATTTTCCTGTCAAGTGACATTGTCGTCTTCGAAATTGGGGTCCTAGCGAAGGAAGACGGTTCCGCCACAGCTGGCACAAAGCCTGACACACTGATATTAACGCGGGAATTGGATACTACAGCTGTCCGAGAATGCGAAAGAGTTGCTGTATTGCTGGAAGTTGATGTAGCGTCGATACTACCAGAGTATGAGCAGGAAGCGGAAGAAGAACATGAAGCATTAGCATCGATGATTGAGCTGTTTTTGCTTGTTTTGTTTTGCTCTACGGTTTCCTGGTGACTCGAATCATGATGACTGCTGGAGTCGTGGTAACTGGGTTGAATAGAGTCGTCGACTTGTTCAGCTGACGCTTCTTGTTCCGTGTGCAGGTCCGTTGCCGATGAAGATGCGTCTTGCTCTGCTTCAGCCTTCACTGATTCCTCTGTGACATCAGTCGCATGCGCCGGGTGATCTAGCCTGCAAGACTTCGCCTCTTCTGTTAAAGCGCGGCATTCAATGGTCACTGATGCTGAACTGAAGCGACCGGACCCCCTTCAAAGCTCTCCCCTTTCCCTTCCTTTTCCCCTGTTCTCCTCTCAAGGGGAAGTCGCTTCTTCGATCTCCGTGACCCCAATCTCAATGAACATTGAAATGGCTGAGCCTTAATTCTGACTGTGATTGTTCTCCTTCTCCAGTGTGCTCGATGTCGTCAGTTCCTACTTTTAGAGGTAGGTTTTTGGTGCTCGCTTACCCCGCTTTTTATGCCTTTCTCCCTTAGGCGAGGCACAAAAAGCGGTAAGAAAAGCACCTTTTACCTACCCTTAATACTTGTTGAAAACGATTTTGCTCCAGAAATGGTGTCTGATTTGCAACAACTTCCACAGGCGCACGAAGGAAAGGACCTCCACGCCGCGGTGCACTTCTACGAGGTGCCGCCTCTGCATGACTGCCTTCAATCTGATGTTCTGTGTTTTGTACTGCTTGACGATCTACTTGCAGTTCCTCTCCTGGTTTCACCGAGGTCTCACTTGTATGAGCAGGCACTCCGTTCTTGTAAGCGGCTTCTTCTTGTTGCTGGGTAGGGACAACATCGGCTTCGGCAGGAGACTGCTTCAACACCACGACGTCCTGCTTCGTAGCAATCACAGCTTTATTCAATTCATCACTCGAGGGTTCTTGCGGTCCTCTCTTGGGATAACTCTTCCTACCTACTGAGCCACCTCTAGGGGTTGCTGAATTCGATGAAGAAGCTGACGCAGAAGATGCTTGCCCTCTTCCTCTTGCAGCAAATAGGTCGCTTGTTTTAGGTACAAGGAGTTGTGTCCTAGAACTAGAAGATGTTGCAATGTGTTGAGCTTGAGTTTGAGTTGTTGGTCGTTTGTTGTTATTGTTAGCACCTCCACCAACTGGTGGTGTCTGCCTACGAGGATAGGATCCTCCAGGAGTCACAGATCTTTGACGTCTTGTCCCTGTAGCATGATTCGATCGTTGTCTGGATGCAGATCGAGATGCAGTAGCCGTCGTCGAAGGACGGGCAGAGGAGGATGATACCGCTTTCGCATCTTGAGGATTTCCGCTTTTACTACTAGAAGAAGAGGATCCTAGTGCACTTCCTATAGTTTTCGAAGCTTCCCTCCCACCTAGACCTGCTCCTTGTTGCCCCAGATCACTTGCTGATCGTGCACGACGCGAAGCTGAGCCTAGACCAGGGAAAACTACCGGCCTCTTCGGTACTCCTGTAGAGGTAGGAAGCTGGATCTGCTGGCTCAACGCTGTTCTTGCTCCTTTTGTCGCAGAGGACGATGAAGACGAGATATTCACTACGCCCACATCGCTGGCACGACGAAGTTGAACATACCCAGCATGATCTTCACTATCTGCTTGGCTCGTAGTACTGAGCTCTTGCCTTCTGCGATCGGTCAGAGTCTTCAATTCCCGTCTGATCTCATCAGCGGTGACGACGACGCCATTCACAACATGCTGTAGCGGTTGCTGATGATCAAGAACTAGAGCTGCATCTTCTGTAGTTGTTGCTCGACTTCGATTCCCAACTTTGATAGTTTCCTCAGTCGTGCGTCTGCTTCTTGCTCCGGTAAACACATCAGGATCCATACTCCCCCGTCTAGTCGTGACATTTGAACTGGCCACTTCCACTGGAATCACACGGACGAAACAGGAGCTCTCACTCCCACTCAATTCTGCTGCCTTAGCTAGAAGCACTTCATGTTCATCCTGACTAGCCGCAAGGTCAGACGACATCTGTTCTAACGTGACCAAGTCTTGCATCGTGAAAGTGTGCTCCTCTTTGGTGTTATTGCTTGATGAATTTGCAATTGCAGGTTCCGGATGACCTTCAGGACCTTCTGGAACTCCTGTGGTAGTTGTGGTCGGAGATGCTGCTACTGACTTCGCGATAGCAAGAATATCGTCTGTGGTGAACAAAATTTCTTTATTGTCAGCGTTTGCGTCATTGGCGACGTGCTCTATTTTTGCATTGGAACAAACGTTCTGCTGTAGTAGTTCCGCAGGATAAAAGAGCATCGGAGATGATGCCTCTACTTGCGCTTGAGCAGTATCAAGGACTTCGACTTGTTCTTCTCTAGTACAACAATCTCCAGCTGGTCCTTGACCTTCTTGTCCAGTACCAGCCTCTTGTCTCAAATAAGCCAGAACCTCCTCTTCCATGACACGGTCTGCACTTGTAATCAGCTCATCACGACAGCTTGTATCCAATCTGAAAGACGCCTCCTGTTGCTCATCCAGTTGTTCTGGTACATCAACAACCGTGCGTTTAGAAGATGTGGCGGCAGATGTAGTTGTAGAGGTTTTGGACGTGCCAGAAGATGAAGACTGTGAAGTTCTAGAAGAGGAGGAGGAGGTTTTAGAAGAAGACTGTGAAGACTGGTGAAGAGCAGAGGTTACTTTGGAAGTGGAAGAACTTTGTGAGGTAGAAGTGGCAGAAGAACTAGACGATTGTTTAGAAGACGTTGCAGACGAAGAAGAAACTGAACAAGCAGAAACCTGATGTCGCTCATGATCTACAACAGCAGCTGTCTCCTTCGCAGACGAGGGGGCGTCCACACTTCTCCTAGTACTGGTTGGCACTAGAAGTAACGGAATCTCGTTTACCTCGGATCTCGACCTAGCAGAAACTGGCGCAGCAGCTCCTGTCAAAACTGGTGGAGAAGGTAGTGGTGGCGTCGATATTGGGATAGTCTTCGACGCCCCTGTCGAGTTTACTCGTGGAGTAGTATTTGGCTCAGCAACAGCAGTGTTGTTACTGGCAATCCGTACAATTCTTGGCTGCTTTGGTTCTTTCATGTGAAGTAGTGCTCCTGAAGAACCAGAAGTAATGGAAGAAGTATATGCATGCAGTTGATCAAAAGAGTACTCATTTCCCGAACTCGTTTTAGACCAATTCCTGTCCTCAAATAATCCCGAGTCTCGAATCTTCGTATCCGCATTCCACTTTGTGTTGCTAGTGGTGGAAGAAGTTTGGACAGTTGTGAAGGAGGGACCAGCTCCTGCTTTCGCGGCATTGTCATTTTCTATCTTGTTACTTGCTGCGTTGCTGGATGAATGTGGAATATTCCGGTTGAAGGTTTGTCCTCCAATACCTTTATTTATCCTCGAATTCGACCGTCTGGATCTCAGGTAATTAGCGCCAGCAAGCTTCGTTTTGCTGAGTGAGGACATGTCAGGGTAGACGAGGCGACCATCGGGTGATGTGGCTGTTACTACAACTGGTCCATCTTTTCGAGCATTGCTGTGCTTACGAATACTGGGCTTCTCTTTCTCCGGCGAAGACCAGGCAATATCTGCAGCTTCGCCTAATCGCTTCGCTACACGTCGCACATGCGAAGACTTGGTCTTGGTGGTTGTCGATGGAGTTGTAGTGGCTGCTGGCGAAGCGGTAGTAGGAGTTGCCTTTTGGGGATGTTGGACAGCAGGTGCAGATGCATGTTGATCATCTCCTCGTAGTACTTTTGCCAGCGGACTACTGCCCTGCTCAACCACTCTTTCTTCGTCCTGTGTTGCGCTGCTCGTCGTCGTTGTTGGCGCCATCACATGCGTTGCCTTTGCTGATAATTTCGTCGTCTCTGCCGCTATTGGCTCCTGACCAGATGATGAGGCTGCAAAGGCGCTCTTTTGAGAAAGCAGTCTCACCTTGGGCCCAAATGGCGCAGGAGGTATGAGACGCGTTGGAGGAGCCTGGGGAGGTTGCTTTGGTGTCATTTTCATCCGTGTGCTAGAAGGGGTCGAGGTGGTCGTGTTGTTCATATTGGCTTTGTTAATACTAGACGGAACCGGTATTCTCGATGCTGCCTTGTTTGCAGATGATGCGGTAGCTGCAGTTGCCAACAATATTGTTCGCGGTTGCGGCGTAAAAAGTCTTACTTTGTTGTTACCAGGAGCAGCGGCGCTTGGTGGAACAAGATGATCATGTTCTGGCATCTTGCCACATGCTATGTTGATCTTCTTCGGCTGCAAATTACCCACGACAGGTGCGGAGTTGTAGTACATGAACGGACCACCTCCACCTCCAGATGATGCCGTAGGAGATGCTGTTGGGATCGGTTTACTGGTTATCTTCTTAGCGGTGCTCGCGTTCGACTGATTAGTACTGGAAATCAACTGATTCACCAACGTTGCGGGGTCCAGCTTGTGTTTCTCAACAAGTTGTCGCAACAACTCCTGCGCGTGTTCTTGGATTTGCTTTTCGCTGAGATGTTCTAACCCTACAGGTTTGGAAGAGGATGAACTGTTAAAGGCTGTCTCTACTTTATTCCGACTAGTACCTCTAGCGCTAGCCGGTGACCGGCTCGGCTGCCTCTCAAGTCCTGGCGAAGCGCCTGGCGGAGGTTGTAGCTGCCCTGGACTAACCGCTATGCTTTCGTACATGATGTTGCTGTTCTTGGCGATGGAAGATTGGGTTGGCTTTGTGAGGTGGAAGCTGGGAGGACCGAGAAGAGATCCATTTTCTCCAGTAGATGTAGCAAATCTTCTAGTAGCAGAAGCGCTTACACTACGCTTTGGGGAAGTCCTAGTGCTTGTTGTTGCGCCTCCAAAATTATGAGGTCCCGATGAAATCAGAAACTCTTGCGGACCTGACTTGACCAGATGTGGTCCTCCCGCTGCTACGTTGTCAACGATCATGACCTCGTCTGGCGCGTCGTCGGCTTGATGTGCCTCTACGTGCTCGTTTCCGCCAACGACCCTTTGAACAGCTCCGAACCGCACTGCATCGGCAGAGCGACTTCGTTTCTGAGTCTTCGTCGGACTTTTGGTTTTCGTCGTACTTGGAACAGCACCACCGGGTGTACTAGGATCCCGACGCTGCACTATCTTCGACAAGTTTGGTGGTCCACTGTAGGGCAGGGCAGAAAACATGAAGCTACGAGGCGCTTTACTGGTTGTTGTAGTTGACGTCGCAGTTGTAGTTTCTGGAAACGCACCTGCACGACCGCCAGCAGCAACGCCTACGCTCGTGGCATTTCTCGTCCGAGCTGAAGAGGAAAACAAAGCTCCTCCACTTGCTGTTGTCGTTGCTGTGCTTCGGACAGGCAGATGAAAGGAATACTTGTTGAGTGAACGAACAAATGTTGTACTGCCGGAACCTCGGAGAGAAGTCTTAGCACGTGCGCTTCGCGGCGTAGCTGAGGCTGTGGAAAACGAACCCGCTGGATCGGCATGTGGGACATTCGTTGCATGGTACCGGGTCGTACTCGTTGAGGCTGGTGTTGATAGTGTTGTCAAAATCCACCAAGAATAAATTATCAGATGATGCAAATGCATTTTCATCATTGATTCTTGGTAGTAAGTTACATTGGTCAACAACTAGGTTTCACCCGATCGAAACAAAATGAGGTCGAAGTACATCTTTTTATCCCGAAAATCTCACCTCCCCTCAATCCCCCACTCCACATCTTATCCGCATCCTGATGCGTAATCCGTTCCTTGCATTGGGCCTTGCCGACGCTCGAAAGCGTGTGCCGAGACCAGATAGCATTCCCAGGCTCACGTGGCGTGCCCGGTGGGAGATAGGTTAGCTCGTTCTCTTGGGAGACTGGCATAATTTTGTCTGGTGTAGTTATAGTGAAATAACTAAGCTTAATTATATTGAGTCTGAGTGGACGTGGACGTTGTACAGTACTGATCACTTGGAGGAGGTCAACCTTGTACTTGTTCCATTTCTGTTGTTGAACAACAGTTGATTGTTCTTAGAAGATCACAATTTCAATTATCATTGAATAGAATAAGGAAACGCATTCTTGTTCTCGCGACGCGGTGTATTGGAAACTGACTCTGCTATCGGGGCGTCGACTCTCACGACCGAATCTTGTCCACAGAAGATGCTTTTCCAACCGACCCTCCACAAAAACAGAACAAGATTACCTAAACCTATAATTTCCCTTTCAAGTGAGTGAATGGATGTGCCTAGCGCGAGGTGGTGCAAGTTGTTGCGTTTTATGTCGCAGCCGACAAACGAGAACGAAACGTTCCGCGTGTTCAAAGAATCGATACACGGGACACCGAGTCCGAAGTACCCTTACGATCATGACAATTTTTAATGTGCATGTTCATGCGCTTGCGAAAATATCTTCATCAAGGATTCATTGTGACTAATTCTGAAGATGAAGTGTGTCCGTTTCCTAAAACAAAAACAATACAATTACAACTGAAGTAGAACTATATATAAATATCTCCTGTACAACATTTTTACCGTAATTATCTATTTTCGAGTAATTTCCTCACGTGTGTATTCGCACGGCCTTGCACTGTTCTTCTCCTCCTCCACGAAGAAAATGAAATACAAATACTCCGTTTGGATTTTGGATTTGGAGACTTCAGAAATTGTTTCTGGCCACCTATAGGGGCGCAGTACGTTTCGCAATCAACAAAAAAGCTGGAGACAGCATGAAGGACTCACCACAGCAAGCAGATAACTGAGGAACTAACTTAGAAAGAAAGCTTATCCGTCTTGTCCTACATCAGCTTACGATACGACGGTTATTCCACCAGCTACATCAGCTTACAATACAAAGGTTTGCTCCACCAACCATACGAGCCACAATGCGATTTGTAGGCGAACACCATAACCGCTGCGACAACAAGTCCGATGACAATCTTTTGAATCATTTGTGCTTGGCCTGCTCCACGACCTCCTTCAGACGCTCCACCACCGCCTCCAAAGGCACTGACGGATGTCGCCACTGCATCCACACCACGCCACGTGCCTGGAGCTTTGTTGCCGTAGCCAGTCCATCCATTTTTAGAATGTGCTTCAATTCATCATCTCGAACGAATCTTCCCAGTACTATCTCGGTGCCTTTTCCCCTTGTAATTGTATATCATGGGAAAAGGCGGGTGGCAGGAGAGTGCTGAGATGCTGAGATGACTAAGAGTTGGTCCTCATATCTTTAGCTCCTGGTGGAGGCTTTCCAATGGCGATACCAGCGAAGCCATAGGGATCCCCCAAATAATTGGTTTTTCCGGAGCGAGCTTCAGTACCGACGTAGGTTTTTTTGCCATTGCGATCAGTGAAGTCCATGCGCTCGGCCATGGACTCACCTTCCGGTTGCTGAACGTTGCGCTGCATCTTTGGTTCCAACGTTTTTGTCCTTGTGGTAGTGGTTGTGCTATTCAACCTACAAACCAATATTGTAGTTAATGCGATAAGAAAAATCTGTGATTTTGCGTAGATGATGATGAACGAAGCACTCTAATAAAAGTCTTGTATTTAATAAGTATTCTCAAAACAAACACTATTTATCCGAATCTAGCCAGCTTCGGGTTTGAGCAATGTTGATTGGTCCAAACAGTGTCTAAAATGGACTTCAACAATGTTGATGTTCTTGAACAGGATTCCTGAGGGTTAGGGTACGGGGAGATGGGAACAACAGAATACCATTACCAATCATGTGAAGATTAGAGCGTAATTCCGTTGACTTGATGAAATTTTCATGAAAGCTCCTCACACTCATGACAGACCTGTGCTCGCAGATGTTGCTTGGTTATGTCTCGTATCAGAGGTCTTCCTTACAGGCTTTACCGAACATTATGGAGGCACCTCGTAACTCTCACTCAACGGAGCATCCGAACACTGTCATCAGATTCTCATTGTGTTTCATGTTCATCTGACTCAACGGCCGTAATATTTCTCTCTCGACGGACGTTGAACACATATGCTCAACAAAGTAGTCTGGGGCAATAAAGTCTCGCACTTCACGACTAACGCTCGTTACCAGTACCACGACTTTACCTATTGTTCCTATAATCATAATGTTGCACTCAAGAGACAGAGACTTTCAGATTCAGATTAGAAGTCATGTATGTTGACGTGGGCGTCGCACTTCCACGTGTCAAAAAAAAGTTCCCATTTTCTCCTCTCAGCCAGTAGTTGGTCTACCAGGAGCTTCTTTAAGCGCCACAACACCACTAGAAGAAGTACCACGAGCATGCTGATTTCACGACGTGGGCCTCGCACGACTTCCACGTGGACTCTTCATCAATGGGAAATACAAAACAGTTTTCACGTCTTCTTCTTTCGGATTATCCCGCGGATCTGTGTGATACTCCTCAAAGCAGGGATGTTTCCTGTGTACCGCGATTTCCGCGTTCCTGGCCATTGCGTGTCCTTGGCTCCAGGCATTGCCCAGATGACGGTACGGTCCTAGATGCGTCAGGTGCATGCAATGGGGGTGGGCAGGGATGTGGCGAAGAGCTAGTTGGTCTGGAACCTTCTTGGGGGAGTCGGTTTTCTTTGAGACCACTGTGCTTGATGGAGAACTTCTACTCTGCAACTTGATCTTTTCTGAGATACGTCGTACAACCTTTTGTACGAGCTGAGCATGACGCGTTTTGCTCTGATCGATGCCATCTGCAATTTGATTCCCGTCTAGTACACGAAGACCACCTGCTCCACTACAATCTTCGTAGTCTTGCCTCAGCTCTCCCACGACGATTCCCACGTATATTCTTAGACGTCCTGAAACCAGCTCATGCTTCTCATAGATCGACACATACTTCGATTTTTTACTACTGAATGGAGATGAAGATGCTTGTTCGCCTTTAATATCCTCTTCGAAAGCTGCTATCTCCCGAAATATCTTCTCAGCGTCACGACGATACTTGGTCATGCGCTTATTCTGCATGCCTCCTGGACGGTACCACGTTCCTTCTCGAGAAGAGTCGACAGCTGCTTGCTCGTCTTCCTCAGCCGGACAGATGTAGTAATCCTCTTCTTAGGGGTTGAGAGTTGGCATGATCTCTAGCTCGCATATCTGTGGCTTTCCTACTTGAAGAAGACATACTAGAGACGCTCTTAGATGAGATGATAGGTCAACTCCCAAGCCTTAATCTTCATCGTTGATATCACGACCTCCAGATTCGTTGATATCACGACCTCCAGAGGCTGCACCAATGTCCTCCATCCTTAGCACTCCAGCAATCTCATCCACGATCCCCTGTTCCACAAACAGAAGGGAGTCTGATATCGCCTTACCAACCTGCTCCATCGTGCAGTCGACCAGTAAACCTACAAGCAGACGACTGGTGCCATTGTTGTAGGGCCCATAGACCGGTGGATCGAGTATTTTCGAAGGTATCTCCCCTGTTTGCGCCAAATCTTTGAGCATTTTCAAGCCTCTGCCTAGGTCCATTTTCAGGACACTGGAGAAAACCGCGCAAAGGAAACCGAGATAGAAGGGTAAGGAACCAGAGACTTCCCATAGAACTCGGGTATTAGAGGTAGCTTTTTGGTGTTCCTTTATCCCGCTTGTTAATATGGCTGTCCCCTTAGGAGAGCCATAACAAACGGTAACAAAAGCGCCTTTAACCTACCCTTAATGGTAGTTATGGTGTCGTCGTCGCTCGCTTTAGGAATGAAAGCAAATCTATAAGTCCACTGAACCCGCATTGGTGCCAGAATCTGGACTGCAAACTCCACTGAACGGGGTTCACCGTCTTTGCACACTGCGATCGTCTCTCTCACAGTGCCTGCGCCACTGCGGTAACGCGCCAGTGAGTGTGGTTGTGGTTCTTGCCCGCCTCCGCGGCCACTCACATCTACTTGAGGACAATTCCACCTCAGCTCGATGATGTCCTCTGTGGAAACAGCGTCTTTCGTGGAAGAAGTGCCTCCAAGAAACGGAAAGTCAAAGAGTCCTCTCCCAGCTGCACCACCTCCACCAACGGTCCTCTCTTTCACTATTTCCACTTTCGCATTCGGATCTATCTTCAACCAAGGCGCCCACTTTTTCCAGGACTCTAGATCCCTGACAATAGCTTCAACTCTCTCTGGCGACACTTCTGGAATCTCGATGCCCTCTGTAACTTTGATCTGGGCGTATCTTCGGAGGATGACGATCAAGACCAACAATGCAGTAAAAATGTAGCTCAGAAGTCGAGCAGTCGAATCCGGGATGAGCCAGCTTGTCGCAGAGGGGGGCGAGGCCTCATATAAGATAGAGACGTCGGGCGCCGACATCTCGCTATTTGGTGCAGACCGGAAAGCTTACGCAGCTCAGGCTCAGGTATGAAGCTTACCACTTGTGGTTGTTTGACTTTGAGCAAGAGCGTCGATGACGGTCATAATTGTTTATGATTATGTTTTCACTATTTGTCATAAATCATGTCTGTGCTGATGATGATGTAAATCTACTCGGCAATCTGCCTGCGATTTCCCTGACGAATTCGACCCGGTATTGGAAATCAATGGTCTTTCTCATATTTTTGATCGCTTGTGTTATGGCTTTCTGCATCAGAGCTAATATGGGACCCAAAGATTCTCTTCCATTTATCTCCCGGAAGAACACGAACACGAAACTGATCACAAGAGCCAGCCTCCTGCTGCCCGACCAAACAGACCACCCAGTCTCCATCGGTTATAATGGAAAAAAAAAGTTCTGCTATCAGGTCCTCCAGGTGACAATCACAAATATGACGATGTCACATGAACATGACGATGTCCTTATTTTTCGGTCGAACTGGAATGGACAGATGATCAAGTAATCTATCCTTCCAGGTCACCACCAGAGTCTCTTCACAAACGGAAACGCGCACTTCACATCATCTTCAGGAGTTTCTATGTTTGTACTTTGAGTCTATCTATCCACATCTTCAGGAGTCTTCACATCTTCTTCATTTGTACTCCGAGTGATCTATCTACTTTCTTCTTCTTGTTTTCTTGTTTATGATCTAGAATTCTGTGTCCCTTTTTTTGGCGCATTCGTGATCAGCTGTCTTGAATAACCTTGCATTATCCGAGAGCCTCGAAGTTGTTCCAACGTACCAGGCTTCGACATCAATGCGTCTAAAAGCATCTTTCGACGGTAACTGATGTTTGGGTGTAGATTACCAAGATTGTCCAGGAAGAAGATTCATCGTGGTAACTACGGACTAGAAGAAACTCAAACGACCCTAACGGGGGTTGCAGAACGAGAACCGAAAGAACAATCGTGAATTACTATTTGCTGTAGGGTACCTCGAAACCAAAGTAGGTACCTCGAAACATCAAAACCAAGTAGGTAGTACATAGATTACTATATCAACATCAACAATTATACCTCGAAACCCTCGATGTGAAGCTGAGCTCCTCATCCCCTAGTGTTCCACTCATCATATTCTTCATGATCCACAACATCCTCTTTCTATTGTCTTCTGTGGCTCGACTGCCATGATTGGTACAGGACAAAAGCTGCAAAAAGTCTGAGAAGCTGTCTATGCTGCCTTTAGGGAAAATTCGGAGCAACTGCTGTCGCGATTCGACGAGACCGAAAGCTGTTCGTTGTTGTAGTGTGGGATTTATTACTGACGGTCTGGGCAATTTGAATGTGAATGATAATGATTGAAAAAAAAATAGCCGAATCCGCTTCTTCATAGAATCCTGAAAAAGAACCACGACTTCATAGAAAAATCCTGTATTTCAGGACGAGTACCAATGAAAAAATCCTCAATCTCCGCCAACCCAATCGACTCAGCCCCGTTCGTCAAAGCTTCGTAATAGCCCTTCAATTTTCTCCGCTCCTCCACACTGAAATCCATCTGTTCGGCTTTGCCGTGATACCTCAGCCAAGTGTCTCGTTGTCTTTTCACGATCACCGCCATGGGATCCTCGATCACCTTGCTTCCCGTTTTCTTCAGGATCGAAGAGGAGGACCCCCCGCCGAGTGCAGTGGACATGGACATCTTTTTGCTACTTGTCGTGGCCTACTGGATCGACTATGACGGAATCAGTCAAAGCGACCTCCAGTGCACACCTGGGTTCCTTTTTTATTTACTTGTTCGCTGGGCAGGACCCCTATTGGTCGTAATCAATAAAACGTCGTGTGATCATGGAGATGGGAGCCAGCTAGAGAAACTTCTTCATTTCTTTGCCTAATTAAGTCTCGTGTTATGGACGATGACGAAGAGACGGCCGCTATTTCTCAAGTTTTTCACTATTTCACGGTCTTTCTGAGACCCGCAACGATCGATGATTCCAGCGACTCTGTGGTTCTCTCAAGGCTTCTCTCTGTTTGAAACAAGACATATCGGCGATTCCTTAAATCGACATCGAGCAGTTGGCGTACACTTTCGAGTACACCTGCTCCGCGCTTCAGACACGAAGTCATGCTTTCTCTTAATTTTACCACGACCATCCCCTTGACGAAAAGCATAACCAGTACAACAATGATGATTGTCAGAGCTGTACTACACACTTTCCCAGACGATGTCTCTTATCAATCCTTATGGTTTTTATCTATTTCTACATGAGTCCGTGTCAGACTACGACTCTTTTTCGTGGTCGTAGCTTTCATCACTCTTGTTTTCAATCGAATGAAGATGTTGTTAGCTTTTTTAGATAAAGACTATATTAATCGTGATTGAACAAGTGAAGTGAAGATTGACTAAGCGAAAGCGTTAAAATAATACGAATTGATTGGGCCGCTCAGATGATGAGCAGTGAACGTAGAAGATTATTGTGATTGATTGACTAAGATTTTGAAGTTTTATGTTCAATCTGGTGGAAGATCAAAACAGCAACTTCCTTCAGTTGACGACATGAAGTTCTGTATCGTGTTCTTGATTTTTGTGATATAATCGTAGGTAAGAATTTTGTGATATAATCGTAGGTAGGTAACATCCTTCTTGGTTAAGTAGCCGTAAGTATCAATCGTGTTTCCTCCTCCAGCAGATGATAGTAAGAACTCAGGATAGAAGAGCTAGAGGTAGAGGATCAAAAAAAAAATCTGGACCGGAAGGGCTAAGGCCCTCAGAAAAGGATGTCCTTGTCTTTCTGCGGGATGAAGCTCGGTGGAGCAACGTTGAGCATCGGGACAGCTGTTGTGTTGGTGTGCGCGTTTTAGCTTGAAGATATTGGCAGTTCGTAGAATTGAGTTCGTAGACTCTGGCAGTTCGTAGACTTTAGTTCGTAGACTCTAGTTTCTTCACGAGTAGAGAGCTCAAAAAAAACTAAATGTCGATAAAAAGTACAAATTCCCATTCCATTGGCTCCGGGACCTGCCATCATCGGTCTTTGCTTGCTAGCATCCTGCGCGCCGCCTGCTGCTGCTAACGCTGCCGCGAGCTCCTTAGCATGTCGCTGCTTCTTTTAGAGCCAGTTTGCATTGAAAACCCGCCCCCCTCATCTTGCTGACCCTTCCCCCCTTGTAACGATGCGAATCTATTCGGCGACTTGCCGAAGATTTCCCTGGCGACTTCTTGTATATTAATTTCAAGGGAAAAAAACTACATTTGGTTATTAACAAGTGTAGTAGTATGAATGAAGAATCGATATTAATACAGGGGAAAGTAAAAATTAATACAAGGGTATAATGGAAAAAAACGAAACTGAGCATAATTCTTCTTTTCGACAACCTTCTTGACACGGAAAAATTCCTCTCGTTCCATCTCGTCCATCTCGCCTTTGACCCATTGCATAGTACTTTCAAGTCGAGGGATCACGACGCATCTGGTTGTTGGTTTTGGTGCTTTGTGGGTGGTGGTGTGGGTGTGACTGAGGTTGTGGGTGTGTGTCTGGGGGAATGTGGGTGGTGTGACTTAGGTTGTGGGTGTGACTTAGGTTGTGGTTGTGTGTCGTGGGTGATGTGATCAGATGAGAAGGGGTGTGTGTCTGGGGGAAGGAGTACATGGGGAAGGAGTATATGTGGGTGTGACTTAGGGTGAAAGGATGAGGAAGGATTCCTTCCGTTCCAAGGGTGCTATTTCATGCACAGACTTAGAAGAAGATGGATGGGAAACATTTCGTAGAAACAAAAGCAAGTAGGAACGAGTCGATGAATCAGTCAACATCACGCTCCTCAAATATGAAACCTCAAGATAGATGAGTACTCCAAACTATTGACTCGGCGACTGGTCATTTTGATCTCCTCATCCAAAGTCTTGAACATTGTTTGCAGAGAGGCCATCTCAATGAGCAATTTCAATGCGATTCGGTGTTGGTCTCGGCAACTTTGGATCACTTGACCGCCGCATCCGATGCCTAAACTGTCGGTTGATCCATCCTTTGCCGGGTCGTAGTTCATCGTGAACTTGGGGAGTTGGACCTAGGGAAGATATCAGAGGTTAGGTTGGGGATCCTTCACACTAATTTTAACATATTTTCAAGATTTAGACATATCATGAATGACTTCGACTGTCTTGACGTATTTTATTACTATCATTTTAAACTCGTCGTGGAGTCTTTTTTAACTCTCATCGTGAGCTAACTGAAGATCGTCGTTTGGTCCAACACAGGAGAAAGGAAATTTATTTCAAAGGTCCTCGTTCACATTAAGGTAAGTACTCCCGCACAGTTCTCCGCCTTCATCGTGACTGTGACACTGGGCTTACTCACACGATTCAGCACAGCCTGAGAGAACTCGCTATCCGACGCATATTCTGCTTTGGCGTAAGAGAAAGCGCAGTCCGTGACCATTACGCCCACAGCCTTTTTGCAGGTGATAATCTCGTGATTAGAGTCTGCGACTCGAGCTAGATTGCATCTCGGCCCCCTCACCCCTTTTACCTTTTTTTTTTACCTTTCTTGGGGTCTTTTAGTACCTTGTAATATTCATGAGAAGAATACAGGGGAACAAAAGGGGACCAAGATGCCGAGAATGATGGACACCAAATGTTGACCATAACGTGAAGCATCGCTTGAAATCGCGTTTTGAGGGCGTCACGCTTCTTCTTCAGGAGAGCGGATGAAGAGGGGAGGGATTCTTGGGATAGTGTTCTTGGGCATGGAGTAAGGACGAAGATTTTTTGAGATGACAATTTAGGATAGACACCTCAAGGATGAGGTACGACTACATCAAGTGTTATTGAATTGTCGAAGTTCTACCAATCCTACTTGTAGTTTCAAGTTCAAGTTCAAGTTCAACCCTACTCATTAATATGAGGTGGACCGTGGAAGACCAAAGGACTCAATATCTTCTCAAACGAACAAAATCTTTCTGAACCTAGAACTCAGAACTTACTACAGCAGTAAACCTGCTATCGCTCATTAATATTTACACCTCGTCCTGTCATAAACCATATCCCTTCTTCGCGCCGACAATTCGGGCTTTGAATTGTAGCAAAGTGCTACGGTTGGCAGCTGGCTTTTGACCCGACGACATCTTGCTCTTCTTCTTACTTTTAGGATGAACGTGGTCTAAAAGAAAGAGTAGATACAGAGCTCTCCACTTCAGGACTTCACACTATGCGATCGGTCTTGCGTCAGTGAATGGGTGTTACTTTTAGCAAATCAAAATCGACATTGAGTATTTACGAATTACTTGAACACCAGTGGGGGAATGTCATGCCGTGTGTCACACTGATGTAACAAAAACATTAACATCATACAACTCTTGCTTGCGCCTCGTCTTCAGTATCTTTAAGCATACACTCAGCAACATTAAGCATACACTCAACAAGATAGAAACAGGACACTGATCATCCTTGCGCGAAATAAAACCATCTTGCTGACTGCCAAGAGAACACGGCCCCTCCCTATGGGTCAAACACCTAGCAAGCAATTGATGTTGATGATGGTCTCACCAAGGACCACAAGAAAGACCAGTGGTGGTATGCGGTAGGGGAAAAGTGAATCATGTGACAGGGACGTCGCCGGGCACTGTTGGAAGGGGATCGAAAAAAAACAGGTAGAAAAGGGGATGAGTGAATGAATGTACCCACTCCAGGGGTATAGAAGACTACTTCCCTACTACTTCTTCTTGCATTTTGCCTCATGAGTACGCGCCATTGAAAATATGACTATCCGTATGACCTTCTAGGACTATCCGTATGATCTTCTGTCCTCTTGCTCCATTTAGTAGTGTAGAGAACTATGTTCTTCCCATCAACAGGTAAGACTGTACTCGCTAGTCCTCGATACGTTGACGTCAAATACGTCAAAAAAGTACCGTAATCACGTACAGGTCTTATGCTGAAAGGATTCTTCTTAGACCTTCTATCCTCGAGTTGTCCTTGGCCAGCACAAGTTGAGGTTGTGTCGTCATCTGCCAGTCGTCGTGCTTCCGCACAGTACAACAGGCTCTTCTCTTCTTCCGGTTCCGGTTCAACAGCATGAAGTACTCTATTAGGAAACAAGTCCGAAAAGACGCAGCAGGGCACCGTGGCAACTGGCGTCTTCAAAGATCTCGCCCAAGCAAGAAGTGGCTCCGTCGCTTGGTCAGGGTGCAGACCAACTATGAGGTCTGCACGTGAGAGAAGGGAAGAGACGTCATCTACTAGTAGCTCTTGCGCATCCACGTCTGCAGTTCTAGTGCTGCTCCTAGGAGGCATCTCCACTTTCCCTTTTACAAAAAAGCTATCCAGCAAAGCCGCAGCAGCTCCTAATCTCTCCGTCTTTGAGCTTAGTGAGGAGGATGAAGCATAATTGTCCCTGTGGTCCTGCTCGTCCTTGCTTGGTGTGATGTTCATGACTTTCCTCAATTGCCAAGGTTTCCATTTCTCAGCTTTCCAGGGATCTATTACGTAAACTTGGCGAAAGCCGCGTTCTCGCAAGGCTACTGCTAGATCCCCTGCGCCTCCTGCAACGTCTACTATAATTAGAGGTAGGTTTTTGGTGCTCGTTTACCCCGCTTGTTATGCTATTCTCCCTTGGGAGAGGCATAAAAAGCAATAAAAAAAGCACCTTTAACCTACCCTTAATATAAGAGGTTGTTTTTCATCCTGGTCTGGGACAATAGACAACTTGTTCATCTGTGGGAAAAAAGTCTGGACTAACCAATCAGCGAAGATGCTGGCCCGACGATGCTTGGAGGTTTTATCTATGGAAGTAGCTTCGCAGTGTTCGTCTTCGATTCGCTTTGTTGGCGGAGACTGCTTTCTTGGACTTGCTGGAGTTGCGCTTTCTGTGGTACTAGTAGTCGCAGGTGATTTTTGCGTCGTTGTACGTTTATTACTTGAGAAAGGCGTATGCGTGTCGTCTGCTTCCTCTGGAGGTATCAGATCCCGTGCTGCCGCATTTACCTTCAAGCTTTCACGTCGAGCCGATGCGGATTGGCGCAGTGCAATCCAATCTCTTTCGAAGATTTCATGACGCCATTGTAAGAAACACCTTTTCGGTTGCTGGATTGTCGTACCTGTCGTGTTGTTCTTAGGCGTCGTCATACACGTTCGTGCGACTATTGCGCTGCAGTCCACCCCATCAACAGAAGTGTTGTCTCTGCTTATCTCCGCAATCAAAGCTTTGCGTAAAGCTGGACACAGTTGTTTTTTATCATCGAGGGCAACAACGTGCTTCTTCCTCTGCATCAAGTCTAGAACTAGACTTCGCGTTTTTTGGTGGACTCCTTCATCCTCCAAGTGCTGCTCAAGCAGTTCCCAACTCGAGACGACAGCAATCGTACTTCCCTTCTCCTCGCCAGAGGTACCAACAAGAGCTGTATTAACACGGATATAGTCACCCACTTGTGGCACTCCTTGCTTGCCGTTTCTGGGAACGAAAACTCGTGAATCTTGAAAACTCTGATTCTGATGTCCTTGGTCTGATTGTCTTTGATGACTGTCGTTGTAGTGTCTCAGCAAGAGCACTACCCCAGTCCGCAACTTCTTACGCGATACGACCGCACCGCGGAGATCATGTTCTTGCTGAGGATTTCTCATCATTTTGATTTTTCCTCACAGACATCAAGTCGGATGAAATAAGAGAAAATGTTGATCATCATGTCATTGCACGTCTTGTTTGACAACCACACTCATCCCCTGTTCCCCAAGCACCTGTTATTTGCAATACGGATGGAAAGGTAGTTTTATTAATGTCTGAGTTTGGAATACTGCTCGTCTGCAGTCATGCAGAAAGATCTATATCGTCTAAGAGGGATGATCCGGTGAATTCATGAGGAACAAGCGATCTTCAGTGGCTGGCTTCCATCGCGTAGTTGTGAGCTTCACCTTGCTTTCCAAAATTTCCAAATCACTCTTTCACATGTAGAAGTTGAGCACTTTCTTATCCTGTGAAAGGTACTCATGCACAAGTTAATGCTTTTTCGAGGTCTTTTCGAGAAATTGGGAATTATAAACGTCAGGAGGCTCACATGTTGTTTCTTGTCTTTGTTCGTTGGTTTGCAGAGAAGGATCTCTTTACTGTGCATCCTCGATGTTGAGTTATTCATTTGATGCCAGTTGTGAGTTGTTAGTAGGGGTAACCACTTCTGGATGAAGGCATCATTCATCGTAGAAGCGGGTATAACAAGTAGGCAGGACTGGTTTACTGTACATTAATCTATGATGGACGATATGTTCTAATTCTTGTTATAACTTCTACAAGAGACATTTTATGCCACAGACCACACATTTAGACTTTTCTGCTCAAATTAAATTCTGAACGACGCCAGCGCATAATGAAGTTAATACATACTAGGTAGGAGAAAAATGAAAAAAAGTATCACGACAAACAGTTTCACTTATTCTTGTTGATTCATTATTGATTGTAAACCATAATATTGAGGTCGAGGAGAACAAGGCTCTGTCATGTTCCAAACTTGTTGTAACTCTAGCTGGTAGTTGCATCTTTACATCATAGCTTTTCTGTTTCACAACGTCTTGCGTCCGTTAGGTTTTTTACTTGATAGTGGAAATGTGGAAATCTGGATTTTTTTGTAGATTGTCACTTATTTCTTGTTAAAATGGTCAGTCTTGCGGACACAACAGCAACGGTCACAAACTGCAATATCGTATTGAATTATTGTTCTCCTGGTCTCTATCCACTATCCTCACACGACCCCAAACAGACCCAAGAACCTGCTCTACTCACCCCTTATTTCGTTGAGACCCTAGTGTCCCACCTCCCCAAAGCCTAGCTAAGACCTCTTTCATCTAACCTCTTGTAATACTTACCCTGTTTCTCCTTAAAACCGCCTGACCTCTACTAGACTTCTTTCTTCTAAGCTCATCTTTTAATAATAATAGTACTACTCACCCTAACCCTTTTTCCTCCTCTTTAAAACGAACCACCTCACCCTCTATTTCGTTGATTTAACTTCAATGAAGCCTCTAGCCTACTTTTTTCGTGACTCGTTTTTCAGTAGTCACGGTCTTTTTCGTGGTTTTCACACTGGTCGCCCTTGTCTTCGGAGTCGCTTTCTTCGCCGCTTTTCCTTTGGGAGCGGACACGGTTCGCCTCGGGAGATTAGAGAAAGGGTACTAGTTCTTGTGGTACTTATACTTATTCATCTTGAAAGTTAAGAAATCTATCTTGGGGGAAGAGACCGAGTAAGAGTATCTTGAAAGTTAAGAAATCTATCTTGTGGTATTCATCTATCTTGGGGGATGAGACTATGTTGTCATGTCATGGCACAGGCTCAGGCACCTCTTGTGTACTAGCTATTAATACAATACAATTACAATTTATCTCGCACAAAGTTCAGTGCAGACTGCCACAAGGGCGTCATAGATGATACACACGATGGGTCTCACGCAAAGAGTGGAGTGGAGAAGCGGCACGGTTACGTCTGTTGTGAAAAGTTACAACTTAACAAGAACTAGCCATAAGCGAGAGTTTTAGACAACGAACCCCAACTATCACCGTTCAAATACTAAAGAGGGTGGCGAATCTAATCGGCAGTCTGCCGAAGATTTCCCAGACGATTTCTATCCGCTAACTTACAACCTTGTTTTTTTAAGGATCTTCTTTCTAAGAACAAAAGATATTGAAAAAATCTCACAAATTTTCTTCATAACAGCAGCTGGAGCTGCAGCGGCCCCTACATCTGTGCCCGGAGGTAGCTGCGTCATGCCAGGAGGCAGCTGGATGTTAATCGTCTGAACCGTTTTTACTGGCTCCAGTTAGAGAAGAATTGTAGGTTTTGTACTAGCTGCATGCAAGGAAGATCGAAGAAGTAGTTTTTCTTTTTACATCTGGAGCCTTGATTCAATTCTCCAACTTGTAATAATTACAAGGGCTCTACTCCAATAAAAATAAGAAATGCAACAAGAGAGACAAGCAGCAACATTGTATCTGGAATTCATCAGTCTGACAAACAGTCCATGTATTTGTAATTGTTCCATAATTTTTTTTCTTTTTCTCCTTTACCACTGCCGGCGCCGCTGGCGCAGCTGTCACTAACGTTAGAGTATGACCTCCGATAAATTCTAGACCAGCACTTCCCGTCGAAAAGAGGACATCAACATCAAGAGTCCACTGACGACGATTGCCATCCAGTACTTTTTCCTACTTATCCGTTACTGTAATCCAGTAATGGACGATAAGGAGCACAATGATCAAGATTGAGTTCTTTAAGGACCTAATGATGCCAATTTGAATGCCTCCATAAAGTGTTATTATTGTTGTTATTGTTGTTGTTGTTGATGATTATCGGTTGCTGCGGCACCGATTGCTGCGGCACCGGTTGCTGCGGTTGCTGTGGTGGCGGTGGACCACCTTTCCCATATCCGCTGTCCCAACCCCAATCGCCCTTACCCCAATCGCCCTTACCCCAACCCTTGTCCCAGCCTTTGTAGCCCAGTTTGTTAGACGAGCAGGAAGAGTCTGTTGTTGTATTTGCATGCAATCCTACTTCTGGAGCTATGGATTTATTGTTGATGTATAGATAGGCTTCTACTAAGTACTTCCTAGAAAAAGTTCCATAATCATGCTGACATCCATCGATGGCTGCGCAGCTTTCTGAACGATGAGCTGTTGCTGCTGAGGTGGTTGCTTCTTCTTCTTGCAGCAGCAGTAGCAACAGCAGCAAATATAACAGCAGCACAAGAACAACAGAAACACGGCAGAAGGAATCACGTAGGAAGGTTAGAAGAGACTACTATTAACCCTACCATTTCCATCTACACTACCCCGCCCTTAGAGGTTGGAGCAGACGTTCTTCTAGGTAGTACTTAGATGGACAGAGACAAAGTGGAGATGAAGTTCAAATTGTAGCTTTTTTTCATGTTGTTGAGCATAAAATTTGATAAACCACTGTTTGTTTTTTTCATGTTCTGGTGCCCACGCGATGTTCATGACCTGCAACAAAGAACCAGGGTTCGGTGCCACGTTTTGCCAAGGATTTTTCTTTCGGTCGCGGATCTGGTGGGTTAGAGTTTGGGGTTTGGGGAGGGATTCAGTTTGGGGAGGCAATGCACTATAAAGAGACAGTGAGGAGTCGTGATCAGGTGGGGAGAATCCTGAAGATGATCCTGCAACTACTGGTAAGCGAGAGAGAAGAGCCAGGAAATACAGGCAATGATGGAGAAGCTACTTCCTAGGAATGATGGATCGCATGGAGCTGCACGGAGCTAAAGGGGGCTCTTCTTGCGTCCCTTGTTATAGATATGTTATAAAGTCGTCAGTAGTTACAGGATCATCAGGATTCTCCCCACCTCACTTCTCACGTCCCATGATACTGTAACTTCTATTGCCGACTTTTTAATCTGAATATATCGATGAAGATCATGCTGACCACTCGAGGACTTTTATAATGGCGTTAAGTCAACTAAGAACTGCACAAAAACGGTCATTATTGTCGCCTCCTCGTCCTGGAAGTGCTCCGCTTAGCGGCTTTTGCAACTTGCTTCCTCTTGGTTTTTCTGTCTTTTGGTTTCGTTTCATGTGATTCCCCGCGCCCCTCCAGAGTCCACCGCACCAGCCTGCAGGTGTGTGCCTGGGGATTCTGGAGGGGCGCGGGGATTTGGAGGGCGCCCGGGGTTCTTGGCTCGCAATTGGGGGAAGGTTTTCCCGAAGCGAGCGCAGTAGGCGGCGAGTGTTCTGCGGATTCGTATCATGCCCGGTAGGATTGAATTTTGTCCGGATTTTTGCAGTCCTTCGTTGAATTTTCTCCATTCAGACTCCACTTGTCTGTGGTCAGGTTTTTCGCTATAATCGGAGAGGTTTGAGGCAATCCGCCTGAGGTTCTTCGTTCTTGGGCCTTTTGGTCTTGTTCAGTGTTGGACTTTTGACCACCCGGCGCCCCGAGGCTCTCGCGCTGGGTGGGATTAGTTACAAAGAGGAGCGACGCGCTGCCGCCTTTAAATGCTGGCCAGACCACTCACGCGCGCCGCCGTGTGTGCGCAGATTGTCGGGGGGGTTTGCTGGCGTTGTTCGCACTCTTTTGAAGTATTTCAGCGGGGAAGTTTGCGGGGGTTTCGCCGGAATTGAATAAACCTCTCTACTGTTTGCCGCTTTCCTGATCGCTAGGCCATTTTTGATGAAAAAACTGAAAAGATGTCTTCAGATTTTTTTCCAAAAATGGCCTTGCAGTCAGGAAAGCGGCAAACAGTAGAGAGGTTTAGTCAATTTCGTGGCATTTCTCAAGAAGGGCTGGACCGGTTGCCGCTTGAGTTCCAAAGGGCTCGCGCCTCCTCTTTTTGTTAGGTTTCGACGGTGTGGCGTGCTCGCTGTGCCTCTGGTGCTTCCGCAGGTGGCTGATTAGAATGGCGCTAAGTCAGCTAAGAACTGCACAAAAACGGTCACTATTGTCGCCTCCTCGTCCTGGAAGTGCTCCGCTTAGCGGCTTTTGCAACTTGCTTCCTCTTGGTTTTTCTGTCTTTTGGTTTCGTTTCATGTGATTCCCCGCGCCCCTCCAGAGTCCACCGCACCAGCCTGCAGGTGTGTGCCTGGGGATTCTGGAGGGGCGCGGGGATTTGGAGGGCGCCCGGGGTTCTTGGCTCGCAATTGGGGGAAGGTTTTCCCGAAGCGAGCGCAGTAGGCGGCGAGTGTTCTGCGGATTCGTATCATGCCCGGTAGGATTGAATTTTGTCCGGATTTTTGCAGTCCTTCGTTGAATTTTCTCCAATATAGAGGCTATGTCTATCATACTTAAGGAGCAGGGTCTTAAGTATGGAAAATCGCTATGCCTCGGTGCTCCGGTGATCACTGGCTGCAACACCCCTTTTGATTGCTTATCCCGATACACCAGGTAGGTGGTCCTGGCGTTTTTCTGATTATCGATGAAATGTTCGCCGTCCGCTTGACTATTTTGCGACTTCGCTTCTTGTCCTTCCTTGAACGTGTCGTAACGCGGAGGGCTTTGGGGCCCGCACTTCTTAGAAGAACAATACTAGGCATGTTCTTGTAAGTATGAAGAACGAACAATACTAGGCATGTTTGTTGTATGAAGAACAATCTCATTGGCCTTAGAATTCAAGAAACTTATTTTACTTAAAAGAAAGAAACTGATTGCATCTGTGCAGAGGAGTACAAGTTTTGCTTTTGTTTACAACATCAAGGACGAGAAAGAATTTTATTTCAATTTGAATTGCAGCTCCTTCTGTTGATTCTTCCTCTACTTCTTACTCTTCTTCTCTTTCTTCAGATCATGACGAAGAAGAAAAAGACACGGATGCTCTTGACAAAGAGCAGGGCTTAGCACACATACAGCCATAAACTTATGCACGTCATCAGGCACACCTGTGTTCGTTCCTTCCTGCGGGTTTTCGATCCAAGGGGCTTTGCATTCGCGCCAGTCGTCATATAGTAGACGGGCTGCGGCTGCCTCTTCGTGTTAGCGCTAGTTTTTCACTATCCCTAGTTGAGTGAGTTTCCCTCGTTTGCCATCCTTAGTTCCTCCTTAGTCGTGTGTCATGTCATGGGGCCTCTTGTATAGCATTGCGCATCTATGTACTATGAAGCCACTCCATAGAAGTTGTATAAACGTACTACCTCCATAGGAGATGAGCCTCTAGCTCTAGCTCTTAGAGTACACCGATATATTAAAAATCAATCTAGCATCCACTCAGGATCCGATTAATTAAAACTTCAGAAAGCCGAGGTCAAGCTGAAGATCCGAGAGGACACCGTCGTAGTAGAGTTTGAGTTTTATCGTAGTAGAGTTAATAATCTATATCTAACGAGCATCATCGTAGTAGTTTCCGAGAGAACACCGTCGTAGTAGAGTTAATAATCTAACGAGCATCATCGTAGTAGTTTCCGACGGGACACCGTCGTAGTAGAGTTAATAATCTAACGAGCATCATCGTAGTAGTTTCCCAGAGGACACCGTCGTAGTAGAGTTAATAATCATGCTAACGAGAGCATCATCGTAGTAGAGTTTCGAGTCAATTATCTAACGAGCATCATCGTAAAAAACTAGCCATAACCTGCATTCTCCGGTTTGGGTTGTTTCATACTGCTGGTGATCCACTGCATCTTGCGCGATATGTCAAATTTGCTCCTCCATGAAATGCCATAGATTCCATCACCCATCTGCCCTCTTGCAGTAATGCGGAAAAGTTAGAAATAAATTGAAATCAAATCTACAATAAATATTGATATTCAAAAATATGTTTATATATGATGGAGGGCTGGACGGTACCCCCCCCCTGTGGTCAGTCTGGTCTGTGGTGGCGCGCGCGCTTTTCCGCGCGCATTTCGGCGCGGAATCTAGTGGGGGAAGGCGTCCAAACTTGGCGCGGGTCTCCCCTTGAGCCTGTCAGCCGGTTCCCCCGGGACCTCCTGGCCTTTGCTGACCCTCGCAGGCGGGAGGTCCCCGGGGTAAAAGGCCGCCGAGGGCGGCCACGGTCGCAAGCGAGCCAATGACCAAGGGCCCGGAGGGAACAAGCTGCACGGCTCAGGGGGTCCAGCCCCTCGGCTTTTGCCGCCTTCAGAGGCCTGCCACCTACTTACGTTGGAGGCCTCTAGGGAGAGCCAAGCACCTGGAAGGGAGCGAAGCCGCCCACTTGGCCCCCCTTGTTTTGAGGCCTTCCACCCCGGGCAGACGCCTCCTAAAGGGGTCCGGGGAAGAAGGTACAAACAACCCCAAGCACAGGATCATATGTAAGAAGAAGTAGGTACTATGAATATTTAACTAAACAAGTCTGTTGTGAGTTGATTGTGAGAAATAAATATTGATATAAAAATTGGGATATGAAAAATTCAGCTGTTGATCATGTTGTTCATCTCGAAGCAAGAAATGGTAGCAGTTATACAAATTTACAACTACAACCACCGCGAAGCTGTTCATAAATCAAGCATGCAGCAGCTGGAAACGCGGCAGGGCCATTAGGCAGGTTGGGAGGAATCGGCGTTACAGCTGCTTCCATTCCCTCTCTCTGCGTGGAGATGTCCATGAAAATTGATTAGAAGAGCTCGATGTAGACCTCTCTCTGCGTGGAGATGTCCATGAAAATTAATTAGAAGAGCTCGATGTAGACATTGTCTACTTGGTCCAGATTTGATGTACTTACTAGACATATGATTTCATCAGAAAATATTGAAGTTCTTCTGTGACTATGCGCTGTGTTGTTCTAGTGTCTCGTCTACTTAGTTGGATTTGTCTAGTAAAAATTCGACATTGTTTATTTCCACTGGAAAGCGAACGACCCGGTTGTGTCAGTTCTACTCTTGAATCAAAATTCATCCGCCCTTAACTTGTTGCAGCGACCTCCGCCGAAGTACTGATGTTGGCCACCATTATCACGCTCTCGTCCCTCTCCTGTTGTTTAGGGGTTGAAAGTTGCCCCTCCTCTAGTAGGTCGCATATCTGTGGCTTTCCTGCTTGAAGAAGCTGTAGAGATGCTCTTAGATGATAGGTCAACTTCCAACCCTTAAGTTGTGGTCTCCTATGTAGATTCCTCTGGTGCATCGTTGGACTACTTGGCGTCACTACTGCTTCCATTCCATTGCCTGGAGGCACCTGCAGCAGTGTCTCCAGTACAGCATCTATTGCTGAGGAAGCGTGGGAAGTAATCAAGTCGAGCCATGGATTAGAGGTCGTCGTAGGGCTTTGGTGTACGTGTAGTTTCCTTAAAAATAAGTACCCGCCCGTTCAATCATCTTGCCGTTAGTTTATTACAAGCTATGCCTTTCCTACAGTTAAGAAAGGCATAACAAATGGCAAATTGATATGCCAACTACGTCGGTTGTAACATCAGAAACACCAAAACAAGCCAATGATTCTTAAATGAAGAAGGGGATTCCTCCTTGTCTTCGTCGTGTAAGTTGTTTAAGGAGTTTCGTTGGAGCGCTGCTTGGTCATTGGTGAAGGCAAAAGCCTCCGCGAGCACATCCTCCAATTTGCTCCCCGTATTGCTGTTGTGACCACCACCACTGGCACTCGAAGATGAGCTAGATGCCTTGATAGTAAAACTACTTCTAGTACTATCTTGAGATTGCTCCTCAACGTTCTCTTGCTGGTCGTGGTCCTCTACTTCTAAGCCAGCGTCTGAGGTTTCCTTCTCTAGGAAACTTCTAGCATGCGTAGGAGTTGCACCGCCACCAGCTCCACCAGCTGCCTTTGCCAACGAGCTGCGGATATCCTCCACTCTGAAAGGCGTGCAATGCTGCTTGAACTCCGCGTATCTTTTGGTCCCGTCCTCGATTTGGGTTAGAGTAGAACAATTCTATCAATACTTATACTATACTTACACGTAATGTTGCTAATGCATCCACCGTGAACTGTGTACCAAAGACTATGTACCAAAGAGATCTCATTCTATACGATGAATCATGGACTACCACAGCAGCTTCGATGATGTCTTGAAGAAACCGTATTCAAACCGTATTCGACAACTACCCAGTCCCAGTGCCTAAGATCAAGATGATGATGTTCCATTGCCCTGACGATTATGATTAATAGAAGAAGTTAAAAAAGTTTCTAGTCGGTCCTACCAACAACTTACTAGTCTAATCTTAACTGGCTTGGGCACGGAGGCAAGGAATTCATCAGCGGCAGCCACTTCAGTGGGCCCAGCTGCTTCCACACAACACCCTGTGACATGTCTTCGAGTGTTAGAGGAACTACAGCAACAGTCTTTTTTGGGCGACAACTGCAACCACCAGTCGCAGTCCACTTCCTCCACTCTAAATTTAAATTATCAGTGGTTCATCAGCACATATAGAGGACTTTCATGGTCACGAAATCGAGCCTTAACTCGATCGTCATCTGCAAACATGCGCATGCCGCGAACGCGTACCCGAAGGCTTGCTCTGAAATGTGTGGCACCACACTCAGAATATACACCTCGTCTCGTTAGAAAGACCTACGCCTATGCATGATGATGATTCATCTTCCAAGTGGTGTATCTTTTCAACTACTGCATCGTTTCAGTGGTATTCAAGTAGAATACTCTTCAGAGATGCGGAAGCAGATAATTACTGCATCTTGTCGGAGGTATAACTCAGCGACAATATTCAATACCAACAATCTTCAGAGATGCAGATGACTGCATCTTTTCGACCGTATTCAACTGGAATGCGAATACTCGTTTCATCTTTCCTTGGAATCATAGAGTAGAACAACTAAATTTTCGTGCAAAGCAGAATTATACCAAGTGGAATACTCATCTTTTCGGTATTCATCAGAGCAAGTGCAAATGCAACCAAAATAAGGTTTTGCTGTACCAAGGATCATGAATATTTACAATTAGCGAATACAACTCTTCAAAGATGCAGATGCAACCAATAGAGACCCCAAAGAAAGAATGATCACAATCTGATTTTTATCAGTGTTGAGACGAGCCTTAATCTTGTAACTCAGGTCTATGAATGATCACAATCTGATTTTTATCAGTGTTGAGACGAGCCTTAATCTTGTAACTCAGGTCTATGAATGATCACAATCTGATTTTTATCAGTGTTGAGACGAGCCTTAATCTTGTAACTCAGGTCTATGAATGATCACAATCTGATTTTTATCAGTGTTGAGACGAGCCTTAATCTTGTAACTCAGGTCTATGAATGATCACAATCTGATTTTTATCAGTGTTGAGACGAGCCTTAATCTTGTAACTCAGGTCTATGAATGATCACAATCTGATTTTTATCAGTGTTGAGACGAGCCTTAATCTTGTAACTCAGGTCTATGAATGATCACAATCTGATTTTTATCAGTGTTGAGACGAGCCTTAATCTTGTAACTCAGGTCTATGAATGATCACAATCTGATTTTTATCAGTGTTGAGACGAGCCTTAATCTTGTAACTCAGGTCTATGAATGATCACAATCTGATTTTTATCAGTGTTGAGACGAGCCTTAATCTTGTAACTCAGGTCTATGAATGATCACAATCTGATTTTTATCAGTGTTGAGACGAGCCTTAATCTTGTAACTCAGGTCTATGAATGATCACAATCTGATTTTTATCAGTGTTGAGACGAGCCTTAATCTTGTAACTCAGGTCTATGAATGATCACAATCTGATTTTTATCAGTGTTGAGACGAGCCTTAATCTTGTAACTCAGGTCTATGAATGATCACAATCTGATTTTTATCAGTGTTGAGACGAGCCTTAATCTTGTAACTCAGGTCTATGAATGATCACAATCTGATTTTTATCAGTGTTGAGACGAGCCTTAATCTTGTAACTCAGGTCTATGAATGATCACAATCTGATTTTTATCAGTGTTGAGACGAGCCTTAATCTTGTAACTCAGGTCTATGAATGATCACAATCTGATTTTTATCAGTGTTGAGACGAGCCTTAATCTTGTAACTCAGGTCTATGAATGATCACAATCTGATTTTTATCAGTGTTGAGACGAGCCTTAATCTTGTAACTCAGGTCTATGAATGATCACAATCTGATTTTTATCAGTGTTGAGACGAGCCTTAATCTTGTAACTCAGGTCTATGAATGATCACAATCTGATTTTTATCAGTGTTGAGACGAGCCTTAATCTTGTAACTCAGGTCTATGAATGATCACAATCTGATTTTTATCAGTGTTGAGACGAGCCTTAATCTTGTAACTCAGGTCTATGAATGATCACAATCTGATTTTTATCAGTGTTGAGACGAGCCTTAATCTTGTAACTCAGGTCTATGAATGATCACAATCTGATTTTTATCAGTGTTGAGACGAGCCTTAATCTTGTAACTCAGGTCTATGAATGATCACAATCTGATTTTTATCAGTGTTGAGACGAGCCTTAATCTTGTAACTCAGGTCTATGAATGATCACAATCTGATTTTTATCAGTGTTGAGACGAGCCTTAATCTTGTAACTCAGGTCTATGAATGATCACAATCTGATTTTTATCAGTGTTGAGACGAGCCTTAATCTTGTAACTCAGGTCTATGAATGATCACAATCTGATTTTTATCAGTGTTGAGACGAGCCTTAATCTTGTAACTCAGGTCTATGAATGATCACAATCTGATTTTTATCAGTGTTGAGACGAGCCTTAATCTTGTAACTCAGGTCTATGANGGATTAGAAATACAAACCAAGGGATGTAAGTATACTTATTATGTCCCCTGGATGTGGATTAGAAATACAAACCAAGGGATGTAAGTATACTTATTTTGTCCTCTGGATGTGGATTAGAAATACAAACCGACCTCCATAAGCGGCTAGAAAGGACGACGATGACGAATGCCGGTTTTGATACTGTCCTCCTGTTCCTCCTACCTCCGTCTCCGACGACGCGTTACTGCTAGAAGACGCGCTGCTGCTAGGAGGAGCACTAGAGAGACCACTAGAATTAGAGCTACCTGGTTTCTAGAATTAGACCACCAGAAAGGCTCCTGAGCTCGTTTTTTAAGTAGAAAAAGAGCCATGGATGATGCAGCTGGGGATGCTCGTCCTTAATATGAGAGCCTTAATGGAACTACTTCCTGCGTCTACTTGGTCTTGCATTCCCTCTTGAAGAAATGATTCTGAATACGCGGTTTGTCCGGACCCTCGTAGCTTGCCAGCCCTGCTGTCGGATGACCGTTCGTCAGCACCTTTATCATCTTCACTTACGCTTTCACTTATAAGGTCGAGGGTTATTAGAGCATGAGCCTAAGCATGAGAAGATTGAGAAAAAAATAAGGTGATAGGTAGGCGCTCTCCTAGGATTACAGAGCTCGAGATCGATGCAGGACTAGCTGACAAAAGGTTCTGCTACCTAGGAGGAAGAAGAACGCAAATGCTGCTCGAGTCACTCGTCGCTCTACAGATAAAGATGATTTTTCCGTATATTTTCGAAACGAAGTAGTTGTAAAAACCTCCATAAATGCTGTGCTATCTGCTTCAATCCAAAAAACGCGCAGTTGAAGGTGCCGCCAAAGAGCACGAAAAAGTTGAAGAAAGAGGAACGAAGCAAACTGCGCATACTGCCATGAGTACTCGATGTCGTTCTACTGCGTGGCGTCGATGTCCCTGTCGACTTGCTTCTATTTCTTGTAGTTCTCATATTGAGGTTTCTGAAACTGCGAGGCGTGCATCTTCTAAAACTGCGAGTCGTAGTACATTCTCTTTCCACGTAGAGGACAACGCCTCTGATCACGTCTTCCACTTTTTCTAGAGGACTCCTAGAAAAAGTAGAAACCCCTGACGTGCAAGTATTTGTAGAACTAGAAGTGCAACTTCTTTAGAGGTAGGTTTTTGGTGCTCGCTTACCCCGCTTGTTATGCCTTTCTCATCCTAAGGGAGAGAGGCATAAAAAGCGGTAAGAAAAGCACCTTTAACCTACCCTTAACTTCTGTCTTTACTGCTGCTGCTGCAGCAGCATGTAGGCGCCGGAGACGAGGTTGTAGAGCGTTTTGGTACAGTATTCGAAGAAGCAAGCCGTCTGGTCGTGGATGAAGCATCTACTACATTGGTGCACAGGACCTGGGGATTTTTGGCCTCTTTGGCCTCCTTTCGCCTCCGCCGCCGTCCTCGTCGATTCATGGTAGATAATAGCTGCACTGTGAAAAAGAAAACGTACGTCTCAATATAATTCAGTTAGAACAAATTTATTTGGAGATGTGCAATCAAGAAGAACAAGTCAAGTCGGTATGTGTCTCGCGACTAGAAGTTCCGCTAGAGGGAATAAGTCGGCTTCCTATCGAGGACGGTTTGGAAGTTTCGTCGTGTGGGACGTCAAATAATCAAAAAGTATATTGCAAGGCCGAAGCTGCCGAGTACATTTACAAATCCAACAACAGGCGAGCTTAGCGGGTGGAAGTCGTCAGGGAAATCTTAGGCAGATTGCTGAGAAGATTCACATCTTCATCAAGTTCAAACATAAATCTCTGTTCCGCGGCTTGAACTTAAGGATTTGAGATGGGGGACGGGACTGCCTTGCGCTACGAAGAGGGTTCACATTTGGTCAGTTTTTTCTCTCTCTAATACGTAATACATCCCGACGACGGAGAACCGACAGTCAACGAGGACATCACGAATACTAGAGAAAAGCTACTACAGCAATGCTTCTGAACACCAGAGTGGAGGTGATTACTTGATGATTGATGCTAGGACTTAGTCATCAAGTCATGATAGTGAAAGGTGCAACCTTTTCCTTTGTTACCTGGGTCAACGTCAATTCTCGCCTACTTATTTACATCCACGCCGCGAGAAGCCTGTAGCTCTACAGATAACGCGTCTAAATAGAAGCAAGTAGAAGAAGTAGTACACCGAGCCAATGCGAAGAATCTAAATTCAAGCATTATTTTTGTAGCAGTCATGCAACCCTGATTCTGCTGAGAAATCAACGATTCTACTTTTCAATTTCATGGGTGTCATGATTGAAGATCTTCATAGCTGCAGTTCCAAGGAAGTGGAAGTCTGTGTACTTGAAGTTCTTGTTCATCTTCTTAGTATCATCGAAAATCGCATACTACATAACATACTGGTGGACCCATGTATTATGATTATGTGCATGTGAAAAAAATGGGAACAATAGGAACGAATTCGAGCTCCAATGGACTTCTTTTTTGAGTGTCGCACCACTCATTATATGTCGGCAAGGTAGTACACATCAACTTGCTAAGGCCGATAAATTGAAAAATTTAGGGACTCGTGTGAGGACACCGTTGTTCTTTATCATCTGGGGACTAAAAATGAATCGTTGCCCCCGTTCTTGAGGGGAAGATTCAATCGTAAGTGTTAATACATCGAATGCGGGTAACTAGTGCTTGGGTCTGCACAATCACGAGAAGGAGGTCTAAGTCGGTAAATCAAGCTTATAATTGTGAGGACAACTCGAACTCCTGCAATTCAAATTGAATGACTGGCTGTGAAAATAAGTCAAACCAAAAATTGCACCTCCACCTCTATCACTATCTACACTATCTACTTACTTGCTTCTACTACATCCATTCTTTATCCTACTTTTCTTCACAGTTTCGGTTTCTCTCCTCCTAGACCGTTGTGTCGCAACAAGGCATCCACAGTCGGTTCGCGGCCACGGAACAGCTTGAAAACCTCTAGAGGAGCGACGCCGCCTCCTAAACCTAGGATGGTATCTGCAAATTTTCGGCCTACCGACTTGACCTTTTCTTCGTCGTTCAAGCCTGCCTCTTCGAAAGCGGCTTTTGTTAGAAGCCTTGATGAACTGTAGATGCAGATCTAGCTCAGTATAATTCTTTTTTCAAAACAAGATGAACTTCGAGGACAAGAAAGCTATTCTGCAAGAATTTTCTTTGTCTCTACTTCTACAACAACAAGCAACCAGTGGTCATAAAAAGCAATCCGCCGACAGCACTTCCGCCCACTTGTAGCTGAAGTAACCAGCTGCGTAGCCTCCAGCGAAAATGTGCGCAAAAGAGCACAAGAATCGGTCGTACGGCAGCAGGGGAAGGACGTCGAACTTTTTACTGGTTTCCAAATCAACATCCCAGATTGATTTTCCCGAGTTCGGATCATAGTTCGAATGGAGCTCCAGATCAACGTGGGAGAAGTGGAGCTGGCGGAGCCTGAGGTTTATTTCAGGTTTTGAGGTGGAATAAATTTCAATTATTGTTCATTGGTCTAAAATCAAAGAAGGTCGACTAGCTTGAACATCCATGTTGTCGTTGTCCTTCTAATACGAAGTGTTGTAGTTGTAGTAGTTTTTTGTTAGCGACTAAAGCCACAATCATTAGTAATTTCAAGACGAGTAGTCCTCGTAAGTAGCATCAGGCTAAATCAGGATAGGCCGCATCAACAGCGAAGTAAATTTCAAAAATAGAAGCAATCATATTACATCATGCTCGCCGCTCTGAAATTCTTTGCTGCAACGACTTTTTTCCATAAGTCGTCTGGAATTTTCTCTCCGGATTTGTAGTGCAAAGCCATCTTATCAATAGTGCTGCGATCGTAGCAGAAGTTTTCCATGAATTGACTCGGTTGCTCCACAGCGTCCCATTCGACTTTGCGAATACCAGCTGCGAGGCCTTCGGATTGCAAGTTAGAGGTGGACAAAAGTGTTGAGGGGGGCACGACTCAGAAGTGGACGAGCAGTCTCCGCTACGCTGACAACATAGTAAGTATCCTGTGCTTTGCAAAAATCTCCCATGACATAGTAAGTATCCTGTGACAAGATCCAGGAGCATAACTTTCGTCAGCATGTGCTGCAAAGCATGTCCAAATTCGTGGAAAAGGGTTTCGACCTCTCGGAAGGTCATCAAACTCGGCTCATCGCCAATTGGTGGGCTCTGGTTGCAAACCATGTGAGCTATGGGAAGCCGCACGTTATTCCCAGAAGGGACCAAAGAGGGGTTGGCGGTGCGACCTGGGATGAAAAGGTTAAGTTTAAGTATTACTTACTGTAAGGTGTTATCTCATACTGTAAGGTCATGATCAAGCTGGATTCATCTTGATCATGTGTACTTAAGTTGAAAACGAAAAGGTTAAGTTTAAGTAAGGTCATCAAGGAGCTGGATTCATCTTGATCATGTGTAAGTATTTGCAAGAAGGGACAGCCTAAAAGTAGAAAGAGGAAAACAAGCCTATTGTTTATTCAAGTATTAGTATTTTAGTATTTCGCATTAATTTGCTTTTGCGCCTATAAGTCAAAGTTTCTAGAAGTACCATTATTGCTTCAATCTCCTGTTCCTCTATGACTACACTTCTAGTTCTACTACGTCTATAACTACATAACCTTCTTTCACTTTTAGTTCTTCTACGTCTACTACTCATTCCAGCACCTCCTTCACGCCACTTCTAATTTAGAGAAATAGAAGTACCAGCAACTTCATCCATCCACGCGCCTCCCTTCTTGGTCTCCGGTCGACTGTAAGGATCCAGGAAGAAGTAGCTCACGGCCTTCCCCTCACGCTTGATCTCGAAAACCTTCACGTCGGGATGCCAGATGCTGACACCAAGACTCCCGAAAGCGGCGTCAGTGGACGCGAGTTCGACAATGTCAATGTCAAAGAGCTTCTTGGCGAGTTGGAAGAGTCCGGAGATTAGAGTAGGATTTACATCGTTACGAGATTGGGGATCATGGCAGATTTGATGAGAAGCTGCTGACTAAAGAGGGCCAGACGAGGTTTACAACCTCTACTCTAAGACTAAGTGTAAGGACAAGGAGTACCTGAAGCTGGTTGGAAGAGTCCAGGGAAGATTAGAGTAGGAGGTAGAGGGAGATTGGGGATGGCAGATTTAGCCCTAGGGTTTAGGGCTTAGGGTATATCTTTACCACCGATTTCATAAGACCAACACTTTCGGCAACGAGAAGTAAGGCTTGAGATCCTCCTCTTTGAAGGAAAACTCAGCTTCCTTCATCCTCTCAGCGTAGAAGGGGACGTCCCACTGCATCAACTTCTCGGAGGCTGGGAAAGCAGGGTACTCGGATAGGAATTAGATGTGAAGAGAGGTCATGTCTGCTCATGGGATAAATATTCGCTTTGATCTACTTGAGGCAACTTAGTAAACTTTAGCAGACTCAGGAAAAATATTTATTGATATTCTGGTATAGGTATTAAATTTGTGAAATAGAAGTCGTTCAAGGTCGTTCGCGTTAACTTCACATCTTCTATCATCTTAACCTTTTTCGGGAACGAAGTCGAGACTTCAAATTTCTAAATCTAATGATCTATTGAACTACTTACCAGTAGTACAACAGAGCAGCTCCATGTCCATAATGTTCTTTCTTCGCGAACTTCTCTAAATCCTCTAATTCCTTCAGCGCTGGCTGCATACTAGACGCCCTCAAGTCTTCGATCAACTTGTTCGCACTATCCAAAGTGGCCATCTTCTTAGCCAAACTGGTTTCCGCGTAGTTGGTGTAGCCCAAGAGTTGAGCGTTTTCGAGGCGGAGTAGGGATTAGAGAGAGAAACGGAGCAGGTTTGCAGTCTACAACTTCTGATGTGTAGTAAAGATTTTTTATAGTATCATTCTACTATCTACCCACAATATGTACTTCAGGTTCATCACAGAGAGCGAGAAGAACGTTCTTCCATAATTCAAAATCTCCTGAATCAACGGTGTGTTGTCTTTGAGCTCGTTCGTCTTCTCGTCTTTCAGCTCCGTGAATTCGCTAGCACGCTTCAGATGTGCCTGGTACATCTTCTGGCGCAAAGCTCGGTCATGTGCGTGCTGCATCACTGGGAGATAACTCGGCATGTCCAACGTAAACACCCAAGGTCCATTTTCTGGTGTTGCCTCCTTGCATTAGAGCTGTCCGTAATTCATCTTTCAAGTGCATCCTTGAAAAGTATGGGGGAGTATTCCCTTAGGATACTCTTCCATACGTTTCAAGGATGCGCCCAAAGATGTATTATGTACAGCCTTAATTGCACGCAGCATCGGATTCGCCAAACTTGCTCTTCGCTGTTTGAGCTGCTAGGGAAAGAGCGGATGCTGGTAGTCCCGCAACTTCTGCCTTGGTGGTGAGTTTGAGACTGAACGCCTTGGTAGCGTCTTGCAGATTGTTGGTGAACTTGGTTTTCAGATCGCCCATGCGTTTGGCATTCTTGTTGTACGTCTCCTTCTTTTCGCCAGTGAGACCGACACCGCTCAATTTTGCTGCGAGACGTTCGCTTTCGACAATGCGTTTCTGACTTGGGGTCAGTTTTTCCAGTTGCCCTGGTTGGGCTGCCGATTAGAAGGATGAGGAGGTAGTTCTTACTTCTTCCAGAAAAATCATGATCGCAGGAGCGTAGTTGTAGTTATCTTTTGATGCTTAAATGTTTTGAAAGAAGATAAAAATCTTCATATTATAAATGATGATTAAGATTATAGATACTTATTTAATAGAGACAATTATGTACAACTAGTACCGCTAAAAACAACAAAAACAAAAACTACAGATTCTAAGAACTCAAGCTCAACAAATGTTCGTTCATAAAAGTAATCCCATGCTTTGAACAATGGTTCGCTTTGACCCATGCGCAAACCAAATTCAATCACCTTCGGTTGCATGTCATCAACCGCTTGCCTCAACTCTGGCGAATCCGCAACCGACTTCAGGTGCTTCACCGTACCCCACGCGCGACTAAGTTCGTCATCAAACCGCTCCACTTCTAAGGCGACTTTTTCGTAGGTCAGGGTGTTGGCAGTGAGGGCTTCTGTGATGGACGCTTCGAGTGCTTCGAGAGCGACAGTAGCGATGCGAAGTTGCTCCGCGATTCCGGGAACCACATCATCGGCTTTTACAGTGGCTGCCGTTAGAGAGACCACAGGGAAGAAGAGGAAAATAATCTTCGTCCTCTCGTGAGAGTAGGTGGAGGGAAGAAGGACTCTTTCAAGTAGAAGGTGAAGACCATAAGAAAGGAGGAAACAGCTGTGACGCTGGAAACAGCAATGGATTATCCTTCTTCGCTTCTGGCATTTTGTTAGTCTTCGCTGTAGTTTGCGACGTCGAAAAAGGTGCGCCAAAGCGTTGAAAAAGAGCCGTCGATGAAGCCGGAAATATAAACGAGAAACCTGATGTGAGAGTGAAGATTGATTGCACCATGTACTTGTAAAGGATCATGGTACTAGAGATAATAGTTTTATAGAAGAATGTTGTAGTCAAACACTACTTGGTCTACTAGGTTTGGGGTATCTGATGAGTGATCCCACCTCTGAACAAGAGTGATGCCAGCGTTAGTCGCTATGACTGGAAGAGGAAGAATCTGAATCACCGAAGCAGGCGAAGCAGAATCCAAAAACCGCGTAGGCGCAGAGACGAACTCGTGACTGTTGCTCTAAACCGCGAAAAAAGTTCTTGGCTGTTGAAGACGTAGATTAGATGTGATGAATGTGATTAAGGACAATTATGGAAATTTGTTTCTTAGTATGCAAAAATTACTGGAAATTTCTTTTTAGCAGATGATAGAGGTGCTCTGCTAGTAATAGGTCTACTACTAGAACTGCTCGTTACTGAGCCACCTTCTTTTTCCTCTGTTCTTTCAGACTCTAGTAGGTACCCAACCATGTTCATTCATCAGATGACGCCATAACCAGCAGTACTACTTGGTCCTCGTTGTACTACCCACCCAGGAAGCCACGAACTCGAAGATGTACGACGACCAAAAAGATTCGCTGCTCCCTCAATGGTAGAAGCTGTATCGTCGTAGTCTGCGCCAGAGTATGTTGTGCCAGTGGTGTTGAGGTCGTTCTTTTTAGAGCGTCTTCTTGTGAAACAAGTAGACTAATCCATCTTCTTGTGAATTACAAGTAGAGAGAGTAAGATTTCTCTTGAACAAGTTCTGCTTCTGCTTTTTAGAGTACTTCTCTCCTAGTCTCAAAGGAGGAAGTCTACAACTGCAGTTGCGATACCTAATCCTATTGCTCCTGTCCTGCTCGTCCCACGCAAGATGAGCCAGTTGTTCCAAGATGAAGATAGAGTGAGTGAGTCAAAACCAAAAAGGAAGGCCAAATCTTCCCCTGTTGAGCCTAATGCTGATCCCCCTGTTCATAATATCTACACTCGCACCACCACGACCATAGATTGGTTCATCGTCACTAGCACCAGCGTTGTTTGTGAGCTCGTAATGGCGGTTCCGAGACGATATCAAGTCAGGACTAATACTGGCACCACTCATTGATTTTTCCTTTTGGGGAAGATGGGCGGGGGTGGGTCTCTTAGTCATTTAAGATAGGGAATTGAGAAATGGAAATGACGTTGGGCATGGGTTTCTTGGAAATCACAAGATACTAGGGAGGCAGAAGTGGTGGATTGACAAAATGCTATAGCCATTCGTATGTCGTATTCATCACACCAAAAGCGATATCATTATTTGCGAATCTCGAAATTTTACTGTTGGCTCTTTTCAATATTCCCTCGATCGAGTTGTGTGTAAATTTCAGTACCTTTTTGCGATGAAAGAGTTGCAGACAATTGTCCTCTTCTCAATGCCTCTCGTCCCAAATTTTTTCCTTGTGGTTTCCCGAGAACACGTGATACAAGGCGAAGGCTCCCACCCGCTCTGTTAGCCGACATGAAGATTTGATGTTATCAAGAAATCTGCTTCTAATTTTCTTCTCACGTCAACTGAGAGGTATCCAATGCAAGACCAACAAGCTATTTCGCACTATGCACGACTATACTCTACCTGCATCCACGCGTAAGTAACTCTAATTCAATGTACGTCCTGCAGGAAATCGAGCATCAGGAGAATATTAAAGAGCAAGTCTGGTTATCGCTATGATGACTGGGCGGGCTCCTGTATTAGTGTTTAGCTTGAGGGATCAGCGTGAAGAAAATAGTGTTGCCTGTGAAGATACTCATTTGGTCTCTCGAGAAGATGAATGTATTCTTTCTGCAGAGGAACAACTTCATTTCTTATTACATCAGAATGACAATGAGCCTGAGCGAGCAAGAAGTAGAAAGCATCAGTTATTAACACGAACATCAACATCGGTGCTACAATGCTGAAGACTCCGCGTTGAAAACCATTCATACTTCAATCATGCACGGCAAATGCCTGCTAGCTTTGTCGTGGATCAACGCATCGCTAGTGGTGCTACCCTTTCACAGAACACTATCAGAATCGGCGGAGGCAGCACTACTATAAAAATTTGCAATTTTTTACTATGTTCTACAGTCGGTCTCTTTCTAGAGCCCATCAATGTATGAGCGAAAAGTGTAAGTACTAGATCATTTCACCACCGTGACGATGCACGAAGACTACTAGACCGGCTCATAAGTGAAGTTACTTCAACCTCATTCTCGTCAACACGTCTGGGCGATGTCGAGGTCTTCCGTCTGCAAGGACGTCGACGGGATTCTCCTCATTCATCCGTTTCCGAACTACCTTGCAAACCCCTCTTGATCTTGTTCCGCTCCCTTTGCCACTCCTTATAGACGCGCCTAATGAACAGCACCTCAGCTTGCTGTTGTTCAGCGAAATTGTCGCGGATCCCTTTTCTTGGTGTCTCTTGCATCTACGCCTATCCATCATCAGGTCTTCTCGCGAGTCGCTCACTCTGGCCCAAAAATAGCAAAGAATTGCGATGCTGATGCAACAGCCTAGCGATAAAACCGTGTTTCTCATCTCAGCTCGTGCTTCCTTGTCATGATAAGCAGCTTGTAAGGCAGCGGCGACTGTTGTGATGTTGGAGGTTTTTTGTCGGTGAAGGGACTCGTAGTTCACATTCATGTTCATCTCTATGTGGAATCAGCTAGTACTGGGAGTTACTACTTACCTGTAATGAAGACTGCAAGTGGTGCCAATTAAGATTAACTGAAACTGTCTTATTGGAGTAAGTACCTTCTCCTTCAATATCCATCGCCGCTTGATCACTCCAACCAGAGCCGCCTCCCTTCGCCATACCAGAATCATTCCTACTTTCTTCCCCGCCCTTTCTCTTTTCATTTTCTCGACTTCATCAATAAACTTTAATGCTTCTGAATACTGTGCCTTCAATTCGACAAAAGCATGCGCTTTCTTCGGATTGCGGTCTGGATGGCATGCTCTATTCGCTTTCTTGTAATAGGCCTTTATTTGAACAAGTCGTGCTTTTTTATCCTTTGCGCCGTCAAATTTCGAAACTGCATAAAACTACTGCGTCCTATCAGTGTCGTCGTGCGAAGTAGGTCATCAGGGTCGTCGTGCTCGTGCCCGTCATCTTCAGCACGTTGAATCGAGTAAGGCATCATTGAGAAAACACAAGAGTTTTCGTTTGTTCTAAACTTTTCCTCGTGTGTAAAAGTACTCTTCTCACTCACTCTCACATACACTCTCTCAACTCTCGTTCTAGGTAATATGGCCAGGCACGTCTCACCCGTGGTATCGGTAGTCATGTGGCAGAAGCTACCACAGGAACATGCGTCGTTCCTGTCTGCAACTGCAACGTGTAGTTTCAGTTTCAAGATTTTTTGTACAAATTGAAAAAAGGAGTTGATCTGAATGAGGAATTGATGTGATGGTTTCTCCGGTCGTCGCTTGATGCGGCGGGGACCTGTAGGATTACAATTTCTGGGAGGGGTCTACATGAACAAGTGAGGATTTTGTCGACTAGCACTATGTATCTAGAATATCTAAGTAGTACGAACAATACGAAAGGAGCCGCTTATAGGAACTTCTTCCATCTTGATCATCTTTTACAACATTAGACGTATTGCAAAGGAGGAATAGTGTGGGAAAGCGGATGGGATGCGTGTACCAAAGAAAGCAAACTCGTCTAGTACATCTGCGCGCGAAAATCAATCATAATAAATCAAGTTATTGTTATCAAACTAGAATCTATCAACATTGCGAGACAACTACTATCATCTTACCAGTACCAGAATCCTAAAAGTTGTACCTGTAACTTCCAAAACCCGTGGCCGTGCCTTGCTCGTGTCCAAATTATTAGCCGTTCCTTCTACAAATACAACTAGCTTCAATCATCTACATAAGGTGAATTATCCCAAATATTTCGTTCTCTCCAATAGTCTATCTTTATCTTATCTCTTCTACATATTTTCATATATAATTTCCTTTCTCCCTCCCAACATCTACTCATCTACAGCCACCTCATCGTCGTCTTCCAATCAGCGACGCATTCCCAACCGAGTCGAGGTACTGGAAGTGTCGCCGTTGATCCTCGCCATCCAGTTCATGGATCTTGATTTCGTCCAATGCTTCCTTAGCAGCTAGATTCTCTGCTACCTTCGTCAATTTCTTCCAGCTCTTATCTCCGGACGACGCATCGTTGTCCCAGTGGACGTGGTATGAAATGTGGTGGTGGTGCAAGGCGTGTAAAAAACGGGGAAGAAGATGAGGATAATAAATAAATGTATTTATTACACGTAATATCACGAGGATCGTACTAAGTAATTATATTCGAAGGAGGGAATACTAAGTATTTCATACTCAAGAAAGGAGGACTGTTCTTGATGTAGTAGATATTTTTTCGATCATCAAAACTGTATGAGCAAGATCTTGTTTTTGATGGAGCTACACCTACGCCAAAAATTCTTCTTCCAAAACACAACTTTTCATAAAGCTTCCAAGAATACACCAAAATTGTACAACTTTTCAACATAAAGCCCCCGCTGGTGTGAAAAACGCGTCCTTATTCCCAAAAACCCATTTCGCTTCTTGATCGACTGAGAGACGAGTCACGACAGACCCCGTAGTACCTGAATCCCATATAACGTCCGTTTCGTAGTGCAAAACCTTTTTCGAGACTCGTAGTTTCTGCTGAGTCGCGAGGTTCAAGTCGGAGATGTAGTTTAGGTTTTGCATTTGGTGAAGAGATAGTGGCTTCACAGCTACTTTACCCGTGGCACAAGAAGTTGTTGGTCCAGCAGAATCCCAATGATCTGTAGAAGGATAGGATGAAGAATCCCAATGATCTGTAGAAGTTGTACTGGAGGTAATACTAGGTGCAACTACACAAGCAGCCTGTTTTGACCAACTCGGTGTATTGTATCGAAGTTCGGGAGCGAATGGATCTACTTCGTGCCGCTCTTCTTCGCCTTCCGAACGGATCAGGCTTCCGGTGCCAGAAAAACCACCATCTTCGGCATTCCTGGTGGGTGGTGGGGAGTGAAGTCAGTCTCCGTGCACCTGATTGAAGATGATACAACTAAAACAAGAACATGAATACTTGATTTATGCTAAAAGATCATGATAAGTACTAAGAAGTTACACTAGGTGGAGAGGAATGCGAATGAGGATGCGAATTCATTCGGGAATCTGCCTAAGATTTCCCTGACGACACTTCCCCTGGTTTTTGAGACTAGGAGAGTAAAGCTCGTGCAGAGTAAAAGCCACTACCTGTAGTTTGCCACTTCATCGTGGTTACTGCCATCTTCAGCGGGTAGCAGTAATTCCTTTGGCGCTGCGTCTGAAAGAAGCGTTTCGGTAGGGGTTTTCGTCACATATTTTTCATCTGATGTAGTTGTGCTTGTCGAAGAAACACGAGTAGAATCTGTTCTCTTTCCACCCTTATTATTCTTTCCTGCTTTTATCGTGACAAAGTCAGCCAGCGTCGCCGTCTCTTTCGGTGCAGCGAACGCAGAAAGCAGTTCCCGCGTTTGTCGCTGTCTTTCCTTATTTACTGCTTTTTTCGACACGGAATCAACCGGCGCTGCGCTCAAGATGTTCTTCAGTTTCTTGAGTTCATCAGCACTGACGCTGCATCCACCTGTTGTAGCTGTACCACTAGTACCACCTGCCATATCATTAGCCGAAGAAGACGTAGATTCCATGACAATCACCATTTTCTGTGCCTGTCCGATCTTCTTTTGCACATTCCTGGCATTGTTCTCTAACCAAAGTACAGCCTCCATCGCTACTTGTTCCTCAGCAGCTTTTGCATCTGGATGCGGTATCTGCGAATGCATTTCTGTGACGATGCGACTGGGGTTCTCGGCATCACGGAAAAAGGGACGTAAGTTGGCGCCATTGTAAAGGACGCCGGGAATTAGATCTAGATGATGATGCTAGTAAAGTCTTCAAAAACACTGTTGAACATCGCAATATCATGGTGTGTGTCGTTGCGGAAACCTCAAGAATTTTTTTCCCTCCTTACAATAGATCATGTCCACAACAAGGGTTCTAGTAAGTAAATAATAGCGATAGACAGATAGACTGTGACTAAGACTATGACATAGTAAAAGGAGTGACAACTATGACTTTTTAGTAAAAGGACAGCACAAAACACGTGATAGATTGTGATACAATTGTGACAGCACAAAACACGTGATAGATTGTGATACAATTGTCGTGACAGCACAAAACACGTGACAGATTGTGATACAATTGTGACAGCACAAAACACGTGATAGATTGTGATACAAGCCGCCTAGTTGTCCCAGATGAGCCTTAAGTCTAATACTGCTCTTCGTGACAAAACCGGCCACGATTTGGCCTGGTTTCCCAAGTCACTTTCAGATCCGGAACGCCTTTTACGGCTTTCTGCATTGAGTTATTGAGTTTTTGGAGATTGTTCTGTGCATCAGGAATCCACGGGATATCACGGATCGATTTCAACAACGGCAATTGCTGGAGCAGCGACTGATGTGAAGATGATGTTGCGCTTTTGCTGTCAACATGGCGGACGTCCGAGAAACCGCAGAAGGACGACTCTTTGTCAACTACACCATGATTTTCACCAGCACAAGCATTTCCGTGCTGATGGATAGCATGTTGGAGCGGCTTTTTCGTCACTGCATTCGCCTTCTTCTGCTTCAAGAAGGCGACTGTCTCCTCTTTCTTCTTTTGTACATTCGCATCTCGGATTTTTTGTGCCTCCCGTTGAGCTTTCTCGTTCCTGCTTTTGGTGAGTTCTTGGTAGTCACCGTATAAATCTTCGAGGTTGGAGTCGTGGCTCCCGAGATTTCCAACTTGATTTCGTAGCTTTTCGAGGTCCAGGCTGCCGGTGTAACCCTGCGAAGCTGTTGCAGGTGGGCCTCCCTGGTTTTGGGGTTGGTAGTTCCGCTTCATTTTTTTGTTCCAGCGAAAACTAGCAAAATAGTCGAGTACTTAAAGATTACTAGGCTGAAAGTTCAAGGTTAAAGGTCCGCGGCTCTACGGCCATGCCGTGTTGTACTTAAAGATTACTACCTGTTGTACTAGTAGTTCACAATGTAGTTGTTGCCGATGGTCTGGTGTTGTAACTAGTACACCTGATGAAGTGACAGACCGATGTCAAGACGATCCTGGCTGTCAAGGAAAATAAGCTTAAATTTCATAGCCTGTGGTCCGAAGTAGGGATAAAAAATTATATGTCGGCGGAGTAAAGGTCGATCAAGTTCTTCTTTAGGGTCGGCCTCGGCCAGAAGCTGCTGACTAAAACGCGTCAGAGGTTTACAAGTTCTAGTCTAATTACGTCTAGATGAACTGGTTGCAGACAATGAGAATTGTCCTGAGCTCAATGCCTCTCGACCCAAATTTTCTCCTTGTGGTCTCCCAAGAACACGTGATACAAGGCGAAGGCCCCCACCCGCTCTGTTATTTCGCACTATGGACGATTACACTCTACCTGCATCCACCACGCGTAACTCTAATTGAATGTACGTCCTGCAGGAAATCGACCATCAAGAGAATATCATAAAGAGCAAGTCTGGTTATCGTCATGATAACTGGGCGAGCTGTATTAGTTTTTACCTTGAGAAGGGTGAAGAAGATAGTGTTCAACAAATTGTTCCAAGTGCTCCTGTGAAGATACTCATTTGGTCTTTCGAGAAGAATGTATTCTTTCTGCAGAGGAACAACTTCATTTTCTATCACATCAGAATTAACATGAGCGAACAAGAAGTAGAAAGCATCAGTTAACACGAACATCAACATCGGTGTTACAATGCTGAAGACTCCTCCACTTCAGAAGCGCTGCCTCAGGCGATCCTGAAGTAGAGAATTCAGGGTCGTCGATGTGTCAATGACGATGTACCTAAACCTGACTTGAATATACTTTGAAGCGGAGAGAACAGTGCGTGAAATGAGCCATTATACGCCTAGAGGACCTACATCACCTGACTTCAATATTTGAATTCTTCCATGTGAGTCTGCAGTTTCTCCGAAGGTCTGCGACACTCCTACAGAACCGCTGCTGTTGTTCTGCTCGGACTCGGTGGCGCTTTTGCGACCTTCAACCTTCATCAAGTCGTGTTAACAGTGGCAGCACGTCAAAATGGGAGTGCTTCACTGGACCACTCTCCCAGCAGCTGAGGCTTCCCCGTGTCTTCCAGCCAGATCCCTAACCGAAGGCGATGTTATTCAGGGTAGCCTTGAAGATGACAAGAAAAGAGGAAAGAGTAGCCTTGATCTACTAGAAGATGCCGGTCGTGTCCGGCCGCGTTCTTGTTGTGGGCCGCGCACTGCTCATCTTCAATGGCATGATCTTCAACCTCCTCGTGATACTGCTTCCCTTCGCATTCTCGCTCCCAACACAACAGGATCCCGCAGTAGAGCGCCTCCATCTTCTTCTAAAAGGTTCATTCCAAAGTTGTTGTGAAAGCTGTATTTCGGAATGTACACTTCTTCTTTCTGTGGTTCTGGTTCTATTACCTCCTCTTTTTTCTGCGTTTTTGCAATCTTGTTAATCATGCTGCAGAAGTCGGCGCCGCTTACGTCGGAGAGAAAATTAGAGAGAGAGACGAGGAGAGTGAGGACTTGGACTACTACTACAAAAATTGGCAATTCATTACTATGCATGTAGGTACTACAGTCGGCCTCTTTCTAGATGAAACCATCAATTTACCATGAGTGAAAAGTGGAAGTTGTAGATCATATCACCACCGTGACGGTGCACGAAGACTACTAGACCGGTTCATAAGTGAAGTTACTTCAACCTCATTCTCGTCAACAAGTCTGGGCGATGCTGGGATCTTCCGTGGCCTACGGGATTCTCTGAATTCATCCGTTTCCGAACTACCTTCCAAACCCTTCTTGATCTTGTTCCGCTCCCTTTGCCACTCCTTATAGGCGCGCCTAATGAACAGCATCTCAGCTTGCTGTTTTTCAGCGATAAATTGTCGCGGATCCCGTTTCTTGGTGTCTCTTGCATCTACGCCTATCGTCAGGTCTTCTCGCGAGTCGCTCACTCTGGCCCAAAAATAGCAAAGAAATGCGATGCAACAGCCTAGCGATAAAACCGTGTTTCTCATCTCCGCTCGTGCTTCCTTGTCATAAGCAGCTTGTAGGGCAGCGGCGGCTGTTGTGAGGGAGGTCGTTTTATTTTGTCGACGCACGTGGAGTAATTTTTATTACACCTCCTGCAGCTAGTGATGTAGTACTTCTGAGTAGTTAGTTACACCAACATGTACAGACTACAATGACTGTTTGACAACTTTGACTTTGTAAAGTTTCTCAAATATTATACTTCTACCTTCAATATCCATCGCTGCTTGATTATCCCAACCAGACTGGCCTCCCTTCGCCATACCAGAATCATTTCCATCTACTCCTTTCTTCCCTCCACCTCCCGCCTCTTTCTTCATTTTCTCCACCTCCTCAAACAACTTTAATGCTTCTGCATACTGTGCCTTCAGTTCCACGAAAGCATGGGCTTTCTTCGGATTTCGGTCTGGATGGCATGCTTTCGCTTTTTTGTAATAGGCTTTCTGCAGTGTCTTTTTATCCTTAGCCCCATCAAATTTCGACTGGAGCAGTTCGGATAGTTCAGCGCGGCGAGCGGAAATGGCACTAGGAGCTTGTTCTGGTGGTCGTGGTGATGAGCCGTGTGCATCTCCATCCTGACCCTGTCGTTGGTGATCCCTACCACCTTTGCTAGCACTCTGGTCGCGTCGCCGTTGTTGGCTCTTAGCATGCAAATTTGCAAGCTTCTTTCGGCAAAAATAACCAGCTGATCTACGGGCGGACAGCTGCATGAAACTGCGTCGCTGGTATCCTGCGAGCGTCATCAGAGTCGTCGTGCTCGTGGCCGTCATCTTCAGAACGTTGAATCAAGTAATCATGTCACAGTAAGGCATTTCTAAAAATGATGAAAGACTTGAGCTGCTTTTGTTTCTTGTTCTATAATTCAGTTGTTCTCTTCAACTTCAGTGTTGTATCTAGTCGTTGGAGAACAAGAGGTCGTACTCTCTTGTTCTTTTGGTAGCATAGGCAGTACATCCAGAAGTACTCTTCTCACTCACAAGCACTCCGTCAACATGAACATTTCGCATCTGGCCTCAACGCAGTTTCTACTTTCACTCTCAACTCATTCAACTGAAGAACCACCTGCGCCGTTCCTATCTGCATCCCCTTCTAGGTACTTAATATGGCGAGCCACGTATCAAACGTCCAGTGGAAAAAGCTACCACAAGAACGTGCGTCGTTCTCTGAGACCAAGGGTTTAGGGTTCGCCAAGGTAAACGAAACTACTAAGTAAAGGTTCTTCATCTTCATGCCTTTTCATTTTTCACAGGAATGAATGTGCGTTCTTCAAAATTCCAATCGGTATTCAGCTTATGAGCTTCAACGTGTTTCGCAGTCAGAATGCCTGTGAGAGCAACCCACTGAAGTCAATCCTTGGACAGACCATCCTAGGAACGACCTCCACGGATACAGAGCTTTGCAACTATAAAGTGTCTTACTGTACTAGATGCAACTCAATCTTCAGTATGTGTTAGTAGTTTTTTAGCAGCAGAGAAAGAGATGATAACGTCAAATTCATGACGTTTTTGACTATGGTTGATCACCATGCATGAGTAAGATGTAACTCAATCTTCAGTATGTTTTAGTTTTCTATCTTTAACAGCAGTGAGAGAGATGATGACGTCAAATTCAAGACGTTTTCGAGTATGGTTTATCATCATGCATGATTACTTATGTAAAAAAGAGTTGCAATATTCTCGAACTGTTGTGCTTGCACCAGTACCTGATTTGATACAACCGAGCCGTCCTCTAGAGCAATAAATTTTTACCATGCACGTCGATCTTCCTATACACGATCTTCTTTTACTCATAGGGTAGAGGCTCGTAAAAATCTATAGACACCTCAAAAGAGGTCTAGGATTCGTGCTTGAAAGGTGTCCGAAAACAGGAATAAGCAGATGAAAATCAGTGACGCGAAGAATAGATTCCCACAGTTGAAGGCCTTGATGAGCTCGATCCATAGAGGAGAGTCACACACCGCATCTAACTCGGTTTCTCCAGGGACGTGGCGGACAGGTGTATCCAAAGGAAGCGTTCCCGGGAGGCAGTAGTACAAAAAGCATCCCCAAGGTTCCCATGCCCACGACGGTGCTGTTGCGCATCTTTTCGGCAGGACGCGGACCTCTCCACCACCAGCCCAGCTCTCACGCACCATGGACAACTGGGCAGCAGGACCATCACTTTGCGTTGCTGGGTAAGGTGTGGCTAGATCTGTAGACGAGCCTGGGAAGTTGCCGGAAGCGGAATCACCAGCAGCATAAGTCACCACATCAGGAACTCCTGCACTGCGTGTTTCGGGGTCCTCGTCTCCAGCCTCCAGATCTATGTCCTCTAGGCCATCATCCATTTCCACGTTGACATCAAGTGCACCTAATCCCTCTTGTACACTGCGACCTAACGTCGTTGTTCCGGCTCCGGTAGAGGATGCACTACTTCTGCCATTAGCTGCAGGGGCATTTCCGCTAGAGGAACTACTTCTAGCATGATTCTTCTTCTTCGTCTGATGTTCTTTCGCTTTTCGAGCAGCGCGCAGCCTGTTGATACGTTTTCGCAACGAGAATGAATCTGGATTCCGATAGTTCACATGATGCACTTGCGTATCATGAGTCGCGATGAAAGAAGCGCTTCTCCTTGCCCCTTTAGGGCCAGGCTTGGGAGGACGCTGTCCAACGACGCCTGATCCACGATCTGTCGAGTCTTCTAGTGGCGACCTAGAATCCTCAGAGGACGTCGATGAACCAGCCACTACGACTCTACCAGTAGAGAACATTACTTTTGGTTGCTTGTCATCGGCAAACAAGAGAGGGACCGGCTGTGAGGAACTACTCGAAGGAGGACCACCACCGTAAGAGTCAGCGAACGCCCCCCGCGGATCGTCACGCGTCACGCCTCTAGCGTGACGCGTATGAACCTCGGGGGGATTGGGTGTTTTTTCGCCAGGCGTGCTCTAGCGTGACGCGTAGGAATTTCGGGGGGATTGGGTGCTTTTTGACGATGAGCGCTCTAGCGTGACGCGTGGGAATCTCATCGGGGTCGGATGTCTTTCCCGCGTGCGTTCTTTAGTGTGACGCATGGGAATCCAATGCAGACCGGGCGCCCCTTTGCCAGTGTGTAAGCGTGACGCTGGCCGAAGTTCTCCCTTGAGGGTCCTCAGCCTCATGATCGGAAAGACTTCGGCTGAGTGTCCTCTATTCAGATTGAGGGCTCTCCTTTGAAGGTCCTCATGATCGGAAGGGCTTCATCTGCGAGCCCTCTCAGAGCAGAGCGAGGGCTCTCCCTTGAGGGTCCTCATGATCGGAAAGGCTTCAGCTGAGTGTCCTCTATTCTTTCAGTTTCAGACTGAGGGCTCTCCCTTGAAGGTCCTCATGATCGGAAGGACTTCATCTGCGAGCCCTCTCAGAGTGAGGGCTCTCCCTTGAGGGTCCTCATGATCGGAAAGACTTCAGCTGAGTGTCCTCGATTCAGATTGAGGGCTCTCCCTTGAAGGTCCTCATGATCGGAAGAGCTTCATCGGCGAGCCCTCTCAGAGGGAGGGCGCTCCCTTGAAGGTCCTCACTCATGCTCGGAAGAGCTTCATCTGAGGGCCCTCTCAGAGTGAGGGTTCTCCCTTGAAGGTCCTCGCTCATGATCGGAAGAGCTTCATCGGGGGGCCCTCTCAGATTCGACTGAGGGTGGGCTCTCCCTTGGGCGTCATCTGAGTGTCTTCTATTCAGAGTGAGGGTGGGTTCTCCCTTGAAGGTCCTCTCTCATGATCGGAAGTGCTTCATTTGGGGACCCTTTCAGAGTGAGGGTTCTCCCTTGAGGGTCCTCATGATCGGAAAGACTTCAGCTGGGTGCTCTCTATTCAGATTGAGGGCTCTCCCTTGAAGGTCCTCATGATCGGAAGGACTTCAGCTGAGTGCCCTCTTCAGATTGAGGGCTCTCCCTTGAAGGTCCTCACGATCGGAAGGACTTCAGCTGAGTGCCCTCTTCAGATTGAGGGCTCTCCCTTGAAGGTCCTCACGATCGGAAGGACTTCGGCTGAGTGTCCTCTATTCAGATTGAGGGCCCTCCCTTGAAGGTCCTCACGATCGGAAGGACTTCATCGGCGAGCCCTCTCAGAGTGAGGGTTCTCCCTTGGGGGTCCTCTCTCATGATCGGAAAGACTTCAGCTGAGGGCCCGAAGGTCCTCATGATCTGAAGGTGGGGCCTTCATCTGCAGGCCCTTTCTTGAGCGTCACGCGAAGAGCGTGACGCCTTGTCTCTCGTAAGTCTGTAGGGTACATGCAACAAAAGCGTCACGCTTTTCGCGTGACGCGTCACGCTTTTCGCGTGACGCTCGAACCAAGATGGGGCAAGCTCTCAGTAGTATACCAGAGGGGGGAAGGCGTGACGTCTTATGTAGGACCGCGGGGGGCGTTCGCTGACCCTTACGGACCACCACCTCCTGCCGACCTACTGCTTGCAGCAGCACCACCACCTCCCGAACTACTCGCAGCAGCGCCAGAACTACTTGCGGCAGCGATAGAAGATCCTCTGTTCGGGTCATCCTCAATTGATGCTGGAGCGTTCTGCAACGAATCGCTATCAGCTGGCTCCACTTCAGTTGTATCATCAGTAGATATTAGAGGAGGAGCTTCTGGACGAACAGCGGCTGTGATATTAGAGGAGGAGCTTGCTACTTGGTAAGCATTTTTGTCTTCGAAGAAGTCTCCTTCTACATCGTCTGGCGTCCAAGAATGTTCCTCTGGTGCCATCAGGAGACGGCGCGATAACGCAACATCAGTTGATGTTAGGGTGCAAGCAAATGCCCAAGAAACAAGTGGAGAGCGAAACGGCAACATCGTGGAGGTTTGTTTTGAGGAAGAGAACACTGCTCAATGGTTCTCTGGTGTTGTAATTAGACCTGATGAATAAAATGACAGACCGATGTCAAGGAAAAGAGGCTTCTATTTCATCGCCTGTGGAGGTCCGAAGGGAGAATGTGTCAGCAGGAGCAGAGTAGACGAGGTCGATCAAGTTATTGACGATCTTGTATCATACGTCTGTATTTCAATCTTTCAGACAGAGCGTCACGTAGTTGTAGGCACCTTGACATTCCATCAAGGAGTCACCAGGAGGCGGTTCAGAATTGAGAGACGAACACACTGACCACACCAGTGGTTTCGGCCGATATGGAGCAAAAGAACCAAGAGTCCTTCATTTCCTCATTCTTGCGCTTTTCGTTCGGTGGATGCGATCCTTCAGCGTATTTTTAAGCGTCAATGTGCGAATAGTATGTTCCTTCAATATGCGGTGTCCTTCAATCTGCTCATCAACCATGATGATCATTGAATGTTGTCTATGCAATGTTTATGACATGATTCTGTGACGATGTTGAAATGGTTTAATCCTATGAATGTTCATGTAGTTGTTATTATTATGATAAGTAGTATGAAAGTAATGCGTTGTGATGTGATTCCAATATAATTGCGTGTTCTGATCGATCCTGATAAAATTCGAATCCTACTTTCCAAAATAACAATAAGTAAGTGATAACTAGTAATTGCTTCTTCATCTTCAGTCTGAATCTGATGCTCTCACGTAGTTGTACTTAGTAAAGATAGTTTTTAAGTCGATCCAAAAACTTCCCTAAGACGACTGATCTTCATAGAAAAGCAAGATCTCGTCTGAAATTATCAAATTGATGAAACACCCCAATGTTATCTTTTCCCTTGATATTCTTCCCTGTGCAATCTGTCCTGTCATGGTCCCACGTAGAGCGAAGATCTACTCTCAGGACTTAGACAAAATCCGTAGCTTCCTTCTAGAGACGATGATTCCAATAAAAACTAGAATAAGTAGTCTCGTCCCAAACCCAATGAACTGACATCTATATTAACACACAGATGAAGTTGAAGATACGAATGACTATATCAAGACTGTAACGATTCAATTTGATAACTATCTAAGTCTATGAATATATTTTCCCTTGATGAAGATGTTTCCCTCCCTAGTGAAAATTCTTACGTGTGGAACATACGCTCTTTCCCTATATAATCTGATTCCTCTTTAAGGAAATAAAATGTCTTACAGCAGTATCTCTGAGGAATCGACTCATTATCTATGAAGGATGTTGACCGCTATCGCTAATTATCTTCATCTCATTTATCTCAATCTCCATTATCTACTCTTTAAGATACAACTATTAAGAAGGCCTCGCCTAAAAAGACCACTTGTACTTCACAATTTTTTCGACTTCCGTCCTAGGTAAATCTCGTCATCAGACCCTGACCAAAGAGATTTCTTTCCTCATCCTCTTATGCAGCTTCTGGAGATTAGCTAGTGCCGAACGGTCTCAGCTGAGCAGCGAAGTCCACAAATCCGAGTCTACGACTGGACCCAGCAAACCGTTGCCAAAGCAGCTCGATATCCTTAGTACGCGCGTTTCGGTGGTTCATCACCACCTTCTGGAAGTCGAGGAAGGAAATGTAGCCCTTGTCGTCCGACATGAGGAGGAAGGCGTCGAGGAGAGCGGTGGAGACGGAGTCGACGTCCATCATAAGCATCTTGCGGAAGCGTCAAGATTAGAAGTCGCCATTGGGAAGAGGTTCCTAGGGTGTAGTTTGAAACCTTTTTACTAGGAGTAAATAGTCCTAGGGAGGTGTTTGAAAATGAAATCTTACTAGGAGTAAATACTTAGTCCTAGGGTGTTTGAAACCTTTTTACTAGGAGGAAATACAGCTGGAATTGGAATTACAACTTTGTAATGGCCATCCCTTTAGAATCTACAAATTCTTTCCACCATAATCTTGATCTTCAGCGACCTCAATGGCGAACTTCAGGAATTGTCTCAGCTTGTGCTTCTGCGTCAACGTCAGTCGGAACTCAGTGTCTCGGTCATCGCCGATAAGGTTGCAGCGGAAGGGCGTTCGGCACACGGAGCAGGTCACGGAAGAGCATCCTTCCATGGTGCGCTGGACCTGAACATTTTTTGGATGGGGAGTAGAGGTTGAAGTTTTTTTAGAATCTGGATTTTTTTTGAATTCAATTTGGACGAACCATGATGAGGAGACAGATGCTCCTCGACCTCTTCTATCCATGATGAGGAGACACATGCTCCTCGACCTCTTCTAACCCACAAAAATCCCAAAAATAAATCCTCCACAATCTATCAACTTCTAAAAAGTACTCATCTCGCTCTCACATCAAAGAACCCAAAAATAAATCCTCCACAATGAATCAACTTCTAAAAAGTTAGTACTCTCGCTCCACATCCTGGACAGCTAACTGTTGACCGCACGACGTACAGCACGTTCATGGTCTCAGCATCCTCCATAACGGGCTCCACATGTTGGGTCTCCTCGCTCTGTTGCGGGAACAAGGCATGGGTCAACTCACCAAGGCTGAGTTGGCCTTGTTTCAGCTTGGCGGCATCGCCTTTCTTCAGGTCCCGGAACAGTTGGCAGACACCGGAGAAGGAGACTGGGAGCTCAGAATGCATGATCTGCCAGACATCAGTGTCGGCGATGTACCTGGTGTTGTTGGAGGGGAGGAGGATAGTGAGAGAGAATGAGAAAGTGTGTTAGTGTTGGTCCCTGTGACTGAGTGAGTAGTAGAGTGTTAATATCTTAGGATCATTTATGAGTACAATGGCACCGCCCTGTTTTACGCAATATATTAATAACGTCTAAGTAAGTAAAAGAAGATATAACTAAATATATAAAAGAGGAAAAAGCTGCAAAGGAAACAAAAGCAACTTGTATTACCCCTTTCCATATCGGTCAAACCACTTGAACGCTGCTTCCAGGTTCACGCCTGCTTGCCAGATCTGCTCCTTCTCGGATTCTAGCATCACGTCGGTATCCATCATCTTGCACAGAGTGTCCGCGACCTTGGTCAAGTGGTGCTTCTGGCGACGATGGGTCAACAGTTCGCTTTCCTTGAAGCCCATGTTGTCCACGTTAATATCCACAAAAGTCGTGGTCTTGGACATGCGTGGAGACATGACTCGGCTCATGCTTCGCTCCTCGTCGAGGACGGAGGAATAGCCACCAGCGAGATTCGTCATGCGGGGAGACGACATGAAGGATGAATCGTTGCCGTTGAAGGAAGAGTCGTTGCCAACAGTGGTGGACATCATGCTGCGGTTGTTCTTCATCGTCTGGCCTGGTGTGCGTGGAGAGAGAGAAGCACGCGGAGACTGTGGTGCCATGGAACGGGACGTCATGGTTGGACTCTGGCGAGCGCTCATCGGACGACTTGGAGCAGCGAAGCCAGTGACGGATTTGAAACCTGGTTTTGGAGGGAGAGAATATCCATATTGATGAGGGAGAGTGATGAATGTAACATATTTTCGAATCGAATTAGAACAAGCATTCTAACAACAACAACTGCTACGACCAGCTATAAATTGATGCACACAATCAAAAACGAAAGCGCAACAGGTTGTACAGACCAAAAGCACCCACATCAATGTTATCAATCGGTACCTCTCGGACTCAATCGATCCGCTTCCTCGGAGTTGGTGTGGCATTTGAAGGTCGTCCGGCAGAATGGGCAGGTGATGTTGGGGCAGGCGCCTCCATCACGCTGGCACATGGAGCCACAGCCAGGGCACATCGTCGAAAAATTGCGGATGTACAACTCGTTGAGGTAAGCGTCCGCCTCCTTGGAGGACAGGAACTTCTCGAACTCAGCGTAGGATAGCATGTCGGTGCCTGGTGGTGGTGGAAATGGGAGTAAATGTAGGAACTTCTCGAACTCAGCGTAGGATAGCATGTCGGTGCCTGGTGGTGGTTGTGGGAGTAAATGTTGTTGTTTTAGACAATGGGCAGAGGGTGGGACTAAAGATAGACTCTAACAAGATTTGATAAGTAGATTATCTGTTTGATGTCTAGGATTATTTAGATATGAGGATGATAAAGATCATTGTCGTGGTTGACTTGATATAGTTGTACTGGTTTAGATATTTAGAAATCTTGGTTGTACTGTAGATACCATCATCTTGTTCTAAGATTACAACTACCAGTATCAAAGTCAAAGGAAAGCGATGAATAGCATAAAAGAACTAAGCAGAGGACGAGTACCACTCAAATTGACCCTATGGAACAGCTGTTCCACTTGTCCGATCGTCAAAATTTCCTTCACATCACACAGCAGTCTGCAGACACCCAAGACCGACACGTGTGTCACTCCCGGTGCCGTCGACATCGATTGCAACCACGCGAACCCACGCTGAGCAATGTTGTTACGGTCCTCACGCCATTCGTACTCGAGGAGGCGCTTGCGACGGAGGGTTAGCTCGTCATACAAAGCAGTTTCCTGCTCCAACAGGCGCACGAAGTGGTAGCCACCGTCGCGACCCATTTCGCGCTCCAACATAGAGGAACCGCGACGACACATGACCAGGGAGCGAACACGCTTGTCCTCACGAGGGAGGACCAGCTTCAGGAAGTGCTCGTACCTGTAGTTGTAGGAGTTTTGCAGTGATACTGATATGAGGAACGAAAAACTAGACGTACATTTACATAGTGCCAGTTTTCACCTTCTTTTTAGGACATCGACATTCTAAATCTAAATGTGGCAGTAACTACAGATCAAATTCTTACCGCATAACTCCAAATGTGGCAGTAACCACAGATCAACTTCTTACCGCATAACTCCTTCTCCCATCGAATAGTGGTCGATCACTTTCGCCACGTCGGATTCGCGCAGCATCGACGTCTTGTAATACTGACGGTTGAGCCAGATGATGATGTCCTTCGGGGTTAAGACTCCAGAGGTCATCGGACGCATCTGCATGGCCTTGAATGCAGTGTAAGTTAGAGGTGTACTTGTAGGGGAAGATTCATCTTCTACTCGGGGATGAAGATCATCTGGGTGGAGGTGCCATGATTTTCCTCGTGTTCGTGATGTCTTCTTTCTCTACTTCCAGATGACTCTGGAGGAGATGAATTATGAATTTTTATTTTTACTTCTAAATAATAGGTTGTTTTCTTATTTTAGATTTAGAGATTACGTCTAGCTTTTGCGAAGCCATAAGTAAGGTTCGAAGTCTGGGTCCTCGCACATACGAGCACGGATGAAATCGATTTCAGCTTCGCCATCCGCGGCAGCTTTCAGCAGACCGCTGATGATCACCTCTTCGCGAGCGTCCAACATCGTATTTTTTTTTGGTCTAGATGTAGAAGATGTTGCTTCTGCTCGTGGCAAGAAGACCAGATACGGAGACGATGACGAGGTCGTCGTGTGTATTTTTTTGGTCTAGATGTAGAAGATGCACTAGCTATAATGCTATCTAGCTTTTCTTTTTGGCGACTTACTTAGTACTAACTATTCCCTCTAGTTGTATCGTTATGATCGTTAATTTGCTCTATTCTTTATCGTTAATTATCCTCTCTATCCTCCTTTTATTACGATTTTTACTTCTAAATAATATGTTGTTTTCTACTTATTTCAGATTTAGAGATTAGGTCTAGCTTTTGCGAAGCTTTATAAGGGCCGTTGGCGACTCTGAAGAGTCTAAGAGCCGATTCCTAGAGTCTGCGTTTTAATTTGGAATTTTGGGAATATGATATGATGTCGTGGTCTGGTGTGATGATAGCGATAGATTAGCCTTACAACCACTTGTGAATCACAAACTACATGATCTACACTACATCAGATGAAGTAGAAGTAGATGATGAAGTACTAAAACAGAAGCTAGTACACTATTAAGACTGGCCGCCGAACTGGCGGGAATCAATGCAAGCTCCGTTCACCATAAGTTACTTGGGATATCATTCCAAAACAAAGAAGAGTCGTCGTTTGCGCAAAAAAAGAAAAAACAACACACATTTCTGGAGATTTAGATTTTTTAGATGTTGATGACCGATTGATGTTTTTTTTTGAAAAAAACGGACACTCACGTCGCTCTTCATATCAGCAGACTCGTTCTTTAGCGCACAAAAAAACGACAGAGTGCCAATTTATTAATTTGCCTCAGACAGACTCAGGTACTATCAGGCGTTGTTGTAGATTGACAAGCATAACCGGCGCCTTGTGGAGCTCTCTCATCGTCTTCGACAGCAAACAGGCCTCTCGATGCACCGACTTCTCATGCCTCACAGTTCACCGAAGTTGTAGAACATCAAGAACAACATCTTCCCATGCAGTTGTAGAACAGGACTCTTTCTATTCCTGTACATCGGATTTAAATCTCGTCGAACTGAACTGCTTACTTATCAGAGTTAATCCCTCAAGCTGACAGATGTTGAGTCCTTTAGATTTTCTCTCAACTTAACAGAGTTTTCCTCGAAAGCTAGCACTCTCTCCATCAGAGGAGACGAAGGACGAACATCGCTTATCTACATGAGAAAGTGAAAGCCTTCCTCAAGTTAGTACCGAATCCTATGTTTCAATTCAGTGCCGAAAAATCAAAAGAAATCTAAAAAAGATGCGTCAAACGACATCAAACACTTCCATCAGATTTAGATCTTCTTCAGTTCGAAAAGTTGACATGCATGTTGCCGTGGACAACTTGTTGTTCATCTCGTCTTTAGATGACATTGCACTTTCGCTTTTACCAAAAAATAAATCTAACGGATCACTCTTTCCATCTAAAAAAGAGCATTGACCACCTATTTTTCCAGCGCATTGACCACCAGCATCTAAATCATCAGCCTCATCGACGACCCAAAAGGCAACTTCTTCGTCATATTCTGGTATTCGAAGGACGTACTTTCCACGCTTTTTAATGCCAGGAAATCGTAGCACGTGGACAGGAGTCGACGATCCACTGTGGGACATAAACAGCTCTCCACCGGATGCCTTTTTTGGTGGCATTTTCGTCGTTATCTTCGCGTACAGCTGTCGAGTCGAGCTAAGGTGCTGCTCATGCTTTTGCTTGTTTTGCACCTTTTTAGGTTCTTTAGATTGCTTTTGTCGCACACTCGAATCCCCCTGATCAGCACGTACGCGTTGTTCCGCCTCTTCTACTAGAATCTCAAAGATTTCCACCGTATATTTGAAAGATTCATGTCGCGGCTCCACCTTTGAAGTAGACGCATCCTCTGCTTTTTTGGCTTTCGACGCAGCATTCTCCTTGTTCCTCTCCCGGAATCGATTCGCCCAATATAGTGCAACGTCAAAAGTGTGCAAATATGGAATCACTGATACCACATTTCCTCTAAAGTTTTCGCCAAGGGACTGCGCTATTCGGAAGGTTGCTTTGGTCAGCTTTGTAGATTTAGCATAAGGCTTCTTCTTCGGACGTGCGGAGAAATTTGTGGTCACGGGCACGACGTCCTTGTCGTCGTCTTCATAATCTAAAGAATCTAAATCTTCATCGATCGTTCTTCCGGTTCTGCTCTGACGAGTCTGATCCTCTGTTGAAGAGAAATCGTCGTACAGCTTACCTCGAAGGGGGACAGCCCCTTCTTCAGGATTCTCACGTTCGCGTCCACCTACGCCTGAACTTCCCCAATCCAGCCCTATGCGTATCGCACGCAACGGAGAACTGCTACCAGAGAAATGCATTATCCTTTCTTTCAGCAGAAAAGATTGTTGGCTTGTGTCGCATGATACTGGAATAGTTAATGGCGAATACGCACCGTCAAGGGAAACAGGAACGCTCATATAGTGTTGAAGTGTGAACGCTATTTTCAACGCTCCCGCTGCAGAACGATCAAAATGATGATCTCTGATGTGCGACACGGTCAAAGTCTTCAAAGCTTTATGTGTCCCCCCGTCAAGGATACGACTGATCCCTGAACCATCCTCCGTTCTTCCAGGAAAAAGGTATCGTTTCTGATTCTCCGATAATTTCACTTTCCGTGCAAAAAAGTATTCGTGCTGGATTTCTTGTTGCTCAAAAAAGTTATCATGAATCCATTTGGCGGCTGCTTGCAAAGAGGTAGATGCGGTAGACAGTCCGTGGATGTTCTTGTCCCCCTTGTTGCCAGTAGATGAACGTCCTCGTATGAAATCCTCTAAATACCCAGGACTATTTGTTCCTATCTCGTCTAATGGGCCATGGAAAACTCTTTCCATACTAGACGATGGAGGTTCTCCTTTTGCAGTATTGTGAACTAGGAAACCATTCAAGTGCAGGTTTGCATTGATGTGTCGATCCCAACTAGATTCGGAATGGCGGATGGCTTGGGCGAAGAAGGCCTCATCGGACTGGTACTGGGCTAGAGCGTCACGGATTAGATAGAGCATGTCCTTTCTACTTTCAGCAGGTGTGAAGATGTTCTTTACATCCGTGGCGGTACAACTGGCTGGTGGGATTTTGTAGTCAATGTCCTTCGTAGTGGGATTTAGATTCTCTAGATTTTCTGCTTGATGTGCTCGTAGTTGTGCCTGTGTCTGCTGCAACCGGTTGTTCCTAGAAGGAATCGTGTCCTTGTCCAACGTTAGACCGTTAAGAACCCATTCCCTCCCTTCTCCACCAGGCGAAAACAACAGCTCACTGTCATTGATGCTGTAGTCTGGATTTCCGTTATTTCCAATACCCATGCCCTCCAGGACTATTTCTTGCACAAAATCCCTCGCTAAAATGACCCACTCAGGCCCTCTCGCGAACCTCTGCCGAAATCTCAGAGGCTTGTGCATCGCTAAGGAACGTTTGAAAGTCATGGATACTCCTCCATTCATATTAGTTTTCTTGTAGTTCTCCTTTGAGGAAGTAGCCAGTTTTCCTTGCGCAATATCGTCATTTATACCTTTCACCTGCTTCAGAGTCTTCGCGCTTTCGTCACCATGATTCGAATCATCATCATCAACGCAGCTAAACCCTAAGGGTCTCGCACACATGTGCTGCCAACAGGGGTCCATCGCGATGAAGTTCCAACCTCGGTAGAGAGCTAGAAAGTTTTCGATGCCTGGTTTTAAAACCAGATGCGTCTCGCTAATCGGGATGAAAAAGTCGAAATTTTGCTTCAACAAAAAAGCCATCGCATACAGCTTCGTTTTCAACAATGTGTTCCCTCCTTTGACAATCTCATAGGATCTGGGTAGTATGAAGGTGTTTCGAGGTAGATTGTCGTGCACCTGCAGCTTAATAGAGTTGTTCTTCTTTTTATTGACCACGAGGACCTTCGCATCCACGTGCACGAGAAGAATGTTGTCAGAGGTGGAACCGACTATAAGCGGATGAAGGTTCCATATCGCTCGAGTATTTTCATTGACAGTGAGGAAGTAGGCTATCTTTGCAGGACCATTTTCTTGGTCTCTTGTTTTGCTCCTGTAGTTTCCACTTGCACCAACAACATCTCCGCCGTCAAGCTCAGGATAACATTCGAAGAAATCCATATTCATGGTCTGGTCTCGCATATGCGCGCACTGTGGAAAGGTGTTCACTGCGTCCTCGTACAGTTCTGAACAATAGAAATCCACCAGTTTGTTCTTACAGTAAGTGCTCTTTAACGAGGCCAATTCGATATGAAGGTCATTAACTGCTTTTTTCCGACACGGCGTACTGTAGTTTTTGTTTTTCATTTTCTTCCTGTTTTTTCTAATTGTACTAGTTGATGTTGAAGACGTTGTGGTTCTCTTTTTGGAAGTCGGAGGAGCTGCTCCTGCCTGCAAAGTAGGCAAAACCGTTTTCATCAGAGCCTTTGTCAAGTGGCTTTTACTTTGCTCATTTTTCGCCGTAGCCGCGCTGGCGCAAGCAACATAAAGACTGACCCACAAGAAGGTCACCAAGCTCCACGAAATGTGCAACATGCAGCAAGCCTGTCTAGGACTGACTGAAGACAATGGTATCTTCCGCGGTATCCCCAACATCTTGATGTCCTCTCTATTTCGTTTCTGATGGACAGCACTGCCAGTTCTGATGGACAGCACCGCCAGTGGAATATCCGAGGCGAAATAAGTACGTCTTCCGAAAGTCGTGTCCGAGGAGCTTTGATTCAACATAGGAGCTTTGTTTCACACTACCACCTTTCAAGGATCAAAGATGACATGCGATAGATCTTCGCTGGTTTCAAGGAAGACATCAAACTGAATTCAGCGGTTTAGACCACAACAACGAAGTGAACACGATGCAAAATTCGATGTCCATCAGTCGCACTCGTAACTACGCGCGAAAAGCGCAATAAATAACCACGACATGCGCTCCTGAGATATTATTCTTTCATTACAACTTCCCTAAACTACAAGTTAACTTCTACAAGAGGAACCTACAAGAACAAGCAGCAGATGAAGGTCTACTATCAAAATATTCATGTCTTCTATCAACATTGTTCATGATGAAGGTCTACTATCAAAATACAGATGAAGGTCTTCTATCAATATTGTTCATGAAGGTGTTCTATCAAAATACAGATGAAGGTCTTCTATCAAAATTGTTCATGAAGGTCATCTTCTATCAAAATATTCACGTCTTTTTCCTCACCTCATCCGCCAGTATTTGAATGTGATCCCGCAACCTCAAGTTATCCTCTGTCATTCCTCCTAGTTCACGTCTCAATTCAAGCAGCTCCTGTTGCAGGTCTCCATTCTTTAGTTGCAACTCTTCGACTTGGACTCTATTTGAAGAAGAAGAGGTTCCGGAAGTTTCGACTTGGACTCTATTTGAAGAAGAAGAGGCTCCCCCAACTTGAGAGGTTCCAGCAACTTGCGAGAAAGCTGAAGCCACACGACGACGGAACCAGGCTCCTGGAGGTGCTGGAAGTGCACTATTCGTTGCTGCAGTAGACGAGGTGGAGGAAAAGTTAGAGTCAGTCTGCTTCTAGATTGCATCTCGGCCCCCTCATCTTGACCCCTTTACTGCCCTTGTATGATTTCATAGGAATAATACAAGGGAAAAGGGGACCAAGATGCCGAGAATGATGGACACTAAATGTTGACCATAAAAAAGGTTGTCGCGAAGAACAGGGGAGTATTGTTGTGTACAAGTTGTTGTGGCTCGTTTTGTTGATGTAGTTGCCCGTCCCCGATACTGAGTTCGGATCCAAGTAGGAGCTGCTCATTCCCACCGGACGAGCTGGTGTCATCGTTCAAACTTGCCAGATCTATCGAAATGATCTGCGAATTATCGCCGGTAGCAGCAACAGATGGCGGAGCTGGTCCCGAGGACATAGTACATGGTTGAGATGCTGCCGAAGGTGGCGGAGCTGGTCGTCCCGAGGACATAGTAGATCTAGACTCTACTTTAGATGCTACCAACATCCTTTTCAAGTCAGCTATTGTCTGTGCATCTCTAGCTTGTTGTCGGTCCCGCGCAACGGCTGATTCCTCTACCTCACGCCGAAGTCGGATTAATTCTTGTTCTAAAGCAGGCCCCTCCTTGTTTGCTGATGGTGATGAAGAAGCAGAAGATGTTGATGATGGATTTTTTTGTTGATTTGTAAGTGCACCATCTTCTGGCAGCGCTAGTTCTGTTGCATCTACGCTAACGCCCACGTCAACAACGCTTCGTGGGCTTCCAGCAGTCGTTGTATGTAGTTGGCCGTGACTGTTCGTCTTAGAGGTCAGCAGTCACTGGTCACTGACTCGGAACGGAAGAGACCACCTTCAAAGCTCTCCCCTTTTCCCTTCGTTTTGCGGCGTTCTCTCAAGGGGTCGCCTCTGACCAACCCCAGTGACCAATGAAAGTTGAGCCTTAATCTTCGAGAGTTGTAATAGATACTGTTTTTCAACGCGTTCTAGTTGTTCAAAAACGGCAGAGTTTGTTTTCGCAAGAAAATCTTCTCGAACCATGGGTAAGCGTTCTCGTTCCCATTGCAGATCGCTAGCTTCGCCATCGACTGCACCACTTCCACTTCCTTGTATAGAAGAAGATGAAGAAGACGTGGAGGTGGATCGATGTTTACTTGTTTCTTTATTCAACGTGCTGATGTCTTCATCCTTAGGAGCCTGCTTTTTCTCCTTCATCCCAGCTACTTGTTTTTTCAATTTTTTTTCACGTTCTGCCTGTAACTCGTTCAGTACACATCGGAGCTGAAACGTCTCTTGTGCGGCTTTCGCATCTGTCTCGAGCTGCTCCAGTCTCTTCGATGAGATCGTGACATTGCCTTGAATTTGATTTATTTGTTGAGCTTCTTGAAGACTACTTCTAGAAGGGATTTATTTCTTGAGCCTCTTGCAGACTACTTCTAGAAGGGATTTATTTGTTGAGCCTCTTGCAGACTACTTCTAGAAGGGGACAGATGAACCGAAGAGGAGGAAGAAAATGATACAGTATTACCAGTACTGGATGGCACTCCTTTCACAGGCGTTCCATGCAGCTGTTGGTTTTGATCAGTCTGACCACCTGGGGTCTTGCTCATTTCATTCGCACCATCTGCACTTCCTCTTCGTTTGGCTCTGGTATACGTCGCCTCGTGCTCCGCTACTCTTGCTGACAGCCGTCGCAATTGCCTCGTTTGCATGTCGACGACTTCTCCTGACCGCTTTAACTTTGCCTCTAAATCTGCAATGCGGATTTGGGAATCTCTATTAGATTGTCCTGAGTAAACCCATCTCAGTCAGGCAGCATTACCTCCACCGCCGCCAGTCACGCCTCCATCTGTTGTTTGAACGGAAAACGGGTAGCGTTTTCCGTTCAAAACTGGAGGATGGATATTCTCATCAAGCCTTAATTTTAGTTTCGCCCTCCTTCTCCTCCAGTATTCTTCTCAAGTCCAATAGTTCCTTCTCTTTCTCTGCCATCGCGACCTTGTTAGCTTTCTCGAGGCATAATTGTTTTCTCTCCCCCTGCTCTTGCATGGTCGTTGGTGAACTAGCTGTAGTACTAGAACTAGCTGTTGCTGTAGGTTCTTGTGGTCGTGAAGAAGTAGATGTTGAACTATGTTCTTGACCTACAGGTTCTTGATGTTCTTGTGTTCTTGATGTTGCTTCAAGTAATCCCGCTGAAGTAGAAGAACTAGCAGGAGCATGATTACTACTACTAGTGGGCGCCGGTAGGAACTCGGTAGGAAGTTCATCTGTCTGCGTCTCCACATTTTTGTGAACAACAGGTGGAGGCGCGACTGGCGGCGGTGGAGGTGCAGCTGGTGATGCCTGAGAAGAAATAGACAAGTAGAGATGATTTTGAATATGCTGATGCTCAAAGGACTAGACGGTGTGTAGTTAAAATCTAGTCTACCCCTGCATGATGTTGAACAACAAGATTTACTCCTACTCGATTCGAAAATTAAACGTTTTTACCGCTGCTTTCAGAATGAGCGAATCAGCAAATAGTTTTTTTCGAATTTTCTATACCTGAACATCGCCTCTCGATCCACCTTGCTCAGCACCAGGTCCACCACCAGGTCCACCACCAATGAAGCTCCTTGCCATTGTAATCGCTTCGTTTTCCTGACTCTCTAAGTTAAAGGTCGGCAGTCATCGGTCACTCATTCTGAAGGGACTACTTAGATTCCCTACGCCGCTCTCACTTTTGCCCTTGTTCTTTCCTTATTCTTTTTCTTCCCCTATTCTAATTCTTCCCTTAGTCTTCCTTTGCTTTATTTCCCTTGTATGTTCTTCCATTCCATTCCATTGATATTGATCGCCTTACGTCCTCCAACCTCAAAATAAAAGGAATGGTTAAGTAAATGTAATAAAGCAGGTTCTCTGGTTAAGTAAATAAATCTCAAAAAAAAGAAGATCATAACTAAACCTGCTTGGTAGACCTCTTGCATCGTCGCCAACTGTTCTTTCAACTCCCTCACCTCCTTCTCCAATTGTTTCTCACGAGCACTAGTTGAGACCAGGACAACTGGCGGACCAGACATCGGAGATGGCATGCCGTAGCCGTTCTTGTTCGCAGTAGCCGTTCGTGTGGCTGTAGTTTGTTCCAGAGGTCGACGAGTATGCAGAACTAGAGTTTGTATTAAAGAGTCCAGGAAACTGGTTGTATTGGGTGGAAGTAAACTATTTGTACTTACGATGTTGAACGAGGACATCAAGGATTTTTACATACTGAAAAATTAAAGCTGCTCGTTTTGATTTTTCTAGTAGAAGTAGATGATGTTCTTGTTTGATGATACTAGTTCTACTACCAGGTCAAGCACTAAGAAATGTGTCACAAGCGATTACTAATTTGCGTGTAAGGTAGTTGAAGAAAGGGAATCGCTCTTCCCTTTCTTCTACTACTTCTTGTTCTTTCTCTTATCGGATAAACAAGGATCAAGTCTATTAAGTACAGTTGCATAGTTTGTTGATCCTTGACGTTTCTACAAGAACTCCTACGTAAGTAGTTGCCGTTGATCCTGTCCATAACAGGAGGAGCACTCCTAGAAGGTGGACCACCTCCTACTATTGCAGGATTGTTCATTCTTGTTCCCAGTGGAGCTGTCAAGAAGTCTGGTACTTTCGCTAGTTGTTTTGACAGCTCTGCATTTTCGTGTTTGTACCGTAACAGTTCCGTTTGCAGAGTCTCGAAGTCCTCTCGGCGAAGTTGCAGGCCTCCTCGGCGAAGTTGATGGTGGTGGTGCTCCTCACCTGGTTCTAGCTCGCGACCCAGTTCTTGTGAGGACATGGACGACGACATTGTTCTCGTTCCCTCCAGCAATTGATCATGATGGTCGTGACCCACGACTTGAAGATCATGTTGTACTGCCACGAACGGAGTACTACCCACACTAAGAAGTCCAGGCGGCTCCATATTCGCTGCCATATTGGCTGCAAGTCTGCCGCCCATACTCTCTTGCCTGGGACTGAGCAAAGCTCCTGGTCTTGGTGAGGTAGGCACGCGCATCGGACTAATCCCAGGTGGTGCCGTCGTTCCCAAGGGAGGGGAGATGTCGGTGACTACAAATTAGAGATAGCCTCCTAATTGCAGCAGGTTTACCTAAGTTAGGTTAGGTTAGGTGTGGGTCCACTAGATAAACCAGCAGACTTCAGTGACTACTGAAGAGCCAAAAAGAACGAAAACAGGGGCTACGACCTACAGCTGGCACTGCTACGCTACCTAAGTGAGGACTGTGAGGTAGGGACGCGCATCGGACTAATCCCAGGTGGTGCCGTCGTTCCCAAGGGAGGGGAGATGTCGGTGACTAGGAATTAGAGATAGCCTCCTAATTGCAGCAGGTTTACCTAAGTGAGGACTGTGAGTAGATGTGAAATATATTTTCGTTAGCAGCTACTCCTACTAGCTTAGTATCAGTGTCAGTCAGTCCCTATAAATATTTATAATACTCCTGTTCTGAAGATGAGTTCAAATTCAAATACAAATTTTCTCATAATTTTCACCTCCAAGGGGCAAAAGTCTTCCTCCCACATCATGCCTCGTGGCACCCTCTGTACTAGAAGAAGTGGTGGATTTCGAACCACCAGCACCCAGGTCTCCTACACCAGTAAGCGGGTGATAACTGTCCTCTGAAGACGAAGATGAGTCTGAGGTCGTAGAGGGAGAGCGAGTGTTGACCATTTTTTTTCTCGTTGTAGTTTTGGCGTAGATTTAGATTTAGAGGGGTTCTTGCCTCAGCCCTGCGCATCAAGCACCGGATCAGCAGAAGTTATGATTGAGTTTCACCGCTGCCTATTGAATTTGACTCTTCAGCATGACCTGGAGTAACCGAAGCATATAATAAGAAGGGTGATGAATTTTTGGTGGAGCAAACCTACCTAGGAAAGATAGAAAAAATAGAGGAGGTACATATATCGGCTACTTCCCCATCGTCCTACACCTCTCAAGTTATTTGTTCAAGGGCCTCAATCAAGCCTGGACGCTACGTGCGTCGGAGTCATGAGATGCGAACTGTAGGTCTACTCGGCGGCGTAGCCTATTGCGAACGGCGAGGCTAGAAGATGTTATTTCAACCTGAACATCTTCTTGTCCAAGGTCTTGTGTTGTCCCTCTCGAACTTACGTTCTCACCTGTTGTTAATGCTGTTCATTTGGATGCTTTCTCATTTCTACTTGATTCTTCCGAAAAAGTATAATGGAGTAATACTTTAGCTCTCTAAATCCCTGTTGACTTCCAAAACGTGTATTTGTTCTTGTCACACTTCTACTTCTTTGGTCTTATGCCTCGTCGAATTGTATAAATATAACTACATGAAGATTACAGCGTTATCCGGCTTTGGTAAATAAATCTGATTGTTGCCTCTATGCTGGCATTTATCCAGTTCTTGTGATCATGTATCCGAAACCGAAATAATAGTTGCTTTGTGTGCTAGTTGTAACTTTCAAAAAGAAGATCTACATTTTCATGTGAAGATATGTATTCGAAAAACTGAAATAACCGAGTAACTACTTGAAATAAGCACAGTTAAGCCTGAACAAGGAAGAGGAGCCCTGTCAAACCTACCTACCTCCCATATTTCAGTCACTTACTCGGGTATTTTCAGTTTTCGAGTAGTTGTAGTCACCGACTTCTAGTTCTACAGCAATATAAGACATTGATTGTGATGAATGTGACCACGTAGCTGGAGGTTTACAACTGTTGTAGTAGTGGTACTATGGCTATTATCTAAACTGTTGAGCAATGTTCTAAGACTAAGTGGCGTTTGACTATGGACACGAAGTCTATATTATACTATGGCAGTTTTTCATTTCTGTGCATTTATTACTTCGGGATTTGCTCTGTGCATTGGGGAACCACTTCTGTGCAATATCAATGTGTCGCATACAAATTATCCTGTCGCGACCGCTAGGTGTTTATGGAAGTCTCGCATGAGTAAATAATATGGTTGAATTATTGGTCTAAGTGAGTAAAATGGAATTACTGATCATGGTGCAGTGAAGTAGAGGACAATATTTTTCGCCCGTTTATTTACTTTTTTGTCAAATGAATGAGAATCAATTTTTACCAAAAATATAAGTAGACTGCAAATAATGCATCACAATTGCTTCGAGAGCTTCTAGGACTAGATGCCCTCGTGAGCAGGCGCAGGCCATTCATCGGCGACAACCACTCATATGCACGCTCCTTCTTCCCTATTGAAGAATCCTGTTGTTTTCAGCATCGCGGTTTGCTGGTCTTTCACCAATGGCGAGTTCACATTTGGCACGACGAATTGCGGTTTCGACTTGTTCTTCATCGTCGCCGTTGAAGGTGGTTTCGTGTAGATGAAAAACCTGTCTTCCTCCGTCCGCTGATAGTTCGGTCTCGGAATGTGATGGTCATCGGTCGCATCCGTAGTGTGCCAATAGCGAGGCTCTTTCTCCCTCTCTATGCCGACCACAGAGGGTTGCAAGAATGGCAACGTCGACTGGAAGTAATCTGTCGTTGGGGAGCAGCATAGTGTTCTTGGAGATTGCTTGATTTGAAATTGATGTTGTTGATCATGCGTCGTGTTGAGTAGAGGTTTCCATGTGGCATATCCAGTTTGACAAGTAGAACGGCTACAACTCTGTGCTTCCATCTCCATTACGTCACCATCTTCACGTCAATTCAAGTTGAATGAGACCCATCATTCAAGAAGTTGAAGAGTCTTTATTTGTTTACTAGTACCGATGACGACGAGGTGGAGGTCAAAAAAAGCATAACGAACATACAACTACAAGTAAAAAGGTAGCAGCTACAACTAGGAAAACAAGAAAAAAAGAGCATAAGTGTTAACTATTCGAAAAACTGAAATAAGCGAGTAACTACTAAAAATAAGCGAGATACTGACGAGAAGGAAGAGCACCCACTTGGCGTTAAGCTAGCTCCCTTATTTCACTCAGTAACTCGGTTATTTTGAGTTTGGCAGCTACAACTAGGAAAACAAGAAAAAAAGAGCATAAGTATTAACTACAAAGAGCATAGGTATTAACTAGGAAACAAGAAAAGGAAAAAAAGAGCATAAGTATTAACTACAAAGAGCATAGGTATTAACTAGGAAACAAGAAGATCATACTAGGAAAACAAGAAAAAAAGAGCATACTCAAGTATTAACTACAATAGAAGTGCAACGTACCTTCAAACCATTGGCACAGCTTCTCCTTTTCTTGCATCACTATTCGATGCATTTGATCCTCGGTCAGAAGTCGGTTATCCAAATTGATATGGCCCAAGTCGTCTAATCTTGCCAATAGGAACTCGTCTGTATCTTAGAACCCTCTAATAGAGGGTACTATATATGATGACTTAGTCATAAGATATAGACTATATCTTATGACTTAGATCTATTATCTTATCTATATCTTATTAGACCTATTGCTAGTAGTCCATCTCGAGAAGATGAGATACAACCACATTCTGCTGCTGGAGGATACCTTTTCTGAATTTTTCTTGACATGATATTTCCTGGATTGAGGACATGGTACAGCCTGCTCCGCAGGGTGCCTTTTCTTTCCCCTTGAAAGAAAGAAAAGCCTCTCTCCTAGGAAGGATGACTTCATCTCTGAAGAAGACGGACAATAATTAGGGAGCCTTAAAAATCGTACCGCATCTTCACCACGTTTATGAGTCGTTCCCTTATACCCTCTCGGAAGATGAGCTTGTGGCCTATATTAGAGCGCAACACCCTCTTCTCATCGTCCATCTGGAACCAAGTCCATCCTGAGTAGACCGTTCTCCGGTTGAGAACGTCTCTCCCAGGATCATGCCTTCCCTGCAGTAGATGGACCATTTATTTTCCCAGGGGACGACGAAGCCTTAACTATAATGCTGAAAATACACGGAAACAGGCTCATCGGAACTTTCTTCTTTGCGAGTTAGAGGATTGATGCTGTTCTTCTCCAGTCAGCTGTTTTCTACGTGGAGGCTTGTTCTTCTACAGTCATCATAATTCCACCTCTCGATCTACTCTACGACGTTCCCAGTACTCCCTTTAGAGGTAGGTTTTTGGTGTTCGTTTATCCCGCTTGTTATGGCTGTCCTCCTTAGGAGAGCCATAACAAACGGTATTAACAAAAGCTGCACCTTTAACCTACCCTGCTTAATAAACGGTAACAATAGCATCTTTAACCTACCCTGCTTAATAAACGGTAACTACAATAGCACCTTTAACCTACCCTGCTTAATAAACGGTAACAATAGCACCTTTAACCTACTCTGCTAAATCCTTACTACGAGGACGAGGAGCTTAATCCTTACTTCGTATTACTAAGAGGACGCCATACCTATAATGCGTCACATTTTCTGCAGGCCTACTGTCCTCGGACTCGAATTCGCCTAATTCTTCTAAATCCAGGTTTGCTACCATGTGCAACGCTTCGAATTGAGCGCCCTTTTCCCTGTAAGAGTGAATGAATCAATTTGCCTAGCAAGAGGTCGTGAGGACGGTAAAAAGAGATCCGAGGTTTTGCGAACAAGTTTGACGAGTCTGAATGACGAGGAAAGGTTCTAGTACATCTACACCGACCCCGATTACGTTTTAAGGTACCTCTTACATGATCCTCGTTTTTCTTCATCAGATCGACGAGTCTGATGAAAAGCGAGGATGTAAGAGGTGCCCCAAAATGTAAACGGTGTACTAGAACCTTTCCTCGTCATTCAGACTCGTCGATTGATTGACTGATGTGCCTGACGAGTCTGAATGACGAGGAAAGGTTCTAGTGCACTATTTACATTTTAAGGTACCTCTTAGTCTTACATGATCCTCGTTTTTCATCAGACTCGTCGATTGATTGATTGATTGATTGATTGAGGTGCCTGGCAAGAGGTCACTTTTGAGGATTTTGTCTATGTAGAAGTACAACCACTTGCCTTCTCAACATCTCAAGGTTAACAACGACTATGTAGAAGTTACTAGTACCTCTTACATCTCGTTCCGCCACTAGTTGCCTGCATGAACGCTGTGACATAGTTGCATTTTAGTGGTGGTATCCTCGGAACTGGCAAGGAGAAAGCCTCTATGTCGCTCAAGATTTCCGATACCCTATGCGTCTTCGCTGGTAGGTCGCAGTAGTACGCCAAAAATATTGAATGCTTCATTCACCTCATTGAGTGACAATGTAGTCGAAGATAAGGGAATGGGAATGCCGTGGTTCCTACTGCTAGTAGCAAACTACTACTACTACTAGCTACTAGCTACTAGTACTGCTACTAGTACTTCTTGTACTAGGTGGCCCTTCTTAATATTTTTCTTATTTACTTATTCGATTTCGAAAAACTTCTGAAATAACCGAGTAACTAATGAAAATAAGGGAGATCATACTGAAAGAAGAGGAATGTAGTCAAGACTCTCTTATTTCAGTCAGTAGCTCGCTTATTTTGAGTTTTCGAATAGGTGGAAAGGCATTCGTCCCCTATGACTTGGGTTCTCAATGAGCGGCATCATACAAATATCTCCTCCAGCATGACCTCTATCCTGTCATTATATCGCACCCTGGCAATATGCACGTCGTGCTTGTTCACCTGGCATGGGAGATAATGACGATGGAGAGGAAGATCAACGTGGAAACACACAGCAAAAGTAACGGCCATGGGGATGGGAGAGGACGCCTAATGAGCGACGGGAACAGCAGAAGTTGTATGTTTTGAAAAAAAAGTATCAAGTTGTTGTACCATCAAAGCTTTCCTCGGATCGCAGCTCATGACATAGTTCATGAACGTCTCGTAGCCTTTGCCTAGACCCCTCTCCAGCTGCTCAAACAAGTCGTCCACGACCTGCGTAGGATCATAGGTCTGCTTCTTCCTTCGAACTTCAAATTGGTTGTCGGAGACTTAGAAAAATCTAACTTTTAAATGATGTAAATAAAACTCCGTGGAATAAATCGTCTGTTCTTGAGTCGGATTCGGATACTACTTAGTGGACGACGGGCCTTAAGATGGGCAGCGTTCGCATTCTTGGACTGCCAGGGCGTGCATCCCCTGGATCGTCCCTGCTTGCATTAGAAGACGAAGTAAGAGTTCCCTCGTGGTGATCATGATTTTCTACTTCCACTTTCTATTTTCGACGCGCATGATCAAGAAGAAGCTGGATCTTCTTGCTTGATGCATGTTTTTCACCCATGAAGATCAACACTTTTTTTTTTTGAGACTACAGTATTTAATTGTTATCTAAAAACTCAGCTAACATTCTTGCCGTAAGAGACTACAATAATTGTTATCCAGTTCGCACAGGGCACTGTGGAGACGGAGGAGGAAGCGCAACTTCATGTAGAACATCACCGTAGAAAAGTGATTCGTCGGCACTTGGCAGAACGCTTCTGCTGTGTTTTAGAGGAAGCCGAAGCCTGGATGAGTTCAAATATGCTTTGAAGCTGGAGATGAGTGTAATCTACATCTAGTAGACAAATGCTCCCTGGGAAATGCTAAAAATATTCGTCCACGTTTGATATAATTGATGGTATTTTTATAAGTACGTTCACGTTTAATATTCTATTGATGTGATATATATGGGTGGTGGAGCCAAACTAACTAGGAAAAGAAAAGGAAAGATTTAGTAGGTAAAGGATAGAAAAGTGCTGCAGATACATATTGTAGTATATAGTTAAAACTTAATTCAATTCATCCATAAGTATTGCAATTGGTTGCTCCTCGTGCAACGGGTGAGAGCGGAAGAAAGGTAAAGGAAGGATTATCTCCTAGGATGGCGCGGTGGACCTGTCGTGGTGCGTGTGGAGGTCGTGGGAGAAATCACGAACATCATGGAACTTCTATTCATTATAATATATGGGTGGAGCCAAGCTAACTAGGAAAAGAAAAAGGAAGGATAGTAGGTAAAGGATAGAGAAGTACAGATGAAACGAATCATGATTCATGAACAAGTTAAGTTTTCAGGAGAGTCGTTAACACTCATCTATTTCTGAAGATTCGTAATTCCTCAACCTTAATATGGCATGCCCAAAACTTCGACTTCCACCTTGTGTTGATGATGCAACTACTTAGACTCAAAGTAAGACAAGTCTGCGGCGGACACACAAGTGCGTACAAAAAAGCTTTCTATATGATCTACGGAACTCAAACCAAGACATAGACAATTTCGTAGAATTGATACAAAAGTGCTTTCTTCTCCACAGTGCACTTCCACTCTGCCAGGCACGCGCTGTCGGAAATTCGTTTTCCTATTAGACTAGATTTAGGATTTGGTATAATTAATAATTAGACTATTTCAAATTCGAAAAAGGAGACCTGAGCGAACATTGTATGCAGCTAGGGAATAATCTCCTAGCAGCTGCATACTCTTACTCGGTTACTAAGGTGTGCTGATTAGCCTAATAAGAGGGTCTTCGCGTTTCACTCTCGCCAGCGGCAGAGTTGTCAGTGCGACGCGCACCATGCAGCGCAAAAAGCGCTCGCCTGAAAAAGTAAGCCGCCGAGGATCCCCGCCCGCGGCGCCTTGCTTTGTCACATATCCCCGAGCCCGAACACGACCGGCGGCGCGCCTTCTCACATTGCTCACCCATTGCTCCCCACCTGCGCAGAACACAACATCCGAAACACACACGCCACACCAATCGCCGCCCGCAATTATCCGGCGACGGGGCGGGCGGGCTGCTGCAGTTGCGCCACCTTGCTTCCCCTACTTACAGCCCCCGCTATGGGCGCGAACAATGAGAGACCACAGCCACACGCAACGAATCAATTTAGCACGGCCCCCCCGCGCACCTTGCTGCCACGACAAAGACCAAGCTGCCAGAATAACCGTAAGACCCCGCGGACGCATCCGCTACCTGGCAAAGAAGCGCCATCCACTACCGGCCGCCCAAGTACGCAGCTGCACGCAAGACAGAGCGGAAAGACAGAGGGGCCGGCTGGTCCCTCTCTCACGCCATTGCTTGGGCCAGCCATCACTTACCACGCACAGCACCCGCACGCACGGCGGGGAAGCTGCGCTGGTCCCCCCCCCGCGTCCGCACGCCGACAAGCCACGCCGCCACCTGCCACAAAGCAAAACAATGCCAAACAACCACGCACAAGACACCGAGGACGGCCCGCGCCTAAAGAAGAGCCGGCGCCGCCGCTTCCCTAGTCCCCCGACCGAAATGACAAAAAGCGGCCCCCCCCGTCAGTCGGTCTCCCTCTCTTCCTTATCCGAACGAGACAGAGCGCCGACACCAATAGACAGAAAAGAAAAGCCTGCCAGGCAGGGCATAGACACGGAGAAACGAGTGGAGCAAAAGCTGCCAAGCCCGACGCGAAACAACCCATGCCACAGCGAACCGACGCAGCCTCGCACGCTACGCACCCACGGGCACCCGAGCGAGCGAATCTCACTTTCAATTTAGTCGACGGGCGCGGGGGGGCGCCGCAGCCAGCCGACAAACAAAAAACAAAGAACGAAAGGCCCACAAAAAAGGACGAAGAGACCAAACAGCAGACACGAGTAGAAGGAAGAGCAGCCGGGGCCCCCAGGAGTCATTCACAAACCCAACACAGCGACAAAGAAAGGCGGCTCCAAGGTGCACAAGCCTGCCCGCCAAACCGAAGCAAAAAAGGAGAAGGCACCACCGTCGAACCCTACGAGAACTCACACACTGCCCGCCCGCCCACGCACGCGGCCACCGGTGCAGCGCACCGAAGAGCATAATCGCGGGACCACCTCCACCCCACTTCGAATTAGATAGACGAAGCCAGCGAAAGCAAAAGCAGTCAGAGGCCGGAAATAGCTCACCCAGCCACCCCAGCGACCGATGGGGCTTCAAGGTCAGCCTACAAAGCTGCATGACTGAACGAACACTCACGCACGCAGTTAACATTGGCACCCGCCCCGTTTGAAACGAGGGCGCCGGCAGTGCTGACGGCCCGCAAGGCTCCAGACATAACAACCAAGGCGACCCACTTATCATCGGCGACAAAAATCACCCAGCCAAACATCCCAAGCCAGAAGAAAAGGCACAGCGGCGAAGCCCTCGACCCAAGCGCCGACCCAGTGCCCGCCACGCGCCCTCCCCCATTCACCCACACAACACAACCCTGCGCGGGGACCCCTTCACAAGTTGCAACGCGAAACAAAGCGAGGCCCCCCATCCAACAGCGAGCGGCAGCGAAGACGACCTGCACACAGCACAGAAAACAGACACCACCTAACAGCAAAATCGAGCCGGGAGCGAAATTAATAATATGACTGAAGAACGACCGAGACAGCAAGCCAACACGCATGGCGCGAAGCTCCTCCGCGAAACAAAGAGAGAAGGAACGAAGACCACACCTCCCAAAGACACACCCACCCACACACACCGCCGCCCCCAGCTTCATCGAGCTAAAAAGCACTCCCCAAGGGCTGGCCACTCACTCACACGAACAAACAGCGAGAAACGCACTGGCAATCACCTGACGACACAGAGAAGAGGGGGCCCCACCCCATGGGCAGGCAGCCTCACTTACTTAGATTAAAACAAGAAGCACCCCTACCCTGCGCCAGATTTTCACGCCCCGACATGTACAGAGAAAAGCACCCAGCGCTTTGCTGGCTCCGGTGTGTCATGACTAGGCAAGTACGCCCAAGCTGCACAGGTGCGAGCCATAACGAATACGAGACAAACAGCGCCCGCCAGTAACTACTTCCCACGCACCCGAAGCAAAAAGCAAGCGCCTCTCGTTTTTAATCTCAGTAGCCAGTGCCGTGAGTGGCCCAAGCTGCGGCACGCCTCCCTCGTTCGCTCCTAAGTCACTGCCTTAGCAAGATGAAAGCCACGACAGCGAGGGGCCGGCGCCAGGTCCTTCGGCTCATGTGTTTCTGTTTGCTTTTTTCTTTGCAGAAACAAGCACGACACGCGCCATCCGCTTCAGCGCGTGGAACTGATACCAACACCGGCCACAAACAAGCCACACCCCTGCCCCCTGCTTAAATTTTTTGCCTCACGCACCGAAATGACCACACTCGCGGCCCCAGCTGCCAGCTTGTGCCAGGGGCCTGCTGCAAAAGCTGCGCAGCGTATATTTTTAAAGACAGAAGCGAGCAAAGACATGCTCTGCATACTATATTAGACACCAAAAGAAAAGAAGAACCACACACACCACCCGCGCCTGCTTGGTCATTTCGACACCAAGCCGCGCGCGCGCAGCGCGCGCTTCTGTTTTTCCATCCGCGCGCTTTTTTTGCGGGCTCCGTTTTACATGCAGAAAAAAACCAAGCGCACGCAGCGCGCCCCCCTAGTTTTTTTTTGTTTTTTCCAAGTGAGAAGCTTGACGCGCGAAAGCCTTCCCCCTCTGAATTCTTGGCGCTACTACCCTCCGCCCTTGAAATTGCTTGGGTGTTCGGGGGGTCAAACTGCCCCCATATCGCAGGGGGGGTTTTCAGTGAAAACCCCCCCCGCGATATTGTGCGAAAGTAGCCCCGGAACGCAGTTCCTTGAAGAGAACGCGTTCCGGGGCTACTTTCGCACAATATCGCAGGGGGGGTTTTCACTGAAAACCCCCCCCGCGATATGGGGGCAGTTTGACCCCCCGAACACCCAAGCAATTTCCAAGGGGGAGGGTAGTCGCCCCAAGAATGTAGAGGGGGACAGCTTTCACCATATAATTTTCCACTTAGAAAAAAGCCAAAAAAAGTAGAAGAGCGCGCTGCGCGCGCCTCTTTTTTTCTTGCACAGAAAAGCCTGCAAAAACAAGGCAGAAAAACAGGAGCACACGCGCAGTGCGCGCGCCTATAGAACGAAGGCAGAAACCCAGGCGAGCTGCCTGGCCCCCCGTTCCTTTCCCGTCGCTCTGCATACTGCCAGAGAGGCAGACACACAAGAAAAAGAGCGACCCCACCCACGCAAACCGAGGACACCCACAGACAGAACCAACAAAGCAAGCACGTGGCCCCATCTTTGCGCGCCTGTTGCCTGTTGCGCTGGTTCACTTTGCTGCACCCTACCCGGAGGAGGGCAGCCAAGGCCTGAGAATGAACCTGGGCAAGCAGCTGCCAACTACCTGCACCCGACCACCAAGCCGCCAGCATAACCAGCGCGACCAAGGGGAGCACGTTGCTCACAAAAGTAGAGTGGCCGACAGCCTGCCACAAGTCAGAACAACAGACACACACCACGCACCCAAGCCAGCGCGCCGCGCCGTGTGTTTCGCAATCGTTTCAATCAGCAGCACCTTCTGGGTGCCTCCATCTCCATGGTGATGCCAATACCATAGCCAACAAGCCCCGAAAACAAAGAGAAGAGAAGCCCCGCACATGGCGCCCCTGTCTCACTCCAATGATGCAACACAGAAGACGAAAGCACTGGGCCGCGCCAAAGGTGGAAGGCAGTGAGTGCCACTCGCCTCCCATTTTGAGCCGCAGAACACTACACACACAGCGCACCCCCCACCTCCGAAAGAAAGCCCAGCCAAGCCCCGACACAAGTTGCCCCACTCCGCTGCAGAACCTGCGACACCAAGCAGCCGCACGCCGCAGCGCAAACCTGACGGACCACGCGCCACCTGTGCCCCTCACTGGGCACACCCACGAGCGATCGACGGAGCAGCGGCTCTCAAATGCGAACGAGCCGACAAGCCCCAGAAAAGTGAAGGCGCGGCGCCCTCCTAGCGGCGGCGCCGGGGTTCAAGCTGTGCCCCCCGCTTGGCTTCTCCCTCGTCCTCCATAAGTTGCCCAACCAACACCAGAGAGCAGCGAGGGGTATAAGCTCTAAAACACACACCAAAAAGCAAAACGAACCACGACGCGAGGCCAGAACCCCTTGCCCTGCCCATGGGCGCTTCTGCGTTTTGATGGTCTCGCGCTGGCCTGCGTCTGCCCCCCCGCTGAGCTGCTTGCGGATGAAAGACATGACACCGACGACGCCCGAAAGAAGACCAAAAAAAAAAGACAACAGCTACAATCTATCAGCACACACCCCAGAGGCCCCCGCCTGCTTGGGCTTACTTTCTCTCCTTTTAGGAGCAATAGCATAAGCATCACCAGCGCCAGCAAGTTCCCTCGGCTTCGACGCAGCCCCCAAGGAACAAGAAGGCGACACCACCTCACGCCGCTCAAAGCAGTCACCCCCCCAAATCACAAAGAAGCCGCAAAGCGCCGCGCGCTCTCATGGCTTTAGAACAAAGAATCAACTCCGCAGGCAGGTCCACCACCGAAGAAGGTAGCTGCCCTAGCCAGGGGAAGAGAGTTCACCCACGGCCCAGCGACAACAACGAACGACGGCGCAAACAAGGCGCTACCTTGCGAGAAGCAAACGACCCACACCAACCAAAAGCACCGCGGCGCCATTACCTAAGACACACAACAGCAGCCGAAGAGCACCCGAGACAGAGAAGACCAGGCAAGGCCTTCCGATCCGTGTTTCCGAAAAGGCTCCCGATGTTTACAACTATAATCCCCCAAAAGCCCGCCACCCCTTAGCACGCACACCAGCCCGCTCACCCAGGGGCACCCCCTAGCTTTTCAAGAAACGCTACACCGAAGCAAGCTTTGGCGGGTCCCCTGGTGCACTGCGTTGCCCCGTAGGCAACACGCGCGCGCCCTCCACGAAAAAGCATAAGCGAAGCCAACCGAACTCGACCAAACGAGCAACGACAAAGAAAAAGCACAACAAGCGAGAGAGGCTGGCCCCCCACCCCAGAGCCGCCTCCAGGTAGTTCCAACCAAGGTGCCCACGTTCTCCCTCGATGTATTACCCCGAGCCTGCAAAACCCGGCAGCACCCGCTTCGGGTTCCGCTCTCCTTCAAACAATCCAACGGAAGCCACACCCCCACAGACACCCGAGACACAACTACACACAAGCCCAGCCAGGTGGCACTCGAGTTTCATTAAGACGGGGCGCCCTCCCTGCCCGCAGAAACAAAGAGCCACACAGCTACACCATGCACCGTCCCCACGGCACCGCAGCGGCAGCCCCTCGCGTAGCCCCGCTCAGTTACCTCCCCGAAAGAGTGAGCCAGCGAAACTATTAACATAAGGCCCCCCCGCTGCTTCACGCGCTTCACCTGCCCCGCACAGCAGACCCCGACAAAAGCAGCGGAGGCGCGCCACCTATGCACGCCGTCGCCCGCTCTGTTTGCTACCATCGACCGACACCCACGGGGGCGGCGCCGTGGCGGCTTTGTGAGTGCGCTCTGACTGGGCGGCCCCATGCCGCTGCGACGGAGTGGGCGAGCCCATGACCACAAAACGAAGGACCCCGTCACCCACGGAAGCTTTGAAAGGCTTGCCCCTGAAATAATACGCGCGACGGTGTTTGTACCAGGAGAGGGGCCGGCGCCCGTGTCAGCTCTCATTTCTGCGAGAGTGGTCGCGGGGAGTCACACCACAGCGGGGCGGCGTGGTGCATTCAGTCTGGACGCAGTGAAGGAACAGCCCACGGGTGTGCGTTCTTCATTTCTACACGGAAGGGCGAGCGCACTCCGCGGGAGCGCTGAATTTTGCAGCCAGCCGAGGCGGCTTTGGTTGGGCACTATTCGCAAGCACCACGCAAGCAGGCGCGAGGCTGGCCAGAGTGCTTTTCCCCGGCTGTTCTGCACAGGAGGCGCGTGTCACTGTTAAGAACTCTGCCCACGAGATTCGAAGACCCTACTATTAGGAGTTTAAGAGTATGTTCTTGAGTAGTACATCGTGCATAACCCCATCAAACCTTCCAGCCCAGATACTCTTGGCGTTGAAGATGACTAGGTCAATCTCGGTAAACAATGCCTGCATCGTCAATATCTTCCCGACATCGGGTTGTTGTAAATCGGACGCTCGTCGACGCTCCATTTTTTCTTATTCTTTATTTTTAGGATGGGAGTCAATACTTGTGGTGGAGCCAACCTACCTAGGAAAAGGAAAGATAGAAAAACGGAAGAGGTAAATATAATCTAATAGGACCAGTAGCAAAAAAATTGGAGCTGAAGAAGGGAATCAATACTATTAGAGAATCAATATGCTGCACATATTTACTTGATGACGTTGCGGTATTACTGTTCCCACGGGTGTGGCAAGAAATGGGGAGGGGGACGATAGGGTAGGATAGGATTTGTTTCGCCGTCCACAGTTTGACCTGTATCCTCGAGCGAATTATGCGTGCAGCCACAGAGGGACTACTAAAAAACGTTATTTATCTTCCAACTACCATTTTCTCTGATCCTATCACACTGGGGGTGTTCTAGTGGAAATGGAATGCTCCACTTCTAGAAAGTAAGACCACGTCAGGGAATGTTAGGGGAGATCCATGTCGACAGGGGAGATCGGCGTGAGGTCTAGAAGATGCACAACTACAAACTACAACTACGTACTGCTACTCACCAATTATTTCAATAGAGAAGATAGGAAGTGACCGATGACCGAGGCCGACCGCGACCAACAAGTGTCATTGTAGATACTGGGTACAACACCGATGACTTATCACCGAATGGCACTCTAACGTCCACAGGACAGGTTATTGATGACATCATCAACTACCCAGTGATCGATTTTTTCAGATTTGGCTCTGATGAGGAGCCGTGGAACAGGGCCTCTTGTTCTAAGTAGTTGTATGAGGAAAACGAGGCAAGAACATGGACAGGTGGAACCGCAAACTGGAACTCTACTACAGATCGTTTCTGAGAGTATTAGTTTGACAAGTGACATATAGGCCAGCTGTGTGTAGTTTCATCATACTGGATAGAAAGAAGGACAGCCGTAGATCTAAGATGTAAGTTGTTGTAAATACATAACAAGGGAACGATCTTGGTGCCAACTGCCCTAGTCAGTGTGTCACTTGTCTAACTTTCAGAGAGTACTAGACCGAATCGGGCTGAGTTTTCTTTTCTTTCGGGATCCTATAATACTAGCAGTTATTGAATTTGAATATTGATCATGATACACAGCTTGATGTAGTATTTGACGCTTGTTTATCTTGTTTTATTACGCACTTTGTTGACCTACCAGCATGGGGTCTCCCATATCACAATTATTGAGTACAACACTCATGAGCGCGTCCTCCTAACTTGGAAGGCCAATAATCCCTCTTAGTAGAAGCAAGTTTCTCACCAGCATTACGCCATCCTATCCTCATTTTTTCTTTTCAAAATAGGTTGTAGTTCGTAGTTAATAGTTGACGTTTTTTTATTCATTCTCATTCCACATAAACAGCATCCAGAGGACCACTCTTGTTTGCATCGAGAAGATAACTTTGTATCGGAGGAACTTCATCACGCAGAAAACAGACAGAAGAAACATACATCATTCTCATATATGATGCAGGGAGGGTGGGCACCGCCTATGGATAACAAAACTATGTATAACTCTTTCTTTCTTGATACAACTCATTCGTTAAGCGATAGCCTCAGATGATTTCAGTGAGGTAAATAACCAACTAATAGCTTCAAAGGTGCTGAAAAGTTAAGTAAATCTAGGACGAGTAGGCTGGCTGTGTGTTTCATCATAATAGATAGAAAGAGGGCCAGCCTTATGGGTCTTAAACGTAGTTCTAGTTTGTTGTAAATAGGTAACAATGTGTCACTTGTCTAGGTCTTACCCTCAAGAACCCTAATCTTGGTTGTGTAAGTGTCTAGTCTAGTCCAGTTACTCCAGGCGCCTTTGCCGGTTTCAAATGTTGTACAAATAGCTCACCTGCTGACTTTTCTTTTCATCTACATCTTAGTACGTAACTGAAGGACAATTGTAATCCTCTAAAAATAATCATAATCATTACTGAGCCTTTCTCTACTACTAATCGCGTTCTCATTATTACGAGAAGACTATGCTTGCGTCTAAATTGATTTCATCTCACAAACACAAATTTTGAAAAAACACCGACTTACAAATACCAAAATATTCTTTAGTCATTCTTGTTCAAGTGGAAATCAACTATATCTGCTCACAAAAATAAAAAGACCTTCGAAAAATACAACAGTACTGCAACGCACTTCCTTGTAGTGTATATTTCTTTGGTTAGTGTAGTAATCAAAATCAACTATCGAATTAGTTACTACCTCCGCGCAAGTCCTCCTGCTGAGGATCTGCTTGCGCAACCAGAGATGTAGCACCACGACTACTACTGCTGCCTCCGTGCGCGTCCTCCTGAGGATCTGCTTTCGCAACCAGAGATGTAGCGCCACGGCCACCACTAATACCTCTGCGCGCGTCCTCCTGAGGATCTGCTTTCGCAACCAGAGATGTAGCACCACGAATACTACTAATACCACTACTACTTCCGCGCAAGTCTTCCTGGCCGTCTCCTTGCGCCACGATACTTAGAACTTCCCTCAATTTTTGATCCCTTTACTCCTTCTTGCCGTATTAATTTGTATTACAGGGCAGCTACGGAAACGGATCCCGCAAGTAGAAAAAATAGAATTGCAAATATAAATTATCTAAATATCTACAACTTATTATAAAAAATTAATGCATTACTAAAAATACTAGTATCTATTACTAGTACCCCGTAGTGCAACAGTATTGAGGTCTCCCTACTTAATTAAAACGAAGAAAATATATTTTTGGAACCTCCCGACAGGTCAGAGACGAAGCCTTAAAATACCTCGGGTCGATGAAGAGTTCGCGACAAAACCTCCGAAAGATGAAGCGTTCGCCATTCCCGGAGGTGGCGGCTCGTTGTCGGAATAGACGCCACGCCCACGGTCTGATGTTATTTTTAGAAGGACGAAAATTTGTAAAAGTAATTAGTAAAAAAGTTACGTTAGGTCGTTGTGAATCATGCACATCGAAGTCCCCCGGCACATGGCTCGACTCAAGACTAGTAACATCTACACTTTCTGCTCATGTCATGATTGACTTGAGGAGACAATGCTTTCTGTTTGGAATTGGAAGATCCTTTCCTGATTTGATCCGACACCTTGCCCCCGCATGGAGCTCGCCGAACCTGGCAAGAAGGTCCACTACTTCTAAAGGCACAGAAATTACTCTTGATCATGTATCGCTGTTTCTATAAAGAGGGATCCTCATAACAGAGCCGTGGCAGTTGTCGCGCTGGTGCTCTCCTCGTCCGGATCGGCGTCCGCAGGCGATACTTAGACTACAAGATCACGGCAAGTCAAGATCAAGTATAGCATAGTCTCTAATAAAAGAAGCAAGGAGACATCTGGGCTCAAGTAGAGTCAACTTAGAGGGCCTCTTCATTTCTGAAGACTCTGAACACCTGGCTCATCCTTAGCTATGGGCCCACAGCCCCAAGCAGGGAACTTCTTTGGTATAGCACTTCGAGTGGGTCTATGCATTTTTACGGCATATCGGGTTTATCACTATCTCTATCCTATGACTATGTAGGAGAACAGGTACTGGATGACTAAGTGCTAGAAGTGCTCCCCGCACTTTCATCTTAAAGGAGATGCTGGACAGATTCTTGCTCGTCCACTTGCAGAGGGTCGAAAAGGGTCGAGAATTCTGAAGATCTGTCGTGCTCGTCACTAGTTGGGTCCCCACGTGCGCCACCGTGTTATGAATGTTGTTTTTTCTCCCCTCTAGAGCCAGACCATCGAGGTTGCCCTTCGGCTTTACAGTATAAAGGGAAATAGGGCAGCCCCGACGGTCGTAGGTAAGGATGAAATAGACACTGTCCATACGCGTCTTGAGAGAAGAAGCACTACTAGGTTGCAACCCATTAGGAGAAGCACTCCGACTCCCGCAACTAGAAAAGCCCGCCAGATTGGAAAGCGATTCGGCGTCCTCTGGCCTGCTTTTTTCTTCCCGCTCTTCTTGTGGATCATGAACGTGTCGAGTATGTGTTTTTCCCCTCTCCATCACCATCTTCGAGAGGCTGACTGTCTGACCATCCTGGAGGCAGCCTTTCAACTTCCAGCCACGTGTCACGCATGGGTTACGACCACCTCGTGCCAACAAGGTGGTCGTAAGTCTAAGTAAGGATGGAAAAAAGAAAAACATCATCATCCATAAAAGCGAAGTCCGTTTGGCTCCTGGTGCTGTCGTGGTCACTCTCTGGAACATGATGGAACTGGACGTAATACTAGATTTGGCAAGAATAGAGCTACTTATCATAAATACTAGATTTGGCAATACTAGATTTGGATAGAGCTACTTATCATAAATACTATTATCATTATCTGCAATGATGTTATAGTTATCTTAATATTATCAATTATCTAGTATGACATTTATTTCTTGGCGTCCTCTTTTCGTAGCTAGGTCCCAGTCCCACCCCGACAATAGTTTCAATATTTAACATAATAAGTATTCAGCGGGAGGCGTCCTTGAAGAGTTTCTTTCCTATTCGGCTAGCTAGGGCCTGACAGGTGGTTGCGTCTGCGTCCCCCTCAGAGATACTTACACCAGGAGGGGAATAAAAGTAGTCCTCACATGATATCACCAGAAGGAGAGTAAAAAAGTTAAAAGAGGGTCGAACGGATAATCAAATAGCTGAACCTAAATTCAATACACCAGGAGGTGAAGGAGAATAAGATGTAGGTTTTTGTTTTTTACTTCTATCTACTTCTACTCTACTTAATATGAATATCCCCTGGAAACTACCGAGATTCTTCAAGAGTAAGAGTGAACCCACCATAAAGGCGAGCTGCGTTGCTGCTACTTTTTTGGTCCGCGGGTAAAGCGACGAGTTGCTTGGCGGAGTCATCGCCCTTGTCTGTATCAGGTGGGCTGCCAGGTTGTGCCAGAGCGTCGCTCCCAGTGTCTTGCCCTGCACCCTCATCGACGCGCGCTGATCCGCGAGGGCCGGCGCCTGCGCTGGGGTTTGCTTTCGTCTTTGGCGTCTTCACATGCAGTTCACACACGCTTTGAACCTGCTGAAGACCTTCACTTTTCGGAAGGCGAAGGAGCTCACGGCATGCAGAGTGAAAGGCCTCGTCCTGAGGGCTAGTCGTTTTCACTTTTTGGATCAGATTGCGCTGCCCGTCATCTGTTAAAGCGGTCGCAGCAGTAGTCTTGCCCATCACGGAGGCTGCAGAAGTCTTTCCAGAAGGTGCGCCAGAGCCTGTGGCGGGCATTCCAGTCGATGTAGTTCCATGGTGTGCGTTTTTCGTGCCAGCACCAGGTGTGGGTGGAAGCTGCTGTATGGTTTCATCTTCATGCAGCTGTTTGCCATTCGCCGCTGGACTCGAAGGCGGGCCCACTCTCGCTGCAGGTACGCCGCGACCCTCCAACGGGTTGATAAATTGTCTACATTCTTTCATGACCCAAGCAGGAGCATCTCCGCGCTGAAGGAGCTGCTTGCATGCGTGTAGGAGGTCTGCGCCTTTACCGTCTTGGAGCTTTTTTATGAGAGCCGAGGTCGCCTGTGAGGCAAGAGCGACGGAATAGCCGCTGCCGCTGCCTGCAGTCACGATAGGTTCTGCCACGACCTCTGGCGCAGATGGGTGGGGCAGCGCCTCCTCTTCATGCCGCATGGGTGGTTTCCCTGCTTCCGGAGGATTTGGCGCAGTCGCTGGCATTGTACCAGATGCACCCAGTCTGCGATCACCTGGGGCCGGTGTCGGTGGAAGTCGTGCACCCTCAGCGGGTGCTCCCGCTCCGGCTCTGCTCCCTAGGCCATCACCACTCCCCGCGCCACTTACATGCGGCGGCGAGGCCGCTTCTTCTTCATCTTCTGGTGGGGTTTGCTGCCCTTTCTCGCGTGCTGGCTGAGGCTTGCCGACCGTCGTGGCCGCACGTCGAAGACCTGGAGCTGCCAAGGCCGACGCACCCCCTTCACGTCCCACAGCGCTGCTGCCAGGCTCTCCCGCGGAAGGCTGTCCTCGGTCCTCGGCGTCAGCGGTACTTCCTCCTGCTTCCGGGGTTTCTTTTGATTCTCGTGCGCCTGCTCGTGCTTCAGCTTGAGGCACGACATCTCCTCGAGAAGAAGCGGGTGGAAGACCGCTACCCCCCTCTTTCACGCCTGTAGCCTTTTGCGCGGAGGAGTGTTCTAAGGTGCCCCCGTCGCCGGTGGCTATCGAGTCTCCGGACGGCTGCGCCGCGTCTCCATTTGCTGCGCCACTGCCGTCACCACCTGCGGCATGGTCTTTCCTACTGCTATCGCCTGCGGCCTTCGCCTGCTTACTGGCCTCCCTTCTCGCCTTCTCTTCCGCATCCTCCAGAAAGCCTGTAACTTTTGCACTTGCCTCGGAGATAGCTGCTGCCAGCTTCTCTACGTCTGCGGCAGCGTCTCTGAGTATTTTCGTCGGGTCTAGGGTGTCTGCACCTGAGCTCGAGGATGCAGGACTGGATGAGCGGCCCTTTTCTGCGGTATTTTGTAGCGTCTCCTCGATGTCTCCGACGGCCTGTCGAGCAGCCTGGACCTGCTCCTCAAGCTCCTCTGCCGCTGGGCTGTCTTCATCAAGCTGCCTGGCCTCCTCCAACGCTTCAGCCGCCTTTTGATAAGCATCCTCAGCAGAACGCCACTGCTCATCAAAAATTCCCACCAGACCGATAGCAACCTCGGCTCGCGCCGCGGTGTCCGCCGCGACCCGCTGTTCCAACTCCGCTTCCGCCGCTGCAGTCTCTGCAAAGTGGACTGCAGAGGCCGCGGCGTCACGCGTTTCCGCACGGGTGCGCGCCTCCTCTACTTCGACGAGCTCCGCTGCAGTGTTCGCGGCCGTCCGCGCAGCAGCCGCAAGCGTGTGCGCCTGTTTGACAAGCTGTTGCCGCAGGGGTTCTTCGCCGCCGCCTCCCCTCGGCGCTGCCTTTGCGGTCACCTCCTCTGCCTTCCCAGCGCTTTCGGCAGTCGCCTTCGCAGCCAATTGCGCACGCTCGACCAAAAGGCCCACCTGCTCTGCTTCAGCGGCCAGGGTAGATGGTGTCGGACCGGAAGGCGGGCTCCGTCCTGCCTTGGTAGCAGCACCGCTACTGGCATCTCCTTGCCCCTTGTCGTCTGCAACTGCAGACTGCTGAGAAGCCTGCTCACCTCCTTCGCCAGCTGCTTGACGCTCTCCTCGGTTCAGTAGTTGCTCTGCGTGCGCGGTTTCAGTGGCGCCACCAGTGTCCTCCGATGACTGCTCCTCCCCAGTCTCTGCGACGCCATCATCTGCGACGGGCTGCTCCACCTCTCCAACTTTTGCCACCCCAGTTGCCGCCGGCGCCGTCGTGGTCGCGCGGTGCTTTTCCTGTAGGAGAAGTTTTGCGCCTGTTGTCCGGGTCTCTCCGGAGTTTGTTTCGCTACCTCCTGGCCCCCACCTCGCAGAAGCACCCTGGCCCCTCTCCGTGCCTTCGACCGATGCAGGCCCACTCACGCCACCACCGCCAGCAGAATCACCGCCAGCCGCCTTCCCTTGCGCAGTCGCTGGCATTGTACCAGATGCACCCAGTCTGCCATCACCTGGGGCCGGTGTCAGTGGAAGTCGTGCACCCTCAGCGGGTGCTCCCGCTCCGGCTCTAATCCCTAGGCCATCACCACTCCCCGCGCCACTTACATGCGGCGGCGAGGCCGCTTTTTCTCCTGGTTGGGTTTGCTGCCCTTTCTCGCGTGCTGGCTGAGGCTTGCCGACCGTCGTGGCCGCATGTCGAAGACCTGAAGCTGCCAAGACCGGCGCACCCCCTTTACGTCCCACAGTGCTGCTGGCAAGCTCTCCCGCGGAAGGCTGTCCTCGGTCCTCGGCGTCAGCGGTACTCCCTCCTGCTTTCGAGGTTTCTCCTGATTCTTGTGCGCCTGCAGGTGCTGCAGCTTGAGGCACGACACCTTCTGGAGGAGAAGCGGGCGGAAGGCCGCCGCCCTTCTCTTCCCCGCCTTCAGCCTTTTGCGCCGGGGATTGTGCTAAGGTGCCCCCGCCGCCGGTGGCTACTGAGTCTTCAGACGGCTGCGCCGCGTCTCCATTTGCTGCGCCACTGCCGTCACCGCCTGCGGTATGGTATTTCCCACTGCTATCGCCTGCGGCCTTCGCGTGCTTACTGGCCTCCCTTCTCGCCTTCTCTTTCGCATCCTCCAGAAAGCCTGTAATTTTTGCACTTGCCTCAGAGATAGCTGCTGCCAGCTTCTCTACGTCTGCGGCAGCGTCTCTGAGTATTTTCGTCGGGTCTAGGGTGTCTGCAGCTGAGCTCGAGGATGCAGGACTGGATGAGCCGCCCTTTTCTGCGGTATTTTGTAGCGTCTCCTCGATGTCTCCGACGGCCTGTCGAGCAGCCTGGGCCTGCTCCTCAAGCTCCTCTGCCGCTTGGCTGTCTTCATCAAGCGGCCTGGCTTTCTCCAACGCTTCAGCCGCCTTTTGATAAGCATCCTCAGCAGGGCGCCAGTGCTCGTCAAAAATTCCCACTAGACCGATAGCAACCTCGGCTCGAGCCGCGGTGTCCGCCGCAACCCGCTGCTTCAGCTCCGCTTTCGCCGCTGCAGTCTCTGCAAAGTGGACTGCAGAGGCCGCGGCGTCACGCGTTTCCGCACGAGTGCGCGCTTCCTCTACTTCGACGAGCTTCGCTGCAGTGTTCGCGGCCGTCCGCGCAGCATCCGCAAGCGTGTGCGCCTGTTTGACAAGCTGTTGCCGCAGGGGTTCTTCGCCGCCGCCTCCCCTCGGCGCTGCCTTTGCGGTCACCTCCTCTGCCTTCCCAGCGCTTTCAGCAGTCGCCTTCGCAGCCAATTGCGCACGCTCGACCAAAAGGCCCACCTGGTTTGCCGACCGTGCAACTTCGTCCGCCTCCTTTTGCATCTCCACAGCCTCACGCGCTGACCTTTCCGCGGCCTTGGCGGCCTCTTTCGCGTCGGTAAGAAGCGTCTCTGCCCGTGCCTGTGCCTCATGCACTTGTTTAACGTGCGTAACCGCTGCTCCAGTCTGGCGCTCATCAAACTCAAAGGCACCTACCAAAGATGCTGCACCCTTAGCCAGCACCTCTGCTTTCCCCACCTCGTCGCGAGCTAAGGCAGCCGAATTCGCAGCCTGTTTCGCAGACTGCTCAACAGCACGCGCAGCATTTTGCAGCCCCTCCTGGAGTCTCTGACCGACATTCATACCAGACACTTTTCCAGCAGCTTCTACCACTTCCTTCTCCGATTTGCCTGCACCCACAGCTTGCGTCCCAGCTGCTTCTGCAGCCGCTTTGGTCGCTTGAAGAGCAGCGGAGCACGTATCCTGGAACGCCTTCAGCGTGGCAGCCATGACTCTCGCGAAAATGTCGCTGAACTTCGCAACAAGTCCTGTAGCCATCGTCACCAAGCGCCGCTCTGCATCAGTTGCGGACTGCTGAAGAATCGCGCTGGCCGTCGAAATCTGCTCAGAAGCAGATGAAGGTGTGGCCACATCTTCCGCAGGGCTATCTATTGGGAGCGCGAAAGCGTCGACTCTTGCGCAAGCAAGACCCAGCAACACCTTTGCGGAGGTATCTGTGAATCTGGGGGACTGCTGCTCTGTGCTGCTCTGCTCAAAGGCGCCCAATACCTTCCGAAAATCTGCGCCCAACTCAGCATCTGCGTCGCCCTTTTCGTCTTGAATCCTGGCTGCCACGTCTTCAGCAGCCGCGGCCCCCACGATGGTAGGCGCTGCACCAAGACCGGCTGCCCACACACTAGATACGAAGCTCGCCGCCTGCCTGGTCTGTTCTTGTGCGGTGCTTGCGTGCTCTTCAATTTTTTCCACAGCCACTCGCGCTCGGGCGCAAGCCAGTAACGCTATGGCCTTCCTAGAGTGAAAGTTTACCTCCGTCGCGGCTGCTCCAGCGGCGTCACAAGCAGCGAAGAGAACGCTTGCTCTGCTCACGCCAAAGATCGGCCCTGATGCGTCGTCACCCTCTCCAGATTTTTCCGACGGCCTGGCGGCTTGCTTCAGTGCCGTAGCCTCTTCGTTTAGACGTTCCAGCGCCTCTGCGGCCTTCTCTCGCTCGCCCTGTGCGTTCGTGTGCGCAGTCGCCGCAGCCCTGGCGCCTCCCTTCTCTGGCTCTGCGTGTCCTCCCAGAACGTCCATCGCCTTTGCCTGTACCTTGGACGAGAGCTCCTCGTCTGTTTCTTTTTTCACAATGGTCGCGAACCGCAACAGCGCGTCAAGCAAGCTCTGCAATGCATCCTCAGCCATAGTCTGACTGCCGATCGTCTCCCGCCAGCAGGCTGCCGCTGCGCTGGCAGCGGACATTCCTGCAGCGCGTGCACCTTCAGCAAGAGCAGAAGAAGGCGCCTCCGGTAAACTAGTGGGTGCGCTCGTTCCCTGGTTTGTTGTAGCAGGGTTGGAGCCTGCTGTAGCAACATCAAGGGCCACTGCAGCAGCTTTGCTTGCCTCTGCTGCGGTAGCCGTCGCTGCCATAGTCGCTTTGGTCTGCGCTTGATTCGCTTGATCCATTGCCTCCTGCTGTGCTTTTGCCGCGTTGTCGCCGCCCAGGCCTATTGTCGCAAGCGTTCTCACCACCTTCGTTGCCGCCGTCGCCAGCTTCTGAGTCACAAACGACGACAGCTGCGCACGGATGGCATCCCGCAGCGCGCCTGCGCTGGTGCCCGCAAGTTTCGCAGAGAGTGCTTTCTCAATGGCTTCTTTCTTCGCTGCCTCCGCGGCAACGCATCTGGGCCTCACGGCGGTCAAGCTGGTGTCCTTTTGGATCGCATCCGCGTTCGCCATCGCGTGGGCTGCCGCAGCGGCGGCGCCGCTAGCCTCCTTGGCCGCGGCAGTGGCTTGTCGTTCTAGTTGTTGCCGCAGTTTCTCCACCCCGTCGGAGCTGTTCTTCAGCACGTCACTCGCATGCCGCATAGCCTCTTCAGCGTTTGTTATAGCGAGCGAGGCAGAGTCCGCGTCTTCCTTAGCAGCTTGCGCCGCGTCTCTCGCTGCTTTCGCATCTGCCTGGATTTCTTTCGAGAGTGCCTCGGCTGCAGCGCCTTGCAGTGCAGTCATGGTTTCTCTCGCCTGCCTAGAAGCCTCTTCCCATGCAGCAGCCGCAGCGCCCTCAGCTACCTCCGCACTCATCGCGAGCTCACTCTCATCTAGTTTTTCACTTAGAGCGGCTCTGTCTACTACTTCACGCGAGGACCCTGCAACAGCCTCAGCGCCGCCAGCCGGGTTAGTGAACAACCGCTCGTCACGTAGCAGCGCCGGAGTGTCTCCTCCAGCAATACTGTACGCGCGGGCAGAACGGTAGGTCTCTTCTGCGGTCACCAGAGTGCGCCTCCCCTTCTCAGCCTCAGTCTTTGCCTCTTTTACAAGTGGGCCCGCCACATTCATTCTGCCTACGTCAGAGCCAGCTGCCCTCTTCAGAGCCATCTCCGCCTCCACTCCAAATGTCTCGGCCCCCTCAATTTCAGACTGCGCCTTTGCGATGAGTGCAGCAGCCCGCGCCTTTGTTGCAGAAAAGACTGCACTTGAGAGGCCAGCTTCTGCGCCGGCCTCAGCCTCCCTCCCTTCCGCTGCCGCATTCCGCCCAGCTTCGGCGTCTGCCTCCTCAACAGCCTGACTTTAGAGGCTCGCCCAGTGAGTAGCTTATACATAAGTGTCTGTAATAGAGTTGCGCCCCCTTCTTGCTTCATTATTCTTATCGGCGCAAAGTTTTCCGATTTAAAAACATTTACGCGCCCGGTAAGAGAGACGCGGCGCCAGCTCTAGAGGGCCGACTTCTAAGAAATTCAAGAGCTTGGGACTGGCCAGCAGTGAAAATAACAAATAAACAAACCCCCGTCACGTGAATTCTCTAAGGGTGTTGCGATTTCTTTTAGCCTTAACGCCCAGCCTTTTCTATTGAGCGCGCGGCCCTCTGTTGCGCAATGTTCGCCCCTGCCGCAGCTTTCTCTGCTGCATCTTTTTCATCACGCGCTACCCGTTGCCACTCCACCACTTCCTCGCCTGCCTTACCGCTGTCCGAGACAAAGGGCCCAGATGGCTCTGCAGACGTAGCTGTAGCCTCAGTGGCATCTTTACGCAGCTCCCCCACCTTTTCGGCCATCTTTTTCGCGGTTGCCTCCACCTCTTTCGCCATTTTCGCCACGTCTTCGAGCCTTAGAGCTACGCGATAAAGCCCATCCTGAGGCCGAGGGAGCGCGAAGCCCTTGCAGCTCAGTGACAGACAAGAAGCAAACCAAGATAGCGGCCGTCTTGGTTCGCGCCCTGATAGAATGTAGCCCCATCATACAGCTGCAATAAGATGGGGGTCTAAGTAAGATGTGTGAGCGGAATGAGGCTACTCGAGTAGCCGCTCCGTGGCGGTAGCGGAAAAAAGTGCACTCATCTCAGGAGAATCCTGAATAGCCATAACGAAGCTCTACTTTGTGCAGCGTCTGCCAGCTGCGCTGCCCTGGTGGCCGTGGCGCTACTTCGCCTTGCCATCTCCAAAGATTTCCGCGCCTCGCTCTTGCGTCCCTTCGCATTCTTGACAAGTTCGAGCGCCTCTGCTGCGAGGCGTGCGCTGATCATTTCGGAAGAGGCACCGCCATCGACATTTGCGCCGTCTTCCCATACCACAGCAGCTGCACCAAGCTGGCCACTGCTACTGGAAGCCGCCTCTACATCCCTTTCGAAAAGTGTGCCAATTTAGACGAAAGGCCGCCGATCTCTATTGTCGTTCTCAGTAGTTGCCTGGCCTAAGTTATCGACCCGCTGGCACTAGTCCAATTTGGGTCGGGTTCATTACGGGGGGCTAAGAAGGCATAAAGGCTATAACATCGAGCAGCCTCCTATCAGCGAGGCGGTAGAATTATTCCCAGAGAGCCACCCGGAGACAATTTTGGCACAACGCTGCGCACCCATGTGTTGCGAGATTTTGTCCGCGCAACCTCTGCCGCCCCTTTACATATTGTTATACAAGCTGAAGACGCTAGTGTTAGTGAAAGCGATGACGCTACTGGTACAACCTTAAGTCAGGTGGGCAACAGCCTGCTCGACATTTCGACGCCGTTCCTGAATCTGTGACGCCACGACCGCCGGAAGCCTCTCCTCTCTCGCTTCCTCCAAGGCTTTGGCAAGTGCTTCCAGAGCCGACTGCGGCGCTGCGAAAGCAGCGACGGCTCTCCGCGCCACTTCTTCTGCCCCTATCGCTCTGCCCTCTTCTTCCATCGACATCCGAAGCTCCTCAGAGACGAACTGCTCCGCTGCCGCAGCCTCATCTGCCTCCGCCTTTGCTGCTTCTTCTTGTGATTCCAACTCTGCCTCCCTCGCCTCCGTTTTATCCCAGACCCCTTGCTCTTCTAGTTGTTTGATCTTCTTGTCAGCAGCCTTTGCGGCTGCTTCTGCCTTCGTGCTGGCATCAGAGGTGACCCGCTTTGCTTTTCCTAAGACCTCGCCCAGCGCCATATATGTTAGACCAGCACACCCAAACAGAAGGCGGGGCGCGTAAGTAGCCTCTATCTTTTTAGTCACCACATGACTTTCAGCAACAGAAAAAATAAAGAGGCCCCCCACGCTTCAAGCCTCTACCTGTTGCAAGCGTGACGCAGAGACAGGCCACCCATCCAGCTGCCCGAATACCTAACCAGCAAGCAAAGCGCCCGCCCAAACTCTTCACACGACTTTAAAGCGAGGAGCACTGAGCAACGCCAAATCCAACCCAACTTTCGAGGGAAGAAATAGAGACGCAACCCCCCCCCCACAACATACAAGCAAAAGGCCCCTCAAAGCTAGTGGGAGTGCCTGCTTTTTCCTAAGCTGAGCAACTTACACAGCTTAACACACATGCCCCCGAGTGTCATGCTACCAGCATTGGCTTTCAGAATGATTACAAGTAAAAAGCCTACCCCTAGCCCTACACCAAATCAGACCAAGCAGAAAGCTTTCCGAACTCTCTAGAAGATATGAGAAAAGCATCCAAAATAAGAACGGACACAGCTAAGCCGAGTGAAGGATACATCGATCGGGCTCAGATGCTGTCTATCTTAATCCTTTCCCGCGAGAGCTATCTTCCAAAAGCTTCGCAAGCGCTCCCTCTTCGCGCTCAGTTCTCTCCGCGTTGGACCCGGCAGCCTCTCTGTCGCTCACGGCTTTTTCGTGGGCTCGAGTCGCTGTTTTGCGGAGCTCTTCGACCCTTGCCGCGGTTTCTTCTGCAAGGCGTTTCCGCCTAGCCTCCTCCGCCGGGTCATGCATTATGAACTGCCCCGTTTCCTGATCAACACCGAAGGCCGGGCGCACAGTGAGGGCGCCTCTCTTCTGCACGTACTTCCGGGGCGGCACATTAGATGACGTCTACCTAAAAGGCCCCGCCTAAAAAATGACGGAAAATGGTGGTCGTTGGTGTCGTTCCAAAGTTCGGGTCAAGTGACTCCTTGACTAGTGGACAAAGAGCCAAAGGCCATTCTTCAATGGCCACCCATCTAATGACTATTGAATGGCCTTTGAATGGCCATTGTGCGTCTATGAATTGCAAGGCGGTTGAGTCTTTTAGGAGACCCACTAACCAAGAGGCTACCCCGAAGACTGGGACCTACAACGCCATCGGCCTGCTATCGCGCACTACTGTAGATGAATAGTGCACAGACGAAGAGTAGTCGTCTACTCTTGGTAAAAAGCTTAGCGTAGCCCTTGCAGTTGCCCGCTTATACTATCTACCCGCGCAGCTGCTGCAGCAGCATACTAAAATAAAGTAAGTTAAGTGATCAGCTAAGCAGGCTCCCGCACTCAGCTACCACACCAAGCGCACCCACCCCATCACACCGCAAGCACCTGCGCAAAGACAAGGCTGAATCTTGAGCCTACAAGGATTCACTGCTGAACCTTCATCCCATAGGACATGCATAGACCGCTAATAAATGTCCCTGAGGTTTCTACGGTGTTGTGGAACGAAAATCAAAATAGCACAAGGCACGCAGGCTGATTAAGACGCCCTTCAGCTCTCGCCTCGTCAGTCAGTGCCAAAGGCAATCACGGCTCAAAACATTGAAAACTACGACGCGAATCAGGGCCCCAGCCCAGCATCATGGGAAGGCCCGCGCGCGTAAATACAAAGAGAAACAGTGAAAAGCGGTAGCTGTTTCCGCTTGGACATTTTAACGCCCGCCGCGGGTCATGTGGCTGGCGCACTAGCTGGAAGCGAGGCGCCTTTGATTATTCTTGCAACTGGAAGCGAGATTTCTCGATGCACGCAGGCGACCCCCCTAAGGCTAAGCGCATGCATAAGCAGCAGGGGCTACTAGACTTATGGTTATGCGACTATAATACAGTCACAAAATAGATGGGCAATCTGTAGTAACTGCATTAGCCCTCTACCCTTATAGCAGTCACGCATATAATACCTGGCGCCATAAGCAGAGGGCTTGCATATATGTAATGCTCTGCATATATGTCGCGCTCTCCCTTTCGCTCTCGGTCGTTGCCCAAGGGTTAAAGCGTGCGAGAGATCATCCTAACCCCCCACGTCGATCTTGGTGCCCTACGTTACTCTTGTAAGAAATCAGCATGAGAAATGCAGCACAGCGGAAGGAGATCGCTTCATCTTCTTGATTTTGGTGTCCGAGAATTTCATAAGTAAAGGTATAGCATAAAGAAAATAAAAGAAGAGGCCTTGGCCCTTCTAATTCATGCGAATACAACGAGCAAAAAGGTGCCAAGATGCTGGGTGAGATCAGTGACGAGCCCCGACCATAAGAGAAGTCTGCGCCCAGTCCGACAAAATTCTCCCAAGGCATCCAGAATGCGTTGTCCCTGGCGACATCGTCTGCGCGAAGCTCTTCAAGGCATTCCTTTGTTAGAGGCTGAAGCATCACTATGCCATGCCCCTTGTTCAGAACATCATGAGACCACAGTATGGCTCTGGCTCGCACTACAAAAAAAAACTTTACACGGCAAACTTGACTTGAAAAAAAGCGAAGGCCTATAATCAAACAAAAAAAGTAGCCACTTCTGACTGCTGGGTCTTCGGGCTTGTGTGCTTAAAAATAAGCTGTAGCTTCTTTTGTTTGACAAGGCCACCACGCTGATGAGTGCGAGTGCATTGGTGGGGCCATTGCGAGCAATGCTGCTGCAAGTAAGAAGCGCACCAAACTAATAAGAGTGCCCAACATGAAAGACTGCTCTTGATGTCTATTCAGGGCCCTAAATTCTAGAAAAAGGAATGAAGGCAAAGGCAAACTCTCATACAGCGCACACACATTGCCTAGAGCCTTCTTTTTCTATTTGTAAGACAAAAAGGCTCTTGTCCTTCGTTCTCATGCAACACATACACATGGAGCCTCGTTCTTCTAATAAGGCAAGAAGACTAATATCATTCTATTACTATTCTATGTAGAGGCTCTTGCTTCTATTTAGACAAAAAGACTCAGACTTAATAGAGCCCGCCCTTGTTCTATTCGTAACAAACTTTCTACTGATTCTATTCGTAACTTTTGACTCGGACTAGAATCAGAGAGGCGCAGCCACCTAACGTCGTGACGCTCTTCCGCCCATTTGTGTGCTTGTTGTGGGCCGTCGGGGAAGGCGAATGGGGGTGGGTCCCGACAAAGAGTTCGGACACGGTAGACTCCACGTCGCTTCGAGTCGAAAAGCCGAGTCCCGGTGTTAGAGCTTCTCTCTAGTACCAAGTAGTTTCACTACTAGGTACTTAACTACTAACCTAAGCTAGCTAAGCCTCGACCCCTCAAAGCTTAGCTAACCTAGACGCCCATCCTGGGACGCACCCCCCTGGGGCGTGCCTTTTCTCCTCAGTAATGCCACTTTGTTGGGACGCATCGTCTATTTCCCCATGGCACCCCCCTCCACCAGAATGCCCCTGAAGATGGACCAGCAATAAATAGGGGAGCGAAGCCATATTAGTAGCGCGCTCATTTCTAGTCGGACGTCGATCTTCTTACATTAGAGCCAGCTATCTTCATCGAAGCAAGCGCCTAGCACATCAGAAGGTCGTCGTGTCGTGGGAGAGGTCTTACATAAACATGGCGACAGCTTCTGGGATGCGGAGGGATATGAGCGCCCATCTCATTAAAACGCCAGGCCATTTATGCTACAACTTAAACGGAGGGAATTCTTTAAATGAGCACGATGGCGAAGTAGTCCTCGTGAGAAAGTTCTCACAATATGTCGACGACGAACAAGAGCCAATATATACCTGCAAAAACAAAACTCATACAATCTTGAAGAGAAACTACTAACGCTAGCCCTATTCATTGCCCCCCGTGAAGTGAATGTAAAGAATGATACATAGAGGTGAAGGGAAGTGCTTAGCGACTTTTCGATAACACAACAAGGACCCCATGATCCTCGTCAAGGTACGTAGATGCGGAACGAGAAAAAGCAAAAAGATGTAGTGAAGAAGATATCCCCATCCGCCTGCCACTTTCATTAAGAAGATATCCCTCACGCAGACAAATCCGCCTGCCACTTTCATTAAGAAGGCAGGAAGCAGAGGCCCCTTAAACTCAAGGAACCTGATGAATGGAGTTGATTACTGTTTGTTTTGAGTCCTGTATTTGACGATCGGTAGAAACCGTAGCTACAAGCTCCAAATCAGGCTCCTGGCAATTCATTTTCTAAAGATCAGTAGAGGTCTTAGCCACAGACCCAAGAACAGCCATGGGCGGTAGAGTGAAACCGTAACGACAGGTTCATGAGGTGCAGAAGGCGCTCCGGAAGAAACTTGAAATCAGTCCGAAGGGCGAATGCAGCCTGTTCGGAGTCGTCCGAGAAAGCTGGGCACGGATTGCCGGGTCGTACTTGCTCTCCCCTTTCATCGACGATGTGGAAAATTTCGCAAGTAGATTAGGGAGGTTCTGTGCAGCTGCTACATGTTGGAGGAACAATACAACTTCTGGAAGAATAATACTAGAAGAACCAAAGTAGCGCTGCTCAACCTGACGAGGCAGGTATAGACCTACCCTAAGGCAGCCTAAAACTACAACATCTCAAGCACTGGAGGAGTAACGCTGTTTACATTATGGAAGGACAAAGACACGAAAAGAAGGGCTGGGGGAGTATCATCATCAGCGCGACCCAGATAAGGGGGGACATAATTGGAACAAGAAGACAAGCACAACAATATTAACAGTAAGGGGCTGCAGTAAAAGTCTATAGATATACTATAATAGAGTAAGGCTTTTTCTGACCCGTATCGGGTCGAGCTGCTCGGGCTGCTCGAGTTGCCCGCCCTAATTTTTTGCGCGGCGCCCTTCAGGCGCAGGTTTATGAGACTCCGCGAAACCTTAGCAGGAGCGTACGATACTGCGCGCCGTGTCATGTCTCTGATCCTTGACGTTCTTCGAAGTGCACCCTTGAGACAAGAGCGAGTAACCGTCTCGGGCTCGAGACTCATCTCAGCCACTTGCTTGGTCATCTAATTACTTACGAAATCTAAGTAAGGCCTACGAATCTAGTGTGGTAACCCACTTCCAACTTCCACCCCCAACTGATGCTCTCTCTAGTCTACTCACCCCCGAGCCAGGCTGGACGCGCCGCCATATAAAGCAGACGCCAGACGGGGGCCACTCGCTCTCACCCCCAAAGTGTATTCCTTTGGAACACATCCGAAGAAAAAGCGGAGAGATCGTCACCGACTAGACGACACCACACGCCACAGCGACACAAAAACAACAACGAGAAGAGCCCTCCGCCTCCTTGGTTGTGCTTTATTAATAAACGCCCGCTGGCAAGCTACAGAAAAAAGTCATAGCTAAAGGCTCGAGAGCCCTTCGGACCCGATTGCCCCTTTCATGAGCAACACAAAGCGCAGCACTCTCCTACGGTACAGCTCACCACTTCGAGCAGCTGGGTTTGTGCTCGCACCGCCCTGCTTCGCTCCATTTCGATGGGGCGGACACCCCCCGGCAACTCGTGGCAACTCGTTCCAGCAGTGAAGCGCTTCGCGTCGGCAACTCGAGCAACTCGAAGCCCGTTATTGGCCTCACTCTAGTACTATGATTATATTATAATAATACTGGAACAAATTGGGGACACCCTGGTAAGAGTTTGTAAAAGTTTGTAGAGAATTTGCGATAGTTTGTAAGACTTTGGAGGCGTTCGATTTTCTGCCTCGATTTTTTTAAAAATCGAAAAGAAGTCGGAATCAATATTAAATCGATGGCAAAAATCGTTTGTAAAGTTACAAACTTCACAAATTTTACAAACTTTACTAATTTTGCAAGGAGCTCCACCACCGCTCCCTCCGCCCAGTGCCACCGGCCCTATTTCTATAATGCCACTACCCCCGCCAGCCACACAAGCGAGACTCACCCACACAGCGCAGACTCCCTCACGCGGCGCGGACACACGCAGGCAAAGCATAAACAGACTGACCCATCCACCCAGCGCGCCAAGACCAGGGCTAAGCCCGCTCGCGCGGTGGTCGGTGACTGACTCGAACAGCGCAGCCCATCCACCGAGCGACCCACGCAGCGCGGAAAGACTCACAGCCCCCACAATGCAGACCCACCCACGCAGCGCCGACCCACTCACACAACGCCGACGCGCTCCCACACCACGCGGAGCAGACTCACTCACGCGGAGCAGACTCACCCACGCAGCGCAGAGGCCAGACTCGCTCGCGCAGCGCAAACAAGACCCACCCGCACAACGCACAGAGACGCACACACTCACGCGGGGCGGCGCAGACTCACTCACGCAGCGCAAGCCCACTCGCACGGCGCAGACCCACTCGCACGACGCAGACTCATTCGCACAGCGCAGATCCGCCCGCACGGAGCCGACTCACTGGGGCAGCGCAAACTCACTCCCCCACGCAGTGCAGACGCATCCGCATAGCGCAGACTCACTCGCACACCACCCAACGCAGACAAGCTCACGCAGCGCAGGCCCGCTTCCATGCGTCGCGCAGACCCGCACGCGCCGCGCAGACTGACTGGCACTCTCTCGCGCAATGCCGACTCGCTCGCAGTCGCGCACTTCTACAGAAAGCCACACACACGCACGCACAGACCTGCCCGCGCCGCGCAGACTCACCCGCTCGCGCTTCGCAGTGTGAGGCGGGCCCTCTCACTCGCGCGGCGCAGACTCACAGTCACCCACACGACAACGCAAGCAGATTCGCTCACGCGGCGCAAGCACTCGCTCTCATACCCACCAGACCACGCAGACTCACCCACGCAACGAATGCAAGCCCGCTCACGCACGCAACGTAGCTGCACTCGCGCAGCACAGACCCGCCCGAGCTCGCGGGCCGCAGACTCGCCCGCGCAGCGCGGACACGAGAGACACGCCCGCCGCACAACACAGACTGACACATGAAAACCACTCACACAACGCAGCGCAGGCCCTCCGCGCTGCGCAGACTCACTCGCACAAGCACAACGCAGGCGAGATCCGCTCGCACAGCGCAGCGCAGACGCGCCCGCGCTGCGCATGCTCGCCCGCGCAGTGCAGACCCTCTCACCCAGCCCCGCGCAAGCAGCGCAGACTCGCTCGCGCGGCGCAGACGCCCTCACGCCACGCAGGCTCACCCCCTCGCACAAACAACGCAGACGCACTGCAGCCCCCCGCGCAGCACAGACAGTCTGAGACTCACCCGCGCAGCGCAGACCCGCCCGCGCAGCCCCGCACAGACCTTCTCACCCACGCGGCGCAGAATCGCCCGCGCGGTGCAGACTCCCACACCCACGCCGCGCAAGCTCACTCGCTCGCCCACGCGCGGCAGACTCGCTCGCGCGGCGCAGACTTGGCTGACCCCCTCACGTCACGCAGACTCGCCCCCCGTGCAGCGCAGGCTCACCCCCCACCCTCATGCAGCGCAGGCCCAACCCCTCGCGCAGCGCAGAGCTCCCCACGCAGCGCAGACTCACCCGCGAAACCAGCGCAGAGTTGACCGCGCAGCGCAAGAGCGCAAACTTACTCGCTCCCTCCCGCAGCGCAGACTCGCCCCCCCTCGCAGCGCAGACTCGGCCCTCTCGCAGCGCAGACTCGATCGCGCAGCGCGGAGCGACCCGCTCGCACAACGCACGCAGACTCACCCACGCAGGCGCAACGCAGACGCACTCCCGCAGCGCAGACTCAATCGCACGGCGGAGACTCGCTCGCGCGTCGCAGACTCACCCGCGCCGCGCAGACTGACCCACCCGCAAGACGCAGAGTCACTCACGCAGCGCAAACGCCCTCGCACAAGCAGCGCAGACTCACCCAGACCCGCATGACACACGCGGAGTCGTCGCCCCCTCGCGCTGCGCAGACCCGTCCGCGCAGCCAACGCAATGAATCACAACCCACCCGCGCAAGAGCGCAGAGAGACTCGCTCGCTCGCTCGCGCCGCGCAGACTCACTCACGCAGCGCAGACTCGCTCGCGCAGCGCAGTCTGGGACTTTCTCACCCGCGCGGCGCAGACTTGCTCACACCGCGCAGACTCGCCCACGCTGCGCAGACTCGCTCACGCGGCACAGACTCACACAGCGCAGACCAGACTCACCCACGCGGCGCAGAGCGACTCGCCCGGTCGCGCGGCGCAGACTCGCTCGGCCGCGCGGCGCAGGCTCACCCGGCTCGCACAGCACACACCCACCCGCGCAGCGCAGACTCACCCACGCAACGAGAACGACGGCCAACGCGCTCACTCACACAACGCAAAGCAAACCCGCCTGCGCGGCGCAGACTCACCCGCGCGGCGCCGACTCACACTCACAGCGCAGGCCAGACTCGCCCACGCTGCGCAGACTCGCCCACGCGGCGCAGACTCCTGGCTCGCGCGGCGCAGACTCCTCGCCCACGCGGCACAAACTCCTCACTCACCCAGCGGCGACCCACTCGCGCGGCGCGAACTCGCTCGCGGTCGCGCAGCGCAGACTCACCCGCGCAGCGCAGACGCACTCGCGCAAAGCTAGCAGACCCACCCACGCAGCGCAGCCAGACTCGCTCGCACCGCGCAGAGCAGACTCACTCACACCGCGCAGAGCAGACTCACTCGCACCACCCCACGCCGAGCAGACTCGCTCACACCGCGCAGAGCAGACGCGCGCGCGCGGCGCAGAGAGACGCACCCGCGCGGCGCAAGGGACTCGCTCGCGCAGCGCAGAAGACTCGATCGCGCAGCGCAGACAGAGGACTCGCCCGCGCAGCGCAGGCGGACGCGCTCGCACAACGCAGAGAGCCTCACTCGCGCAGCGCAGACAAGCGCGCCCGCACAGCGCAGACCCGCTCGCCCAGGCAATGCAAAATCGCTCGCGCAACGCAGAGCAGACTCGCTCACGCAGCGCAGACTCGCTCGCGCAGCGCCGACCCGCTCGCGCAGCGCAGACTCGCTCGCGCAGCGCAGACTCCCTCGCGCGGCGCGCACTCGCTCGCGCTGCGCAGAATCACCCACACGGCGGCGACTCAGTCACGCAACGCAGACCGCCGCACACTCGCTCGCGCAGTGCCGACTCGCTCGCGCAGCGGCGACTCGCTCGCGCGGCGCCAACTCGCTCGCGCAGCGCAGACGCGCTCGCGCAGCGCAGTCAGACTCGCTCGCGCAGCGCGGAATCGCTCACGCAGCGTTGAATCGCTCGCGCGGCGCAGACTCACACAGCGCCGGCCACCCAGACTCACTCGCGCGGCGCCGACTCGCTCGCGCGGCGCGGACTCGCCCGCGCAGCGCACACCCAGCCGCGCAGCCCAGACTCGCTCGCGCAACGCAAAGCCAACGCGCCCACGCAACGCAAACGCAAAGCCAACCCAACGCGCCCGCGCAACGCAGAGCCAACTCGCTTGCGCGGCGCAGACTCACACGCGCAGCGCAGACTCACCCACGCAGCACAGACCCACTCGCGCAACGCAGACCAGCTTTCTTGCGCAGCGTAGACCCGACGCAGCGCAGGCCACTCGCTCGCCCGCGGGGCGTAGACTCGCCCGCGCTGCGCAGACCCGCTCGCGCAGCGCAGACTCGCCTGCGCAGCGCAGACTCCCTCGCGCAGCGCCGACGCGCTCGCGCGGCGCAGATGCCAGGGGGCTGAGCCCTCGCAAGCTCACGCAGCACACGCAGAGGCAGGCAGACGCAAGCTCGCGCGCGCAGATCAAACGGGGCGCATGAAATTCCCACGATTTAATTCCTCACGATTTTACTTTTTGCGATTTTTTTGCTTTTTTCCCCCTTTTTTGTAGCGTGTTCTAAAGTTTGTAAAACTAAGCCCACAATAAATTAAGAAAGAACTATATCAGGAAAACACCACAGGAAAATACTAACGAGCGGAGGGGAGCGGTTGTACTCGAAGGGACTACTAGGTAGAGGGAAACACTAGAGGAATACGAGCCACTAGCTTCACAGAATCTGGCAAAGAAAATAGCCATTGAATGAGGGAAACTCTGTGGAGAAACTACTGAGAGAAACTACTGGGACCTGCATATGGCGCATGATCTGTGGGCACAACGGTAGGCTGCAATGACAGCGCTTCGACTGACACCAAACAAAGCTACGCCCCCACTACTTGTTTTACATATTCATGCGGAAAGTAAGTCAAAGCGGCTTGGGGCAGTCTCACGGCCTTTGCTTAATGATAGTCGCCCCTTGGTAAGTCGCGCAGCCTCTCCGTCTCCATTTTGAGGCCTTGGTCCTGGATCTCCTTGGCAGAGCGTCCACGCCACACGTAGGTGGTAGAATCACCGACAGCGCGCTGCTGAATGGCATAAATGAGAACGCATTAGAACTACCCAGAAGCAGAGTTGGGTAGAAAATTGAAGACGAGAAGTAGCTTCATGCTGGTAGTTCTATGTCCAGTGGTGTGTGATATTTCCAAGAAAGTTACTGGAGGCCACGGGATAGAAGCTGCAAGCGCAAGGCCTGTCGTGATGAGATAACACAAAAGTCCCTTCTGCCTGCGCATGCGCTTTTTTTGGTACTACTCGAGACTACTCCTGCTATTTATGATTATAGAATCTGCAGAGGCTGAATCAGTGTCCGTTTATCAATATGGCACAGCTGCCCCGACAGTCGTCATCAAGCGTCATAAAGATAATCGCCATTAGATGGTAGAGGTAGGCCGCGGCCGCGAGCATGGTGTCCCGTCGGGATGTAGTTAGAGCTACCACGCTGCACCTTAGGGCACACCCCTGAGGCCTTTTTCCCCATGAGAGAGAAGCCACGGACGCGATGCCATTGAGGATGCGTCAGCGCTGGCCTTCCTGTAAGGCTGATCTATTATCGCGCCTATTGTTATAACAAGAAATAGTGGCCCCCAACTCAGCCAAGAAAATAAAGATGCTCCTACTTCCTTGCGGCGTGTCTGCTTTCTCGGACATGAGTGCGCTTTTTCCTGTCATAATTGTTGAAGGTGCGAACTCTTGTTCCTGAACAGGGAAGGCGAGGACGTCTAGCGCAGTGACGGCGTAGAGCCGGTTTGTTAACTCGAGACCAGGAGACAATCTCCTCCACCCTGACGGAGTCAGCGAAAGCAGCGGCTTTGTGTCATGCTGTTCACATTTTGACGCGACGGCGTAGTTCTCGGAGGGATCTGCCGCGAAAGTGTCAAACGGAAGCTCGGCTTTCGCGGTGTTTCGGACTTGCTGTTGCAATCGAAAAAAAAAACATCTTTTTTTGTTATTTGTTTGGCCTGTGCTGACTTCTGTTTCATACCGATGCCTTGGGTCCAAAAACTCGAAACTCGTCTCCGCTTTTCCAAGCTTTGCGTCGTTCACGCTTCCGAAGAGTTTCTGGAAGACTGGCAAAAGTAAGCCCCGATCCGTCTCGTCCGTGTTTTTGCTGTCAAACAGTTTATGTTAGAGGCCGTTGCTCACTATCCCTGCCTCCGCTGGTTGAGTACGAGTGGGCCCCCCTCTTTTTTCCCCGATAATCCCTCGCCAAATCAAGAGCAGAGACTCCACTCAGCGCAGCCCGCACAAGACTAAGACTGCGGTAAGCTAGCCGTAATGATAAAGCCAGTCGCGCCGCGGTGTGCGTGTCCCGCCAGTTCTTGATGACGCGGCTGAACCCCTCGAAGGGGTTTCGACCTTGCTACAATTAGACGCAGGGAAATAACCCACTTCTGCCCAAGTGTCGACTCGTGGCCGAGCTCGAGCGACTTGCCTTGGGCCTCTGTTTTTCGGTTCCCCACCTACCTGCCCTTGAGCTGCTCCATGATGCTACTGCTTTGGATTTGTCTAAGCAGCGGCCTCCGCTAGCCCTACGCAGGCGAGACAATAAACCCCAGCGTATCTATCATCTACGAGGTAGCGAGTAAGCCCATCCACCCATAATGCCAGCATATGTTTCGTATACTTGTGCTAGAACCACCAGCGAAAAGGAAAACGGCACGGCTTCCAGGTCACTGTTCGCGTCGGCGCCCTCGGTGTCTTAGGAGGAGGAGAAGCAGAAGAAGAAAAAGAGGTAGAGGCGCCTCACGTTGGTGAGGAGGCGAAGCACAGCTAAGCCACGTCTCAGTTGCCGAGCCTACGACGACCCGGTGGAGTTTTTGCGAAAACGAAATAACTTAAGTTTTTCGCCTGCGCTCGACACGTCCCGGTCTGGCTCTCTAGGGTACTTATCGCGCGCCTAGCGCCTCTAACAGGCGCACTACATTAAAATAGAAGAAACACTACACAAGCAGAAAAGCTCTCCAGCTTCCGACGCTTCCCCAAATGAGGCCCATCGTCGTGAGCTTCGTTTTTCAGCTAGCCGCTCTACTTTCTACAATGGGGACCATTCCTTTAGCAACAAGCCCGAGGGCTTTTACTTGAATATCTACGCCGTGGCCGACTTACTGTTACGGGCTACCTTTTAAGCTTCACACCCTTTCAAATAGAAGCAGACATCCCTGGGTCGGTCGATCCTCTGTCTTCCTTTTGAAAGGAAAAAAGCAGGCGCGACAACTCTCTCAGGCGACTAGAGTGGGCCCGAATTGGTAGACACGCTAGCTGCCTCTCTAACGTTTTAAAGACCTATTGCGTTTTGAAGTCTGCTCAAATTTTGACGAGTACGTAATTCTAATACAGCTCGGCGGTGCTGCCACTGAGTCACTGACTGAGCCACCACAGACTCCAGTACGCCGCTGGCGCTTGTAATCATACGCGCATATCTATGTCGGAGGTTGGTCACACTTACAGACAGCACAGTGACTCTAATGAAAATCGTTCTCCCTCAGAAAGAAAACCAACACCCAAGCCAAAGCCATGGAGAGGTGAGTGTTCAAGTCTTAACTCCAGTGTTTGCCTTGCTCCTCCTCTTCGAAAGCGGCTCGGACCTCATCCAAAGGCGCCTGGCTTTCCTCGATTATGAAGAAGAGCAATATGCCTCGGCCCCGCTGTCTAAGATCGTATGCAGATTAACTATTTGCGAAAATCAAGACTGAGCTTTCATCTTCCTGATAAAAGAGAACGCGTAGCCTATAATAGCGATAGCCAAGACCAGATAATACGACTGACTGACTGCGACTACTCCTGTCCTATCACTCCTTAGTAGTAAATTGTTTGAATAAGAAATACGATGCGCCACATTCTGCTTTTTTCTCAAAGAAATGCGCAAAAGTCAGTGAGCGCTCTGCGTCTAGTGAGTGTGCAGCCCAGCACGTAAGCGCTTCTAAACTAACACGCAACATTTCAAGAAAGCACTTGCTGCAAGCGAAGCAACGAGCCGCGTCCTAGACAAGACAGCTACAGACGTGATGCTTTATCAGTGCCGCCCACTGTGTCCCCCGCGTATACACACGCGCACGGGCAGAGCAGATGAGATGGGGCCACATGATCCACGAGCCACATCTATCACGCCATGCGCCATAGGCGCAAAAGAGTCGAAAAACATATGGCCCAAGGCTCGGGGCGACCGGTGCCCCCCCCCTACGCTAGGCTGTCACCGCGCAGCCCCAGGCACCCCTTTCGACGGCGTCCGCCGGGGGTGGATCAGGCGGACACATTCCGAGCCAACAAATGCGGTTAGACTTTGGCTAAGGTTTTCGGCTTTTGAGAAAATCCCGACCGACAGACACCACAACGCACCCGCGTCAGCTGATCTGGCAGCCGGGGGGCAACAACCGACCCGACATAAAAGACCCACGAAAGACCTCACCGAGCGAACCCGTGTCACCGCAATGCAATACATAGCAGGCACCCGCGGGTCTAGCGCATGCACCTGGGCCGGCCTCCAGCAAGCGGCCCCACACACTTCGAGCAAGACACCTCAGGAAAAAGCCCGACACCAAGAGCCGACACCACACCAGCCCCCGAGGCTCACCGGCGCGGACGTTAGGGCCACACTTCGAGGCACCAGCGAACTGTGGCCCCGGCGCCCACTCCAGAATCACGCGACCCGACCCACGCAACCTGACTGGCGTAGACGTTACAGCCCCACCCCGGGTAGGCACTGCTCGGCGCGGGGCCTCGACGTCCACACGCGCACCACCCAGCCAACCCCGCGGAGCTTGCACGAGCACCACGCCACGCTTCGAGGCCTGCCAGCGGAATGCGGCGGGTGCGTCAGATGCGGCCCAGTCGGCGTCACGGCTGCGCAGCCCGAAGGCAAGCGTCCCAAGACCCCGCGGGAACCGGCTAAAAAACCGGCTAAAGTTGACGGTTAAAAAAGCGGCTAAAGTTCACTGCTAGAAAAACGGCTAAAGTTCACGGCTAAAATAGCGCGCGCCAACTTTGGGAACAGTTAAAAAAGCCGGCGACGCGTCTTTTCAAAACTCGGCGGGACTGCTCTAAACCGACCCCAAAAGCAAAAGCGGCCGACTTCTAGGCGAAATCACACGAGAAAAAGACCAAAAATTTTAGCCGTTTTTAGCCATTTTTTTCCAACCCGGGAAAGGGTCGGAAAATTTTAACCGTTTTCTACCCGTTTTTTAACCTCGACCGGGACCCCACCCCCCAAGCCCAGACGAGACCCCTACCGGGTCCCCCCATCCCGTCGAGTGCGAGGCCCAGCACTTCCGCGCGAGCTGTTGCGCCAATCGTCAAGCCCCAGGGCCGTGGCTCAATGTGGGCACCCAATGGCAGAGGCACTCCCCTAAATGCCCCCGGCCCCTCCTCCACAAGGGGCAAGCCGACGACCAAGCAACAGAAGACAAACACAAACAAGCCCAACCCACTGAAAAGCAGCACGAAAACACCCAGGAGGCCAGGAGTATCACACCCGAACGAAGGCCGACAGCCTATCGTCTCCCCGACCAGCTTCAGCGATGCACCCCCTTCAGCCGACACTCCTAAGACATGCACCCCCAAGCCGAGCCACTCAGCCAAAGCATACAGAACCAGAACCGATCGAAAAAAACCACCGAAAAAGCACGGGGGCTTTTTCGGTCATCTTTTTTGATCCGCTGCCGCAGATTTCAAGACCTGCAGGACCTCTGTAGAGCACCAGAAAAGAAACACACTCAGAAGCGCCCCCCTTGCCGCTCTCAAATATACCAACAAAACAACAAGAGAAAAGCAGAAAAACCCAAGAAACGAAACAGACACGCAACGGCCCAAGGCAGGCGCCCCGCCATCCCAAAAAGCCGACTCTCTTAGCCAGTTTTTAACGCCATTGGTGGCCGGGTGCCCGTCCGCCTGAGGTGGAAGGCCGCAAAAGGGGGCCGCGTGACCCCCCTCCCCCGCTCCCTCCCAGCTGCCTGGCTGTTGCCTGCAAGCCTCCGACGTAGGTGGGAGGCTTCAAAAAAAGCCCGAGGGACCGCCTCCGCCCCCGTCGGTCCAGGTGCCTGCCTGTGCCCTAAGCGCCTCCGACATGCTTCACCGCCGCAGAAGTGCGCTGGCCGTGGAAACCCTCCAAAGCCGGCAAAAGCCTTGGGGCTGGACCCCCTGAGCCGCGCAGCCTGTACCCGCCAGGCCCTTGGCCATCAGCTTGCTGCCTCTTGCGACCGTAGCCGCCCCCGGCGGCCTTTTGCCCCAGAGACCTCCCGCCCGCGAGGGTCAGCAGAGGCCAAGAGGCCCCTGGGGAGCCCGCTGAAAGGCGCAAGGGAATGCTCACGCCAAGTTTTGACGCCTTTCACCACTAGAATCTATCCCCGAAAGCCAGCGCGGAAAAGCGCGCGCGCGCCACTACAGACCATACCACAGGGGGGGGGCACCGTGCAGCCCTCCAGCATATATATGGGGGGCACCGTCGCCCCGCGCCCTGGGTCATTTATAAACACATCGGGCACGACATACACACAAGCCCAGCGATAAATCTCCGAAGCAGAAAGAAGCGACTGACAATCTTCCAGCACCGCACGAGACCCCACACACTACAGACACCAGCAGACCGACGCGCGCAGACACAAAGTAAAGCCAAAGGCATGCTCCTTCACAGACATGAAAGTGGAACGAAAGGGGGCACCCAGCTGGGGCGCAGCAAGCGCATCACACTCACGCACGCCCGCTGCTGCAAGCGAACCACGCGGAAAACCATAAAAGAAAACAAGCAAAAGAGAAGGCCGACACATGCGCACAGCTGCGTGGTGCTTACACCCAACGGCCGAGGAAGGCGGGACCGACATCCCACAACTACGGGCACACGCCTGCGCCAGACATAATATGCCTCACAAGATACAAGCGCGCCACACACAGCGCTACAACTCAATGAACCCACCGACCAAAACTCTGCAGGGGCAGGCACGCAAGAGGCCTCCTTTCCGGGCACAGCCCGCACAAGCTTGCAGAACACCTACAAACGGCACCGAGCAGCGACGCGGCAACGCGCAAGCAAGCGCCAACGTCTACCAATGACGACACAGCAAGGCAAGGCGAGCCCGCTCAAGCATAACACGAAGCCACTGACAGATCGGAGAACCGACTGCACGACATCGACAACCGGGAGCAAGTAGCTGGGCGGGCAGACTGTCTTTATCGTGCTGAGGCAACTGATCGAAAGCAGAAAGACAAACGAAAGCGAAGGCGAAACACACAACCCCCGCGACGCGACGAAGCCCGAGAGAGGCCGGCAACTGCTGCGCCCACAAGACTGAGCGCGGCCAAGCAATCAAGAAAGCCACACACAAACACACACACAGACACAAACACACAGACACAAACACACACAGACACAAACACCCACAGACACAAACACACACAGACACAAACACACACAGACACAAACACACACAGACACACACAAACACACACAGACACAAACACACACAGACACAAACACACACAGACACAAACACACACAGACACAAACACACACAGACACAAACACACACAGACACAAACACACACAGACACAAACACACACAGACACAAACACACACAGACACAAACACACACAGACACAAACACACACAGACACAAACACACACAGACACAAACACACACAGACACAAACACACACAGACACAAACACACACAGACACAAACACACACAGACACAAACACACACAGACACAAACACACACAGACACAAACACACACAGACACAAACACACACAGACACAAACACACACAGACACAAACACACACAGACACAAACACACACAGACACAAACACACACAGACACAAACACACACAGACACAAACACACACAGACACAAACACACACAGACACAAACACACACAGACACAAACACACACAGACACAAACACACACAGACACAAACACACACAGACACAAACACACACAGACACAAACACACACAGACACAAACACACACAGACACAAACACACACAGACACAAACACACACAGACACAAACACACACAGACACAAACACACACAGACACAAACACACACAGACACAAACACACACAGACACAAACACACACAGACACAAACACACACAGACACAAACACACAGACACAAACACACAGACAGACACAGAACGGCGCTAAACAAAAGACGGAGCACTGCTTTTTTTAGGAGTTGCACTGCTCAAACAAGAGTGGCCGACTGCTGAAAAGGTTCGACAGCTGCCAAAAATATAATCTGAACTGCTTCAAACTCAAAGAGTTGGGTCCGCTAAATTAGCGGACTAGCCAACGGGCTAACGGATAGCAGAAAACCAACGGAAAAACTAACGGAAACGGCCTCCGCGCGATCTTTTTAGCAGCCCAGGCCGCTCTTTCAGCAGTCCACGCCGCTCTTTTCAGCAGTCCCGACTGATCTTTTTAGCAGTCGCGGCTGCTCTTTTTAGCCGTCGCGGCTGCTCTTTTTAGCAGTCCCCAGGCGCCATGGATCTCCTCAGCAGTCCCAGGGCCCCGCGGATCTTTTTCACAATGCGGGGCACCTTTTCAGCAATTTCCCCCCGCCTCTTTTTGCCAGTCCTCCCGCCCCATTTAGCCCACTAGCTGTATGGGAAGAAACCTACACAAAGCAAGCAACTCCCACCACAATCAACGCGGCACCCTTTGGCTCGCTTTGCATTTGCGCCGATGCGCATTATAAGCGGCAGCGCACCTACTTGGAAGCCACGCTGCCGGGGTCGCTAGGACGAAGAAAGCCGCGCAAAATTGTAAGTTCCAGACACGACGAACGCGCGCGCCCACACGACTCGCAAGGCGCGGCCATACACGCAAGACACGCGCCACATTACCCAGAACAGCGAAGACATGAGAGAGAGGCAACAGCAAACACACAAGCCGCCCATAGCCCTCCCCGCACACCCCCCCCGCAAGGCACCAACAGAAAGGCACGACAGAACCGCACTCGAAAGAGACAACCTGCACCCTTCGACAGACACAGCCCGCACCCCTGCACAAGACGCGGCCCCCACTCCCTCACCAGGCGCGACACGCTCGCACCCACAAGACGCGGGCCGCACTCACACGACACCACTGACACTCGCACGAGAAGACACAGCCCACACCCGTTGAGCAAACAGAACCAGCGCTCCACGTAGTCCGTCGTCTTATGCTCGCGCGCGAGTGCAACAGCGGGGGTGGGGCAAAAATGGCCGAAGGTGGGCCCAACCATACAACGCTTCCCACCTGTAAACAGTGGAAGCCGCTCCGGCGTTGATGCTGCCTGAATGGACATGGAAGCAACACAAGAAACAGGCAGAACCTACTGGGGCAAAGGAATCCTGGTGACCAAGGCCGCAGCAATACGCCTACGATATTGGCGAAGGTCCTTGCTACGTGTGCTGCCGTTGTAAGGGTGTGCGTAGCCTTCCTATAACTCTCTTCCAAAGTTTGGGCATTTGCATCGCCCCCCCAAAAAAGTTATCAAGGAGCCACACAGAAACTCCGCACAGCAGAGCCATGCCACGTCTTCCGTGTTTTTAACGAGCCTGGCATGTATGGGCGATACTGATTGCAGAGTAGTATACATTTCAGCACGTAACGCCGCATACTGAGTACACAAAGATATTAGTGGGCTGCGCCTTTCATCCTCTATAATCTAGTAAGGAGCGCTCACTATGCTTCTACCTTTTTCGTTCTCACCTAAAGGCTAACACATAGCACGAATAAGCCAATACACACGAGCAAGTGATGCGGGGGCCTTACCGTTCGTCTTTTTCTGTCCGAGCACATCGCGTAAGAGTGCCCGCTGAGCCTCTGGCAAGAGGAAAAAGGGGCCCCCCCATTAGAGCTCACAGCAATTCATTTTGTGGTCCATCGATCTCTTCAGATCCTGGGACGCAACTTGTCAGATAACGTCGACAGACTACCTAAGTAAGCCAGAATCCGGAAGAAGTAATAAAAACGAGGGACGCTCTGCGAAGATAAGCCATCGCACTCCATAACCCCATGTCCAAAACTTCCTCATCAGATGCAGATCCTTTCCAGGGCTTGTCTTCGCCACGAACGTCCTCCATTCTCCGCGCCAGAATCGGAGAACAAATGCTTACAAATTAGAAGGCAAGAAGCCACCGAGCCCTCTGAAATAGCTGAACCCGCTCAGTTTCTGTCTTCTTGAAAATGGTCCAAGCCTATTCTTGACAGCCCTGCCCAGGTGCGCTGCCAAGCGTGTATACACGCTGTGACACCCAGGCGGGTGGGCAATTGCGCTAGTCAGCAGTGCTATCAGCTAGTTCTAGCCGCCGCCCCTGGTCGCTAGAGTATCCTATCTGCCTCGCCCACCCTATGCGCTTGCACACTACAACGCGCAGCAGGAGCATCTATGCACAGAACGAAGTGCGAACATTGATTGGAAACGTCTAGGCCATATGTATTGCCTCCAAGACACCATAGTAGAGCGAGCACTTTCGCGGGTCCAGATCGTGTTCCCCATTTGAATCCGGAGGAAAGGTGGATGTAGCTTTTCAATTTCAGACAGGTAGAGTGTTTGGCCACCTCTCTTTTTACTCGCATTATATCACATCCTGGCACGGCCACGGATCTGCCGATCAGGTGGAACAAAAAAGTAGAAGACCAAAACAAAGCTAGTGCTACTAGTAGAACTGCAACTTTTAAAAAAACCCTTCATAACATTTCGTCGAAGCCGCGCTCGTTGTAGGAATTTCGTTGATACGTCCACACCACCGGAAAGTCCGGCGCTGTAAGGGCGAACGATTTAGGAGGGAGACGCCGTTCGTGGCCACCCGGTGGCCCATTACCCCAAGCACCCTGTGGCCCAATAATATTCCAATACCATTGCACCTTGCGCGACTTCTCAAGGCTGTTGTCCGCATCAGGGATGCCGACGAACATACGCGCCGCAAACGCAAAGAGATCCTCCTCGGCCAGCCCTCCACTTTTACCTCGCGCTCGCTCGAAGCGTATGACGCTGAGTAGAGCCTCTACCTCTTGCATATCATGTCATCTTCAAACCGAATAGCCGCGGCGCGCCAGTCTGACTGCATGATGCGGGGCAGGGGGGTACTGACAGTGACTCAGCCGAGCGAGAGAGGCAAAAGAAGGAAAACAAGCGCCACGCGCTAGCCCAGCTAGACAAGATGGTAACTAAGGACGACCGCGCCCTCCCCATTTTGCAAAGATGAAACCGGGACGGAAGTCTATGCGACGCTGATTTATCATCAAAGCAGAAGCGAAACACCCTGCAGTATGGAAGGCTGCAGGCTAATGCTGCGCCGCAGCACCAAAAAGAAATGGACCGCGCTAGCTGCGCCGCTTATGGTATCTACCCATACGCAAAGACGCGAAGAGCCTTCCACCCTAGGCGACCCGCGCGCCCAGGGCTAAGCGATATACTTATACACACAACTCTTAGGCAGCTTCTCGACTGATTGCGAAGAGTAGGTCGGTAGAAGCTCTGCTCGCCTTAAAGCGGTCAGAGAAGTCCCTCATGTGCATCGTTTTCTGGACTGCCTTGGCGAGGATTATTGACGACATCCTCGTCGGCGAGAGGGGACGCAGTGTCGCTGCCTCATGCTCGTGAGCCTGCCAGAGCAATACGCGATCATCGACGAACACAGTCTCCCACTTTTCATCCACGAAAAGTTCCACAGCATAAACCCCAATCGGCGAGAATTCAAAGCCGCCAACCCAGCCCAGATTGCGGAGCGTCGCAAGAGAAACCTCGAGACCGAAGAGGAGGCCTGGCGAGACGCGCCAGTCTGATGCAATGGGCCCCCACTCCCACTCGCTGGGCCTATCCTCATCGCCCGCGCTGCTGCAGCTAATCAACTTGTTGGCTACTCTCACCCGGCTCACCTCGCCTACTGTAGTGAAAGAATCTATTCCCGCGAGCGAAGAAGTGGTAACAATGGAAGCCCACGGCCCGTCGCTGCTCTTGAAGTCGCCCAGTGTGCTCTTTGACCCGTGTCGGGAGGCGAGCTCGTGAAGAATCCGAAGGCGGGAAACTATGAGGCGCGACCTCAACTTTCCTACCGCGCCAACATGTTGGGCCGTGAGAGTTGTGGCCGCAGTGGTGCACACTCCTTGGGCGAGGGCCGTTGCCCTCTTCAAGCCGTCACCCGCCGCAGCTCTGTAAGCATCGACCGCGCTGTGAGCAACCTCGCCGGGATCAAAATTATGAGCCTCAACGCTTTTGCTTGCCGGCGCAGTGAATGCCGTGTCGATGGCCACTGTGAGCACTTTCGGCTCCGAAGCGCCCGCAGCCGGTGGCAAGCGGAAGGAAAATCCCAAGAAAGGCGCGGCCCCAGGAGGCACCGGCCGCGGTTCGGGCTCCGGTGAGCGATGGGCGGTTAGAGCAAATAATTGAGCGCTAGCCCTTTTTCTTCTATTTTCAAGAGATATCAAGTCTAAGCTAACGCCACCGACTGTTTTATATTGTGGCGACAGGTGCCTGTGCTGGAGTATACATAAGAGCTCTGCTCAGACAGCCCTGGGCGGGAGCGGGCCCAAGCTCTTGCCTTCAGGCAAGAAAGAGCAGACGAGGCCCCGCCACATGCGATCCGCGGGCGCGTCAAGAATGCCAAGCCAAACAAGCACCAAGCGGCAAGCAGCCAACGAAATAAGCAACCTACGCTAACCTGGCTCAATATGGCGCAGCCAAGCCCTGGCCATTTTGAGAAGAGGACACCCGTCCACCCTCACCAAATTAAGCATCCACCACACCAGCCCCAACCGCAGTCAGCGGCTTTAAGCCGCTTTGAGGGTGGGGCGGTGTCGGTTCAGGTGCTCGCCGGTCTCTGTCGTCTAATGGTAAAGAGATAACCTAGAGAGAGCGACGAACCGCCCGCAGAAATAAATTAAACAGAGCCCCCCCGGCCAAAAAAGTGCGGCCAGTAGTCCCTTAGCCGCCCCGGTGCTGCCACAGAAGGGCCAGCCGCCGCATGGCCAACGCCACGCCAGGCCACGGCGCTCTCCAATGCTGTGCCCCTGCCATGCATACAGGTACTAGCCATGCCACACACCTGGCGCCCCGTGCCTGTGTCTGTGACTGACACAGGCAAGGCCACCGCCATTCATAGCAGCACACACATGCGCGTCGCCAAGCTTGCACAAGCTGGCCAGAGACAAAGCAGAGACGCCTGGGCGCGTCATTCATGCCAACGAATCCCCGGCATGTGCGCGCCAATGAATGGCAACACGCGGACACGGCTAGAACAAAGGGGCCCCAACGACGACAAAGCGAGGCCAGCTAGCCCATTTCCAACGCGTCCTCAAGCACTGTTGACTTAGAATAGAACCCAAGCCAAAGGGAGGGGGCTGCGGCCAGTCAAATAAATGCCCCTGGTGCCTGCGTGATGGTTTCCATCGTTTTCCTTGCACTTTTCAAAAAATGCCAACGATTGCGCCCGCACCATTTTGCACCGTCTCGCCCCCGCTCGCAGCCCCTCCACCTGCGTGCGCACTGTATACCAGCGGACTCCCATCCACCGAGAGAGGGACATACCTCACCCCCCAGGATGAAAAACAAAGAGACAAGGCGCAACACGTTTGCCCGACTCACTAGCAAGGACGCACCGACCTGCGAGCGCCGTTGCCTATTCAGTGGAATTGTATTGCCAGCAAAAACGACAACACAACGACGCCCTCTGTTTTCAGCACCATCAAGCAGCCCGGCGCGCTTGGGTGGTCCATGGGGCAGCGATCCGGCCCTTCGCTGTTGGTTTTGGGTCCTGGCTCCTTCCAGCATGCAATGGGGCCGACGGGCTCCAAGCTAACTAGGGGGCCAGCCTTCTTGCCCGTGGCTCTTTGCCAGGTGCGCCGCTGTTCTTTGCAGCCGGGGGGCACATACGAATTTGCACCGCTGCCAACGCCACCACCCCAAAACGCCCACCACCGTAATAGACTTGACCAAAGAAAGCCCGCCGGCCTTTTGGAATGCCTGCAGCAGCTGGAGCGCATGATCCAAAGACCAAAGTTGGGGGACCAAGTGGCATGCCTTAGTTCATTTCTGCGCTATAGCATGGAGCTTCTCTGTCGGGTGAGCAGCTACCTCAACCTCAAGTGCAACTGCTAAGCCCCCTGCCTAGAAACGGGCAAGCCGAAGCTAGTGCTAACCCGCCCCGCCGCTGCAGCTGTCTTCCGCATTTGAAGAGGCGGGGCAGTTGCTGGCTTGCGAAGTTACATGCTGAGCCAAGAGCCACCCCTGGCCCGGCCCGAGTGGGTGCTTACAGGAGCGTGCCTACCCCGTTCGGAATCGGTAGCGAGCAGCCTGCCAGGTATCCCCATAAGCGTGAAGCGATGCCTCTAATCTACTGCCAAGTATCCCCCTAAGCTCGCTGGCACCATGGGGCCGAGACGGATTCGAAGATATAAGTATAATGGGCGCGCATGAGTCACACGTCGCTCACAAGGTTGAATAATAAGGGCAACCAGAACTCCTCTGAGCGTCACGGCGTGCGTTTGTGAGCGACTCAAAGAAAGACGAAGAACGAAGCTGCACACCGGCGGGCGCTATCGGTCCTATGCGTTACAACACATTTAAACTGATTAGAGCAACGGCCAGAGGCATACGCGCCCCTCCATAAGAAAGCCAAAGGCAACTGAGACAGGCAAGCGTCTTCTATCTCTTCCCACCCAGGGTCCCTATTGGTCACTGCTCCTGGAAACTCTCCAGCTTTTACAACGTTGGCCGAAACGGCTTCGCGAATACAATTAAAGACGCCTGCTGCAATCTCCTCCCTGCTGCTCTTCGTCACTTCCGTTGTGCTTCCTCTGCTGGGTTGATAGAGCCACGCCACCGCGCCAGGGCGGGGGAGGTCCAGCGCCCCCTTTATTTAAAGGCAGTCTCTCACTATCCCAAGCCGAGTGATTTGCGCACCCTTGCCCTGCCTGCCCCCTCCATATTTTTTTCCCGCCAAATCAAAAAAGAGGCCACTTTCTCAGCACACTCCACCCGGGATGGCGATAGCCTAGTCATATTCTTAATGCATTTTCTGTAGCTGTGCAAGCGAGAACGCGGGGCGCCCCGCTTCTACCGCTGCGAGACCCCCAGGGGGCGCCCCAATTGCCTTCGCATCTTGGCGCGCGGAGTCAGGGGAGGGGGGCTGCTGCGTCCCGCTCCCCCTCCTCTCCGCCCCCGTCATCAGGAGCAAGTCGTCACGCTCTAATGGCTTCGGCTGAAGCAGTTCATTTTTTTGGATGAACTCGAGAGGAGGCAGCCCGCGCTCCAAAATCCTCATGTACTGCCCCGATGTGGCCAAGCCCGCAAAAGCACGCCACGGAACCCAAAAACGGCGGCCGCGGTGGTCTTTTTGGTTTGTTTCCTCGTCGAGCTCCTGAAGGCAGTGCCTGCGCTGCTGGGCGTCCAGGTCTACAACCTCCAAATCGAAGAAGTCATCAGCGTCCGCTCTTGGAGTCAGGTCCAGGGAATGCGCTGGCTCTGGTTGCAATGGTATCCGCGATCCTAGCTCGCCACCGCAGTCGGCTCTGAGGAGGTATATACCGTGTTCGAGAAGGACACGGCGCAAGCTCCCTGCTTGTGGGCTAAAGTACTGCGTGGCCTCGCTCTCCTCCTCTGCGTTAGCAGCCTCCTCTCCCGCGGGTGCATTTAATGCATGCAAAAGCACGTCACCAGTGGAGCACCTAACGTCGCTCTTAGGAAATTTAGCATTGATTCTACGCGGTCCCAGAATTTAGCTGCACAACGCCAGAATTTCAAAAGCACTCCCCTAAAAAATAGACACTCTACACACCCTCAGCGGCAAGCTCAAATTAGTTATTATGAAGAGCTCGCTGAAAGGCAAAAAGAAAAGCGCTCGAGGAAAACGCTGGAAATGCGAACACGAAGCACGAGCCCGCCGCCCAGCAGTAAAGCCGGTTTTGTTTCTGAGGTCTTGCCATCGTGATACGGCAACTCATGCCAGGTTCTCCGTCACAAGAAATTGAATGACTCCCCCAAGACCCGGAGGCATTGAAAGGCTCACCAAAGTCCATCGCTTGCGTTTAAGGTATAAAACGCGGCGCAGAGTCTATCACTTTATCAACGTCATCGGAGCAAGACCCACGCAGGCCCCCCAGGTCTGTGACCTCTGCGAAGGGAACTCCATCAGACAAAAAACGCCACCAGCAAGAGAGCGGGGCACAAATACTCTCCCAAGTGATAGCACTTCCCTTTTTCTACGAAAGTAAGAACCGGCACCGCCATGGCTTTTCGGTGGCGTTCCTGCTCCAAATAAGGTTCGCCATTTGTGTAGCGCTGCCGTGTCGTGGTGTTTGAAGTCGTGGCCCTTGGATTGTCGTCGCAGTTCAAAAAGCACTGCCTCTCCTGCGAAAGTTTTGGGTCATGTTTGTTGCAGTAATTAGCAGCAGCGGAGACAAGCTGGGAACTTGAATCGTTCACATTCGATGGATAAGAAGGCCAAGAAAAGAACAACAAAGAGAACAAACCGAAGGGAACTATACTCACACACACACTACAACAGCAAGACGATGACGGATAACAATTCCGACAACTTCGCTAGAAATATGAGCAACGCACAGACCAGCACTGAAAAGCAAAAAAAAGGACTGCAGGCAGCTCGTTGATGATGATTAAAGACCACTGGAGCCGAATACAATTCGAGAGGCCACGACTAGAAACGCGAACGACCGAAGTTACCGAGCTAATACGTTATAACTTGGACGAGCAAGCACAATCCCCATAACGAAACGGAAAAGCCGCCAGCCCAATTGGCCTTAACGCTCTCCCTCCATCAGTTTGAGCTCCAGGCCTGAGCTGTAGCCAGGTCTTTTCCTATATTGTTGCACAGCAGAACAGTGGCACCCTTATCGCCTGCCTCTCTTCGTCGATCGTCATGATAGGACTCAGCCCAATTTTCAACGTGCTCACTCTCAGCAGCCAAGTTCTCGAAGTCAGCCCCTCGCGGTAACACTTCGCCTCAGGCTCTGGCACTCTTGGCCTTCCGTCACTCGTTCAAAACACCAACCAAGACAGCAGCCCGCCCAAATTGGAGCGCATTGCAGTCCGATCATTGGAAACACATCCGAAGAGATGCGGCGGATTGTTATGCGCGACCCTTATCATTTTTGTGAGAGGGCGAAGGCGATGAGTTCTGTTGCCCAGTGCGATACAATATCCATTGCCAACCTTCAAGGCTTAGTGCTCAGACTGGCCATGAACTTATAAGATTAAGAACGGAAAACGCAGCGACGAAAGCTCTCCAGGCGATACCTCATAGATTTCCAACGAAATAGAGCCCGAAAGCCTAGCATGGTGAGAGAGACGGCGATAATTCGAAAACCGCAACGAACGCAACTGCTGCTGTGTAGCAAAGCACCGCCGCCAGCTACTGCGCCAAATAATTCAAAGCCGAGCGCTTTTATTTTCTATCTTGGTCCTTTAAATATGAAGCGCAAAATAAGCTAGACACATCACAGGGGCGGCGTCCCCATAAATATGCGCGCAAGTCGTCTAAGGATAAGCTTACGGCAATACTACCGCAATGAATACGATCAGGAACAACGAGGGCCACCTTCTCCATCAAGCAACTCAACTCGAATAAGCTCAGGCGAGGCCGCTCACAGTGCTAAAAGAAAGCAGCGAAAAGATAAGAGGCACGACTATAAACACAGCGCGCAACCCTCGCAGCGCGTGAACCTATTTGACTCAAAGCAGTTCCGTAGATAATTGGATAGGCGTCGCTCGTTCGTTCTAGATGTATGGCGCGCGTTCGTTGTTTATGTTCGTCACACCTTTCCAAGGCTCTGCACGCTTCTCGCCGTATCAGTTAGCAGGGTGGAAGAGCCTGGCAACTAAAGAAGTCAGGAGCTCGCAGTCCTTCGGTTATCAACTTCCTTGGGCGGATCACTCTGAAGGAGACAAGGGCAACGACTTGCAAAAATCAAATAAAACCCATCAGCCGCCATCTCCAAGCTCTCCCACCAAAGAAAGGCAAAGCCTACCAAAAGAGAACCTGTAGAATAGTAACGCACTACCGCCCAGCAGTCGACGTCTCTCAAGGCAAATCATGGCCACACCTACGAAGACTGACAGCGACAAAGACAACGAAAAGGCATAAGCATAACGTAACCACACGCAAGCGCAGCCAATTCCAAATACATAGAGCTCGCGAAGCAAGTGCGCAAGGTCTATCAGACAGTCGCCAGCAATGCTACAATTTCACTGGCCTTAGAATTCAGGAAGCTCGCTCTCCCTAAGAGTTAGAAAGCTATCTCGTATCTTTTGCGGAAAGTCGCTTACTCCGTCTTGATCTGCTTCCGGGAGGACGTGTTTTTTTGTTTTGCCTTGTTTTCTTGAGCCAAAATAAATGGCTACAACATAAAACAAAGAAGGCCAAAATCAGTGACGCATCCCCGCCCTCAGCATGCTTTTCATGTGGCCACAACATAAGGAAAGAGGCGGCGCCCCGAGTCTCCTCGAGGATGCCGCGGCGGTTGGCACCCTGCTCAATCATTGCGCTAACCTGAACCAAAGTAGGGCCGCCACTGTTCCCAGTATCATGGTCCCCCTTTGTGTGGCACATTTTGAACGGAGGCGAGACCTCTACTCTCCGTCGAAGGTCTCCCGCCTTCACTGACTGCGCGCACGCTCTCCCCAGTATGGCGATCATTTGGCAGACACATTGACGAAAGTAGAGCACCTGCCCACCTTCGAAGGCTTGCCCACGCTTTTGGCCAGCCTCACTCTCGAGCCCAAGCACACCCTTCCCACCCTGTCCCTGCCCAAAGTGGGGCGCAGGCTCTCCCAAATATGGTTGGCACTTGCCATTTCGTGGACACACTGACGAAAGAAGAACCCAGGCTCTCCCTAGAAGATTTGCCCACGCTGTTGGGCAGCCTCACCCTCCCTCGAGCCCAGGCACAATCACCCTTCCCACTTGGCTCAAAGTAAGCAAGACCCTCTTCCAGGTATGGCTGGCATTTGGTGGGGCCATTGATGAAAGTAGAGCCCCATCTCCCCCCCGACGGTTTTCGAATGGAAGTAGCGAACTAGCTCTCCCCGATATGGTTCCCATTTCACCAATGCCACGCTGACGAAAGTAGAAGAGCCGAGCCCCTGCGCACCTTCGAAACCTTGCCCACGCTTTTGGCTAGCCTTACTCTCGAGCCCAGGCGCAGGCACACCCTTCGCCCCACTCAAGCAGCGCAAAGTAGCGCGCAGAACCTTCCCAGCATGGTCCCCGGCATTGATTTGCCAGACACACTGACAAAAGTAGAACCCACGCCCCCCTTCGAAGGTTTGCCCATGATTTTGCCCGGCCTCACTCTCGACCTCAGGCCCAGGCGCACCCTTCCGACCTGACCCGAAGTAGCGCGCGAACCATCCCCGGCGTGGTTTGCGTCTGCGTGACACATCGACGAAAGTAGAGCCCCTGCTCACCTTCAGAAGCTTCCCACGCTTTTGCTGGGCCTCACTCTCGAGCCCAGGCACACCCTTCCCACTTGGCTCAAAGTACTTACACAAACACACAACGCCCCGCATGTGCATGGCTGGCATTTGGTGGACACATTGACGAAAGTAGAACACCAGCTCCCCCCGGGGGGCTTTTCGGATGGAAGTAGAGCGCGAACTCTCCTCGATATGGTTCCCATTTCACCACTGCCACGCTGACGAAAGTAAGGCCCCTGCTCACCTTCGAGGGCTTGCGGGCGTGCATGCCCATGCCTTTGGGCAGCCTTACTCCAGAACCCAGGCACACCTTTCCCACCCGGCTCCAAGTAGGGCGCAGAGCTCTCCAGTATGAACATGGCTGGCATTTACTTAGTGGACACATTGACGCAACTAAAGTCGAGCCCAAGCTCCCCCGCGAAGGTTTGCCTTTGCTTGGTCATGATTTTGCCCAGCCTCACCCCCGAGCCCAGGCGCACTCTTCCCACCTGGCCCGAAGTAGAGCGCTAACTCTCCCAGGCGCGTTTTGCGTTTGGGTGACATGGTGACGGAGGTAGAGCCCCTGCTCACCTGCGAAGGCTTGCCCATGCTTTTGGCCAAGAGCCTCGCCGGGGAGCCCAGGCAACCCTCCCCAACTGGCTCAAAGTAGAGCGTAGACGCCCCCCAAAATGGTTGGCATTTGGTGGACACATTGAGAAAAGTAGAGCCCAAGCTCCCGAGAAAGGTTTTCGCATGGAAGTAGAGCGCCAGCGCTCGCCAATATGGTCCCCATCTGAGTGCGACACTGACGAAAGTAGAACCGCTGCTCTTCTCGAAAGTAAGAGCCTCAGCCCCCCGAGTTCGAGTTGCTTCGTTCGAGCAGTGAAGAAAGAACACCCTGGCGCAGTCCTTGGACTTTGTTTGATGAGGTCACGACCTTGAAGCCCGAAGGCGTCACGACTTGAATTTCGAAGGGGTCCCCGGCTTCATGCGTGCAATTCTGTGACCCTTTTTCATACGCTTGCAGATCTTTAGCACGACTAAGCCCCAGAGAAGGCCACGCTTTTGCATGCTTGGCCCCACTCTCAAGCCCAGACTTGCTCCTCTCGCCTGGCCCGAAGTGGGGGGCGAGCTCTGCCTGGTGTGATTTGCCTTGAAGTGACACACTGGCGCGACGAAAGTAGAGCCCCTACTCCCCTTCGAAGGCTTGCGCGCCCATGCTGTTGGCCAGCCTCATGCCCGAGCCCCGGCACACCCTTCCCACCTGGCTCAAAGTAGAGCACAAGCTCGCCCCAATATGGTTGGCATTTGCTTTGGTGGACACATTGACGAAAGCAGAACCCAAGCTCCCCTTTGAAGGTTTTCGCATGGAAGTAGAGCGCCAACGCTCACCAATATGGTTCCCATCTGAGTGCCACAATGACGACAGTAGAACCCCTGCTCTCCTGGAAAGTAAAAGCCACAGTCTCCAGGAGCGAACTGCTTCGCTTGACTTCGAAGGTTTGCCCACGCCTTTGGTTTGCCCTGCCTCACCCTCGTCGAGCCCCGGGGCACCCTTCTCACACGCCTCCAAGCTAATAGCGCAAGCGCTCTCCCCAGCATGGCCTCCATTTGGTCAGCACATAATTGACGAAAGTAGAAACCCCGCCCCCCTTCGCAGGTTTGGCCACGCCTTTGCGCTCCCCCGCTCACCCGCAAGCCCCGAAGCACCCCCCGCACCCGCGTCCAAGTAGAGAAAGAACTCCCGGCATGGCGTTCATTTGGTCGACATATTGACGAAAGTAGAACCCCCGCTCCCCTTCGAAGGTTTGCCCACACCTTTGCCCCGCGTCACCCTCGACCCCGGCGCACCCTTCTCACCCGACTCCAAGTAGAGCAAGAGGCCTCCCCAGTATGGTTGGCCTTTGGATGGTGGACACATTGGCGAAAGTAGAGCCCCCGCTCCCCTTCAAAGGTTTGCCCACGCCTTTGCCCCGCCTCACCCTCGTCGAGCCCCAGCGTGCCCCTATCGCCCGACTTCTTCCCGGTAGGGTTTTCCCCCCATGCACACGCTGACGAAAGTAGAACCCCCGCCCCCCTTCGAAGGTTTGCCCACGCCTTTGCCCCACCTCAACCACGAGCCCCGGCGCACTCTTCTCACCCCGCTCCAAGTAGAACAAAGCCTCTCCCCGGTACAGGTTTCATCTGGTTGACACATTGACACAAGTAGAGCCCCCAAGTAGAGCCCCCGACCCCCTTCGAAGGTTTGCCCACGACTTTGCCCCGCCTCACCACCGAGCCCCAAGGCACCCCTCTAGACTCCAGCCCAAGCAGCGCAAAGACTCGCCCCAGTGTGGCTTTCATTTGCTTGACACATTGACGAAAGGAGAGCCCCTGCCCACCTTCGAGTGTATGCCTTCCGCACTCTGCGGAAGCCCTCCGCCGCCACCGTTTGGCCCATCCAGTACCAGGCTGGTCCCCGTTAACACAGAAACCAGCTACCCCCACACGCTCAAAAACAAAACCTGTCCAACATAAACCCACGCGAAAATTTTGAAAGGCTTCGACAATGTGACGCAAGCAACGGCAGCGGCTGTCTCGTCAGGACCGAGGCGCCACCTTCGGCCAACCTTCCAAACCCAAAAAAGTCCGACTTTTTCAGCCATGCCCCCCGGGAGTAATTTTTCACTTTATTGCAGTAGTCTAATAGTAGGAAAGTTTGTAGCCTCTCCAGAATTGGATCGGTGGGCACGCTTGGCACGCTGGGCCGCCCGAAAGTGGGTCACCTGCCAAAGATGTCGCCCACCGCGCGCCCACCGTGAGACTTGGGGCCAAAAATCGCGGCGCCCTTCGGGCGCCCATTTCTGAAGCCTCCCGGCAGAGCAACCGCATGCGCCCTGGATCCGCAGCAAGCTGCATACGAATCGGGGCGCCAACCTACTGGCCCGCCTGGGAATATCCCTCAGCAGCACTGGCCGCACATTGCAGCAGAGCACTGAGGCCCATTGCAGCGCTGCGCCGGACTCTACACACCCAGGCGGTACTGCAGACAGCAGCGAAGCACCGCAAGCAGCGAGAGGGAGAACGCGGCCGCCCCGCGAAGGAGCACAGCGCCGCGCTGCCCTCGACTGCGGCCCTGTACATTGGCGGAAGCAGCGGGCCAACGCTATACGCGCCTAGCGTGCGCCCACCGTGCCCCCCATTTTTGGCAAGGGTCCGCCCACCGTGCCAAGCGTGGCCGCCCAGCGGCCCAGCGTCGCCCACCGTGCCCACCTTCCCACCGTCTATAAACTTACTATTCTATAAAATATTAGGAAAAAAATAATACTCAACACAAATCAAATAACCTGAAAAAGTTTCAATATTTGTGATGCTCATTACTTCAAAAAAAATCACAACTCGGTATGTAGTTTCTCGCGGTGCAAAAGTTCAAAACGGTTAGTCGTCTAGAACTAACAAAAGTGAAGACCCATTTCCAAACTCCAGCGATGTGCAGCGAAATTCATCCCCTTGACGTCAATCAATGCGAAATTCTTAACGCTAGGCGGCTTTCCGCCTGGGTCGATCTCGATGGCCCCTCTCCAAGGCATGCAGACTAGATCGAGCCGCAGTCTCAGCTCAGTTCTGGATGGCTGTCCCTCACTCTCTCCCCAAGCGCCGAAAGGCTCAATAATTTTGGTCCCCGAAGGTGCCGCGTTTTCGTCGGGGTTTCTCAGCTTGTCACTGTACAGCCCTAGAATCTCCGAAGGCCACGCGAATGGATTCCACACTGCAGTGCGGGTGGCCTGTGGATTGCGCAACTGGATCGCATATACCAGCAAGAACTTCGCCACAGCTTCGCCGTGGGTCCTCGAAGAGAATGGAACTGCGAAAGTTTCAAGAGCTTCAACAGAGTAGACGTGTCCCGGCTGAATTCCCGCAGAGCGGCCAAGCCCACCCATGTCGAATGCCATGGAATGCAGAGACTTGAAGCGCGTCGCCCTTCGCATGGTCTTCCGCTCAGCCGCTTCGCCCATAGCGAAGGCGCCAGATGCTCGCACCTCTACGCCGGTCTCATCGTCCAGCTCCTCGAAGCGCGCGCGCACCCGATAAAACGCACACTTCTGCGCACTGGCCCTCTCTCCAGCTCTCGAACTCTCGGCCACCCCTCGCCCCCCGTGCTTCACGGTGATGGCTTGACCCTTGAGCAGTTCGAGCACCTGTGGAAGGGCACTCCCTTTTTTTTTGAAGATGCGCCCCCTGGCGGCTTCCATAAAGGATTTCGGTGGCAGTGCTGCGCCCTTTGCTGACGAAGCTGCAGCTGCAGGTGAACGCCCTTGGTCCAGCAAGTACACGAGAACTACTGCGGCAAGATTCCTCTGCGCCTCTGCCGCAGGAAGACCAGATTCCGCTTGGAGCGCTTGAAGTACTTCGGAGGCCGGCTCAGTTCCGTCGAACTCTGCCCCTGCTCCTTCAAGTGATTCCCGAACAGCTTGCAAGGCGTTGGCCATGCTTTCACTTTTCAGAAAGGGAATCACGTCGTCGGCTGCTGCTTCCATGCTCTGGCGTATTCCCTCTTCGTCCGTGCTCTCTTTGTTCGTCAGCCTTCTCCACTGTTTCCAAGCCCTTCGTAAGCTTTTAAGGACGAGCCACGCCAGCCGCTCTGTTCGCGAGACCCATAGCCGGCATTTGCGTGGGTCTATCAGGTGCTCCTCTATCTCGTCGTCAAATCCCTGATAAAAATCGTACTCGAAAGACTGGAGTAAGCGAGCTGGCAAAGAAAATAAGGCTAAATAAGAACTGCTTCCCATCGCTATGCCCTCACCATTCTTCTAGCATTGAAACAGACGCCAGCCAACTCGAGCGCAGTCCGCGCACAACGGGCAAGAAGAGGCCCCAAGCAACGCCCAACCACCGCAGGGGAAGTCAATGGGTGCGGCAAATCCGCCACGGCCACTTGTATACCCAAAGGGAGCGCAACACGGTCTGCTAGTGCTACTGCCACACAAATGGCACCCGACGACGCAGCGGGGGCCCAGCCCCAGGCCTGTCACCCGATGCCCCTGCTTCATAGCAGCCAACCACTTCCGCCCTCATACATCATGCCCGGCAGCTGACACGAGTGAGGCCCAAAAGCGAAGCCCCCCCAAGAGCATCGAGTACCCGCAGCGAAACAAAGAGCCCCCAAAAGAAACTAAACGCAATACCGCACCCCAGTAAGAACCTAAGGCGACAAGCGCGCCAGAATGAGGCGAACAGCTACAGCGCCTCCCCTGCCAGCCTACCACACCCGAGCGCCAGCACCGAAGTACCACAAAGCAGCCGCGCGCATCTCGTCTGTCCCACCCATCCTGCGCCGCCTCATGTCTCTGCAATGCCCAGTCACGAACATGCCATCGACAACGCGAGACGAACCAGCAGACAACAGACAGAGAAAGAACAAACCCCAGAACGAGCACCACGGACACACCGTCCCGGGTCCGAGCGATTGCAAGAAAGGCGCAACAACAGAAACACGCCACACCATACAACCACAAGAGGGTCCGACGGACACCCTTCACACAAGGCGACGAAAGAGAGCGAGCCCAGGGGCCACCCTGTGTGTGAGCAGAAACTTTGAAGGGCTGTGGCATGATGCATGGGGCACGAACGTGAAACACATTAAAAATGGGACAAAGGCAACACGCAGAAGGGTGCACTTTTCTGGAGTTCCACAACGCGTCCCGCAGGGGTCGATGGAGTTCCATGCCGCCGCCCAACGGTCAAAAGCGAATTGGGCGCCGGAACGCGTCATGGAACTCCCCTGGCCGGTACTGGACGGACAGGTTCCATCGACCCCAGCGGAGGGCGTTGTGAAACTCCAGAAAGAAGCGCCCTTTCTCCTTTGGAGCACATTTTTCATGCGCTTCACATCCCTGCAGAGAGCTGGCCTCACCTCTTTCACCCCTGCCTCCAAGCAAACAACACAAACCCAACACTGAATCACACAAGGAGCGCCCACACCTTTCAAGGGAGAGAGTGGGCCACGCCAATACATGCTGGCAATAACCCAAGAACAACACCGAGGCAAAGAAACGAAAACAACACAGGTGACGAAAAGCCGACGACCCACGCGCCGAAGCTGCCTAAGGTGGGGACCCGCCACACGACATGACCTGGCCCAAGCAACACCCCACGCACACTGGAAACACCCAGACAACCCAGAACAAGGCAGCACGGAGAACACCGAACAGACGACAGAGAAACCCAGCAGCGCCGCACACTCACACGGCCCTCCCACGAAATGCAAGGAGACAAGAGCAAGACACAAAACAGACAAGCAGCCGCGCTACCTCGGTGAACCAACCGAGCCAAGAAAAAATCAAACGGGCCAAGGCACTGAGCGCCTGCCGTAGCCTCAGCGAAATGGAAGCAAGGGCGGGGAGCCATCTGGAGACGCCCCTGGCGTAGCCAAAGGGGAAAGGCGGGGACGAAGCAGAGGCGGAAGGACTGCCGCTACCCAGGAGGCCCGGCGACAACTGAGTCGCGCGCGGCCTCAAAGGGCTACGGCATCTGGAAACATCTACCCGGCGCACACCGACGCAGGCCACACCGAACCCCCACGAAGGGGCCACAAGCGCTGACGCCGGGCTTCGGGTGTATGGCTGCCGACGCTTTGCGGCCGGCTGGTCATCTGTAGGCCCCTCTGAAATATATCCGCCCGAGCGTCACCAGCCACCAGAGGCCCCCTGAGTCGCTGCCCGGCAATTGTTCTAGTCTAATTTTCGAGATTACTCGCTTACTTCAAGCTTACGTGTACGCTGCTGTTCTCGATCCTGACGCCCACTTCCACACCTTGTACACTTTCAGGCCTTGGCTGCCGTCACCGGTAAAAAGCTCAATGCCATCCGTCACAAAGCCAGACTTCATCGCAGAGTAGTCTCCCATTACCTTGGCAGCTGCCTTGATCAGGAGTGTTATCGTGGCCGAGCGCTCTGAGCCTATTTCTGCGCAACGACACGGGTCGTCCTCTGTAGTTGTAGGGTCACCACTGCCACCGCCGCCTGTTTTTTTCACAGGAATTCGGTCATCGACAATCACATCGTGAAAGCCATGACCCTCGACGAAGAGGCGGACACGGTACAGACCAAGTGTCGACGTCGTGATCTCACGCAGCCAGCCAAGCCGTGCGAAGCCCTGCAAAGCCCCATAGATATAACAGTTGCCAAACTGCTCCTGTTGAATGTGCGCCACGCTAAGAATTTCACCCAATCCAGGCAAGGCAGGCTTAGACGGCCTGGCCCCTACTCTTAACCCGAGGCTCGACGCCCCTCGTTGACAATACAAGGAGACCTCGCGATCGGCCCCTTCCTGCAGCCCAAAATATTAGAGGGACACGATCAGACATAATACTCCAGCAGAGAAAATTTGCGCCATCTAAAAAGTTCAAGCACTACGAAGCGGCCCTCCCCATTCAAAAAGAATCTTCAGAGACAGAGACCCAGGGGCCCTCTCAAGCTGAGAACCAAGACCACCTCACCCCCCTAATAGAAATACCGTAGCCCACATCCATACCAGCACGACGAAAAACACACACGAACAAATCCCAAGCAAGCGTCGACTGCCCTTCTTTCTAGTATGCTACTTCATGCCCGTTAGTCGAAGAGCTTAGCCACCGCTAGGACGCAGACACGAGTATAGGGCCCGCGCGCTACTCATTCCCGGAAGTGCAAACGCAAAAGCCTCTGCCCTTCGCCTTCTTTCAAGAGCAAACTAGTCACAAAGCCAACACGGCTTGGAGGTGCAAGCTCACTAAGATGCATATGCAACCAGCCGCACGTGAATCATGGCTAGCCCGAAACATGCAAGAGGGGCATCAGCTGACTCACTGCAGCAAAGAGTCACACACACCACAGACGGCGGTGGCCACCCGAAGCGGAGGCCGGGAAGCTCGGGGCCCACCCCATCTGCCACTGACTGCGGCGCGCCCGCGTCAGCCGTCGCCGCCAACGCCGGCAGCGCTATCGACCTCCCATGCGTGCGTGGCCATGCCCTGTCCCGGGGCGATAATTGGGCCCGCGAAGCTGCCCAAGACTCTGACTCTTTAAGACCGAAGAAAAGTCTCAAGGCTTTTGGCATCCAAGAGGAGCCGGGCGGCCTCTCATCTCTCTCGCCGCAAATGATGGCTCAGGCAGGTAATGCGACGGGGGCCTCTCTCCTATATCCAGAAACGAGAAGGCCGACAGGCTCCCTACATGCCTGAGAACGTGCACGCCGCCGCACTTCATTGCCCGCAATTCTCCCCGCTTAGCGCAGGCACGGGGCTCTTCGCTGTCTTTAATGAAAACCGAGAGCAAAAACAGCGAGCGGCAAAGGCTTCGGGCGATTTTGCTCTAGGTAGTGCTATGTATTATGCCACCACGTAGCAAGAATCACAGCGACCTACAAGAGCTGTCGGCGCTTGCCCCGCTTAGCTTGCGGGAGAGCGCTGCCATTTCAGGCGCCACAATGATTGAAGGCAGTCCGATAGTGCACACGCAACTCCTGCGATGGGCCCGGTGCTCGTTCTTGGCGCCGCGGGTGCTATTCTGTGTGTTCAACTCTATATACAACTCTTGCACTCCATGCGGCCTCTCGTCCGTTTCGTTTTCTACAAGTTTAGCTAGAAGAAGGCCCGGCAAGTCCGTGGGGCTTCTTTCATCGGGTTTATCTTAAAAGCGTGACGAGCCCAAGTCGGTCCTCGCTTTGGTGTCGAACAGCGGCCCCATACTGGTGTCCACCGCTCTTTTAAACGTAAACGCCCCACCCACTACTCCACGCACATCGGTCTGGTATGTATACACGTACGCCGCTTGCTTATTGCGTCTCTTAGAAGAACAAGAACAATACAAAGGACCCACCACCAGGCCATCCCATTTGCTAAAAGTAAGGCCGCCGCCACGTTAACACGCTGCCCCCCGATAAGCCAAAGGTGGCCAAAGATAGAAGCAAACGAGCCAGAGCGTGCATGCAGTGCCAAGCCGATGACAATGCACGGCGATGATGAAAGGCACTGGCGATGACGGTGGTGGCGATGACAATGGCCATGCTGATGGTGGTGCCTGGCTGTTAATAAGTAACAAGCTGAACAGACGCAAACGGAGACGGCCTGCAGACTGACTTGCTCCTGTACCTACTTACACCCAATAAAATCGCCGAAGGGGGCAACTGCTTTGAGCTAACCCACCAGCCAAAAACAGCCCCGAGAGAGCTCGAGGCCATACACTTCAGCGATTTGCTTTACGATTACGACCACACACAGCGCGTGCGCGTCTGAGTGGGCAGCGCTCTGGGGCGAGGGCGGGTCAGTAGATGAGTGACACTGAGAGAACATCACTACGCTGGTGGCGAGAGCGAGACGAGACGCACGAAAAGCAACCGCAGCGGCAGAAGTCCAAGCGACAGCGCGCTAGGCGAATGCGCTGAGAGATGAAGCCTGCGAAAGTCAGAGGCGAAGCCAGACGACCCCTAGGAAGGGCGCACGAATGGGACGGCGAAGAGGCGAGATGAAGGAAAAAGGAGCGAACGGAAACACAGCCGACCGGCGGCGACGCCGCTGGATGTGAGATGCAAAGTCCCCAATTGGAGAGAGAGTGGCACGCCGCCCGGTCGTGGCGTTCCTTCACTCCCGCGGACCGATCTTGCCCCAGCCAACGCAAGCACGAGATCGGCCATACGGCAATGCGCTTGCCCTTCTTCTCCCTTCTTGGTGGTCAACAAATCGCAAGCAACATCCGCGGCCCCCTTCTTATTAAGTCTAAAAGGGCTAGACCGGTTTGGCGTGATGACTTCGGCAGCCACTTGATCAAAAAGCTTGAAGCGATGGACCCTACAATGTCAATGCCCCAACAGTACTCCCCTAGAGACGTGGCGGGAGGTGATCTACGGAAGCAACTAAAGGTGAATTAAGAAAACAGAGGGGGCTCGCCCTTAATATTCAGGAGGACCTCTTTCAAGTTCAAGCTCCTCCCATCCTCATCCTTCGCCCTCGTGCCTTTCCTCCGGTCAAATAGTTCGAGGCAAGAAGTCTCATGCGAAATCGCGTCGCACAGCGTGCGAAATGGGAATACGTCCAGATCATGACCCTCTGAGTCGTAGCGGTAAAGACCACCAGACGCCTCCGCCATGCACCTGCGAGAGGGATCGCAGTATTATACATAGACCGGAGAGACCCATCACAAGCGCCATCGCCTGTGTGACCCCCAAGCTTCCTCCCTAGGAGCAGCGAAGTGCTGAGAGTAAGCCGAAAGCTATAGCCATGCCACGGGGGCGCGACATCTCAAAGAGGGCCAGCTGTAGTCATAAGGATGGGGCCCAAATATACCAAACTGCACAAGATGCCTGCGTCTTCAGATAGAGGACGCGGCCTATCGCGTTTTACTTTTCAGAGATATTCAAAACAAGTCGAACAGATGGCCAGATATAGAAGAAGAGAGAGACTGACTCTGAAAAGGGGCGCCCGATACATAGTAGCGATATATGACTCGTGGTCAAGGCCGAACGGAGACCAAGGGCCCGGAGGGTTCACGGCTCAGGGGGTCCAGCCCCTCGCCCTTTGCCGTCTTCGGGGGCCTTCCGCTGCCGGCGCACTGCTGCCATCTAACCCCTCAAGCCTGTAAGGTACAGGCAAACGAGGAGGCAGCGAGCCTTAAGGCCCTCAACCTACTTCCCAGGCCTCCAGGTAGCACAAAGCTCGGCTCTCCACCTACTTCTGAGGCCTCCAGGGGACACGAAGCGCCTGGAAGGGACCGGGGGCGGCCCCTTGGCGCCCTTTTGCGGCCTTCCTCCCCCGGCAGACGCCTCAAAAAGGGGTCTAGCGGGGGGGCCGTCGCCCCGTGCCCTGGAACATATATAGACGCCAGAGAGAGAGAGAGAATAACACAAGGGAGCCAGCCCAATATCTATCCTAGAGCAAGGACTTTCGTTCCTGACCCGTAACGGGTCGGGCTGCTCAAGTTACTCGGGCTGTTGCCCGCCCTTGTTTTTTGCGCGGCGCCCTTCAGGCGCAGCTTCACGGATGAGACTGACACCCACCGGGAAACCTTAAAGCGAGCACATGGCGACGCAGGTTGTGTCGCTGCTCCTTGGTTCTTCCTGCTGCACCCGTTGGGCGCTTGCTTTGCCAGGCGAGGACTGCGGGCCAGCAAAATAAAGGGGCACCTGCCAGGGAAAGGCAACCACGCTGGGGCAGCCGGATGACCACGAAAGGCATGCACCGCGCCAGCCCATCAAGCTGCCCACCAGCGTCAGACCAAGCCCACCGCTGCCCGCCAATACATCAGCCGCCCCCCGCCGCGTTTTCCCCAATGTAGTTACCCACAGAGGCACCCTCCAGCCGCAAGCCGGCTACGAACCCACCCCACCCAGCGGGAACCCCCCACACCGCAACACAGCAAGGCGAAGGCCCAGACCTAGCCTGAGGCCCCCAACGAAACCACAAGGGAGAAGGCGAAGCACTTGCCCCCCGCCACCGAGTCAGGAGCGACGCGCCGCTATCGATCCCAGGCGCAAGGGGGTAGCGCCTCCCTCGCCTTCTTGTGTGGGGGAGGTCTCGAAGAGGGCGCCCCGCATGTCGAGCGAGCACCTCCGCCCCGCATCGCCCTGCCTTGTCCCATTTCGGTGAGCCAAGCATCCTCCAGTAACTCGCTCCAGAATTGGCGCTCTTCGTTTCAGCAGCTCGAGCAGCTCGAAGCCCGTTGCCCCCCTTACTCTCTCTTACCCCTGTCCGAGTGAGCCCGAAAACCCGAAGCGGAGCACAAAAAGCAGACACAGGGGAGCAAAAGGAGACAGAGAAGAAAAGACCGACCCCAAAGACAGAGAGAGAAGGCGGCAACCTCACCCAGGTCGTGGACTGGAGTGTCACCGGGTGGAGATGAGTCACGGAGAGCAGGCGCCCCAAGACCGACGAGCAGGACTGGCACCAACCAAGCAAAGGCAAGGCGAAAGAGAAAGAGCAAAAGGCAAAGGGAGCGAAAGAGCCACGAAAGAAGGGACACAGCCACCACAAACCGAAAGCAAAGCCGCGCAAGCCAACGGGCACGACCGAAAGAAGCAAGGGGGGGCAGAGTACGTAAATAACAAACTACGAAGAGAGAAGCGGGCCAACAAACAACAAAGCCAAGAGGGCAGACCAACGACAGCACACCGAACAAAGCACAGCCCACACGCAAAACGCGCCAACCAAGACCGCCAGGGGCTTCATCGGCTACCCCCTTCCAAGACCGCTGAGTGGCACCCGCTGCGCGCGCGCCCATGCCAGGCGCGGCCCGGTAGTGCGGTTCGCCAGCGCCCGGCAGCGCTTGGAGGGGTAGGAGGCGGGGAGAAAGTGCGGGGCACTCTCTTCAAGCGAGCGTGCCGATGGGCGGAGACACCTCAGGCGGACACATCTCCAGCCAGCGCACCCGGTCAGAATTTGGCTAAAGTTTTCAAGCTCTGAGAAAATTCCGCACGACAGACACCACAACACACCCGCGCCAGCTGATCCGGCTGCCGGGGCGCAACAACCGACCCGACACAAAAGACCCACGAAAGACCTCACCGAGCGACCCCGTCCGTGCCACCACAATGCAATAGCAAGCGCCCGCGAGTCTAACGCATGCACCTGGGCCGGCCTCCCGCAAGCGGCCCCACACACTTCGAGGCAGACACCTCAAGAGGAGGCCCGACACAAAGAGCCGACAACACACCAGCCCGCGAGGCTCACCGGCGCGGACGTTAAAGCCGCACCTCGAGGCCAGAACCACGCGACCCGGCCGAAAAAACCTCACCGGCGTGGGCGTTGCCTCGAGTGTGTGAGCGCTGCTCGATGTGGGGCCCCGACGTCCACACGCGCACCACACCAGCCAACCCCGCGGGGCTTGCGTTGCACGAGCACCACGCCACGCTCCAAGCAAAGCACGCGCGCCAGCGGAATGCGGCGGGTGCGTCGTATGCGATCCAGCCTGCGTCACGGTTGCGCGCCCTGCAGGCAAGCTTCCCAAGACCCCGCGGGAACCCGTTAAAAAGCCAACTAAAGTTGAAGACGGCTAAAAAACCAGCCAAAAATGGGCGACGGCTAAATAAAAAGGCCGCCGGCGCTGACGCTTAGAAAGTCGCCAACTTTGAAGACGGTTAAAAAAGCCAGCGGCACACCCTCCCAATTCCCAAAACCCGGCGGAGGTGCTCTAAACGACCGGCCCCAAAAGCAAAAGCGAGCGACGTCGAAGCGAAACCACACGAGAAAAAAGCCAGCAACTTTAGCCGTTTTTTAGCCGTTTTCTTCTAAACCGAAAAAAGTTGGAAAAATTTTAGCTGTTTTGTAGCCGTCGACCTGGAAGGGCCACCGGCCACCAAGACCCCACCCCCCAAGCCCAGACACGACCCCCGCCGAGTCCCCCCGCCCTTCGAATGCGAAGCCCGGCACTTTCACGCGAGCTGTTGCGCCAATCGCCAAGCCCCGTGGCCGTGGCTCAGTGTGGGCACCCAACGGCAGCGGCCCCTCCAAATGCCCCCGGCCCCTCCTCCACAGGGGGCGGCGCAAGGCGACCAAGCAACAGAAGACAGACACAAACAAACCCAACCCACTGAACAGCAGCACGAAAACACCCAAGAGACCAGAAGCACCATACCCGAAGACCGACAGCCCAAGGCGCATTGCTGAAGGTGGTCGCGAGACCCCTAAGACATGCACCCCCAAGGAAGCCGAGCCACCCGGCCAAAGCACACAGAACCAGAGCCGACAGACCGAAAAAAACGGCAGACCAGAAAAGCATGGGGGCTGTTTCGGTCGTCTTTTTTGATCCGCTGCCGCAGGTTTCAAGACCCGCGGGCCCTCTGTAGACAGAGCACCAGAAAAGAGCCACACGCAGAAGCATTCCCCCTATCGCTCGCAAACATACCAACAAGACAACAAGACAAAAGCCGAAAAACCCCAGAAACGAAACAGACACACAACGGCCCCAGGCAGGCGCCCCGCGGTCCCGAGAGGCCGACTCCCTTCGCCAGATTTTAACCAAAATGCTGCCTGGGCACGCGTCCGCTCCGCCTGAGACATCGGGGCGCGAGACAGAAGCCACCCGAACCCGAAGCCCTTGCCCTATTAATTAACTCCCCCTGTGCTCACGCCCTGTGAATCGTGTAGCCCCTTCAATCTATCTCTGCGCCGCCATGCGGTCGGCGCGCGTCTCTGCACCCCTCCCAGAACAAAACTGCCGCCGCCTTCGGCCCCTAGGCCGTCGCTGCGCGCTATCGGCCTGTCGCCCTGGGGCTTTTCATGCTTGAGCGACGCGAGGGCCATCCTTCCCCGCAACGCATGGACGATAAGCAACCCTACCCAACCCAAACAGGCCGCCGGCACCATCCCGAGCGAGGGCAGGCGTGTGAGACAGCGGCGACACCCTTTGGCCGACGCAATGAACCCACAACAGAGCAGCCCGCCCCGCAGCGCATGCACCGTATTGCGCAAAAGGCCTCAAAGAGTGAAAGACGCCAGCCACTGGCCTCGCCAATTCCAGCCCCCCCTCAACTCAAGCAAAGAAGAGAAGCCGCGGGCCACTTTCTGGGGGTTCGATGGAGAGAGAGAAAAAGAGAACCGAACGCGGGCGACCCGCCTGCTGCGTCTACGCCTTCCCTTGCCTGGCGCCTTTGTCCTCCACACGCATCGCAAAAGCCACCGGGAGAACACCACCTGGGCCCGCTTTGGGTCCGTCTCTGCAAGAAAGCAAAGAAGAGGCTGCCGGGCACAGCTCAGAAAATATCGCAAAAATCGTGACTCAGTAAAGCCTATACGATTGCGAGATACAGCGCTCTATTGTTTTTACTGATCACCCGAAGCGCCAGTGTGCTTAGCCTCCGCGGCCTTCTTCATCGCCTCACCACTTCTGCCGTGACCACGGCCAGCCATCTACCTCAGGAGAAGTGTGAAATGGTTCGCCAGCCATCGCCCTTTCCCCCTAGCAGTGAAGGCAGTGCCGAGCCAATAAATATGCATGCGAATGCCCAGTCACTATATATGTTGTGGAAGAAGCTAAGGCCCTACAAGTAAAGAAAAAAGACGCCCAGTCACTATACATGACCCAGGGCGGAAGGCTACGGCGCCCCCCCTAGCGTAGGGAGGGGCGCTGGTAGCTCGAGGCCCCTTCTGCAGGCGTCTGCCAGGCGTGGAAGGTCTCGAAAGTAGGCCAAGGGACCCCCTCCGCCTCCTTCCAGCTGCCTGGCTGTTCGCCAAAGGCCTCCAATGTAGGCGGAAGGCTTCAAAAGGGGCCCAAGGGGCCGCCTGCGCTCCCTTCCAGGCGCCTGCCTGTGCCCTACATGCCTCCGATATGCTTCACCGCCGCAGCAGTGCGCCGGGTGTGGAAGGCCTCCGCAGGCGCCAAAAAGCGAGAGGCTGGAACCCCTGAGCCGTGCGGCCTGTACCCAACAGGCCCCTGGGAATCAGCTTGCTTGCTCTTGAGACCGTGGCCGCCTTCAGCAGCCTTTGACCCCGGAGGCCTCCCGCCTACGAGGGTCAGCAGAGGCCAGGAGGCCCCAGAAGAAAACGCAGAGAGGCGCAAGGAGGCCCCCGCGCCCAGTTTTGACGCCTTCCACCACTAGAACCGGCGAAAATCAGCGCGGAAAAGCGCGCGCACGCCACCACAGACCATACCACGGCACAGGGGGGGGGGCCGCCGTGCACGTGCAGCCCTATATTAAAATATGTAAAGTAAACCCTAAGGAGGTAGGTGAGGCAAGCGAGGCGAGCTAACTAAGGTCACAAAGAAACATGTGCGGACGCTTGTCACCTGACGGCGCCGTAGCATTCTATGTACTATTTTCAACAGTGATCACTTGAAAAAGTGGATTACGAGAGTAAGAAAGTGGGTTTACGTTTTGAACGTCGTCCGCCTGTGCTCTGCATCACGACCGGCATTTCCCAAACCTTCCTCTACAGAAGCGACTTCTACAAACGAGGACCCGTTTTTTCGTTGTGTTGACCATTCCCCCTGCTGACCGAAGATCCAGGACTTGTTTCGTCGTGGTGTGGTCGTCAACAAAGATTCTCCATGATAGTTATCAAGATAGGCATCAGAATATCCCTGGTTCGCCTCCAAAATCGACGAAGCCCAAGCCCCTTGCTCTACTCCGCCATGAAAAACAGCGGAAGCAGAGGTAGGGCCTGACCGCTCTACCCCCTCACTGTTGCTTGCCGTTTCCCCTTCAAAAGCGGCAATCTTACTCTGGTCCGGGAGATGCTTGCTATTCTTCTGCCTTAATCCAGTCAAGCCCTCAGCTCTTGAAGCAAATGCGCTTGAATTTGTACTAGTAGTTATACTTGAAGCATGGGCATCATGATCAAGTAGATGTAGTCGATCTGTGTGATTTCCATTCCCTTCCCCCTTTGCTTCACCTCGTCGGGCACTTCCAACTGAAGCTAAAGATTAGAGTCGTCATTGGTGGCAACGATATGGTCTCTAATGTAATGGTAGGTCGTCTTAATAAAGTCGTGGTCGATAAGATTATCAGCACCAAGCCCAATAGGTACTGGCGCAGCATCCTAGTCTTAGTTGTCTATTTCACCGAGGAGTGACTCCACCCCCAATAACGACCTGTGTACCAGCATGGCCTATCACACTGCAAGTGGAACCTGAATGGAGCGCCAGCTACTTCTCCTGCCTCAGCCAGCAATAGGTGCTCGCGCTCCTACACGGAGTAGACAACTATCACGGACTAACCAACAAGCCGGCGCGGCAAGGATGACGGCGGCTCTGCCCCTGCGCTGCTGTCAAGTGTATTAAATCACTCAAGCCAGCAAGCCAGGGCGAAGTGTGCCGAGCAGCCTTTCCAATTCCATGTCATGGTCTGACGATGACACAGAAAAGTGACAGACGAGGCCCAACATGCTCACACATCAGCAAAACGAGCAACACAGACGAGACACGAAAACGCATCGACACAGACTGAAGCAAGGCGCGCGCTCCTAAGTGTCGGGGGAATTTCATCGACCCATGAGAAGCCACCCCCCAAGCAAGTCACACAGACGGCGCAAAGCAAGGTAGCCCGAAAGCCAGAAAGCAGAGCCAACGAGCATGGTAAAGAAACAACCACACAAGCGAAAGCGAAACAGAGAGGGGGCGAGGGCGCCGCGGGCCTACCCAGACGGCCGCGGGAGGGCAGTCGCCCCCTGGCCCACGCCTGCCGGAGAGGTCCACCAGGCCGAGCGAGTCCAAGCCCTGCGGCCTACTCCCTAAGTGCGAGCCTGCCCAGGCGGCGCCCCCGTGTGTTTTTGCACCATCCGACCGACCCGGCCGAACAGGCGTCCGACAGCGAGCCGCCCAACAGCATGGCCAATAGCGACGCCCAGGACGCACGACCGACAGCGCGGGCGCGGTGTTGTCCGCTCGGCGGGGCTCCCGAGGCTCTAGCCCCCCAAACACACTGCCAGGCGCTGCGCGGCCGCTGTGTTTTCCCTCTGGGTGCAGGGCGGCGACCAGCCCGGGCGCCACCTGCCTGCCAGTCGAGTCCCCACCCTTCATCAAGGCCCGAACCGTAGCCCCCCCGAGCGAAGCGCAAGCACTTCCCCGCTGAGCCAAGCACCCCGAGCGAGCGCGCGAAAAAACACAGCGGAAAACAATCAGACAAAAAAAAGAAGGAAGGCCGACAGCGCAACCAGCCTCAAGCAAACACGCACAGAAAGCAACGGCACAAACGATCACGCAGAACCATGGAACAGGCACGGGGCAAAATGCGATAGAATCGGAACAAAACAGAGCAAAAAGCCGAGGGGGCAGGCGCCACGGCCACACCGACACCCACAGGTGCTGCACCAAATTAAGAAAGCCACCCCAAGACAAAGTGAGCTGCGGGATGGCTCATTCACTCACCCACCCATCATGAAAAGAAGAAAGTCACCTGGCTGATACAAGAAACTTACAAGCAGAAGCAAGATGAAGAGGGAAAATATTCATTAGTCCATTTTTTTATAAGCTAATTGAATCATACTCAAAGGAGAAGCCAGCTTTGGTCCTTTTCGTGGTTACGATAGAGGAGGTCGAAGACTTCAAATAAAATGGCTCACTGTCTCATCATCTGTTGCACTAGTACCTCTGACGTTACTTTTTTGAGTGTGTAATTAAGTACTCCTCAGCCCACAATCTAAGTACGCGCATGAGTAGAAACTCCTCCACGCACAATCGCAAGAAGCACAATCTTGCTAATGCAAACATAGTAAGCCTGTAACACTAAGTCCAAACAAAGTAAGTCTGTGACTCTAAGTAACAAGTGCAAACACAGCAAGTCTCAATGACGGCCCTCGGGCTTTACTAACTTCTCATAAAACTGATTGCGGCCTGCCTCCTCCCGTGCGAATGACTGTCGATCCACTTCGGCCAGTAGAGTTAGACCTTACGCATATTCTTTCATCTTGGAGAGCATCTTTGGCCCATTTTCCCTTTAGAAAAGGAGCCCGAGATGCTTCCCAAGATGAATCGCTGTAAGCCTTAACAGAGGCTGCGGCCGTGTTGCGGTCGTGTTGGCGAACGACAAGCCGCCTCCTGCGGTCGTGTTGGCGAACGAAAAGTCGCCTCCTGCGGTCGTGTTGGCGAACACCAAGCCGCCTCCTGCGGTCGTGTTGGCGAACGCCAAGTCGTCTGCTGCGGTCGTGTTGGCGAACGCCAGGTCGTCTGCTGCGGTCGTGTTGGCGAACACCAAGCCGCCTCCTGCGGTCGTGTTGGCGAACGCCAAGTCGTCTGCTGCGGTCGTGTTGGCGAAACCGAAAGAAAAGTCATCTTCTCTCAGAAGAAAACTTGTACCGCCAGGAAAATGATCCGCAAAATAAGCCTTGGTTAGAGTGAGCACATAGACCGTATAACTTCAAGAAAAGTACTGAGATTGCAAAGATGAAAGAAGATGAGAGGCGCCGGAGGTTAGGTTAAGTGTGGGTCTAGTAGAAAAACAAGCAGACGACGTAGTTGGCTACTGAAGAGCCGCGTCGCTGTCATATTCTCTCTGTGAGGTGTGGCCTCTGTCATTGTTCTCACCCTTTAGCATGCTAGTGACCACTAAAAAAAACCGAAGAAGTAAGAGACGCCACGACCGAGGTGTCTATGTTATAGCTTTTCGTATACGGACGACCAGCAAAGGGAAGAAGTGAGGCACGCAATGACAATGAGGCGTCTCTGGTGTCGTGATTCAGCGCAACTAAATCTCAAAGGGGCGCCAGAGTTACAGTTACAGAGTTACTATGGGCGAGTACGAGTAGTGGCAGTGGCCATAGTCGTAAGAATAGCTGGAGGCACTAGTCTAGTAGTAGTCTGGTGCCTAGTAGTAGCGTTAGTAGTAGTATTAGTAGGGGTAGGAGTACCAGTAGGAGTAGTGGTAGTAGTAGATAGTAGCGGAAGCATTAATGGCAGAAAGAGGAGTAGGAGTAGTAGGAGTTGTAGGAAATGAGAAAAGGCGAGACTTCTTAAAGTCAGAAAAAATTTGTAGTCCATGTCCATTTCCACTCGAAGTTCGTACTTCACTTAGGTGCAGAGCATTTCCTGAAGATACCCAACGAACTAGGTGGGAACTAATACTCTGACAAGAAGGAAGCCAACGGCCACATTACTCACCCAAAAAATTCTCTACAATGACAGCGCAAGAACTTTAAGAGCAGTACGAAGTAACTCTTCGGTCGTCTGTTCTTGGCGCAAGATTAACAGTACAAAATAATAGGAGGGCTTATTCCCTCTCCAGGATTAGATCGGTGGGCACCCTTGGCACGCTGGGCGGCTCAAGAGTTGGCCCCCCTTCTGCGAAAGATGTCGCCCACCGTGCGCCCACCGTGAGACTTGGGGTCAAAAATCGGGGCGCCCTTCAGGCGCCCACTTCTGAAGCCCCCCTGCAGAGTAAGCGCGTGCGCCCTGGATCCGCAGCAAGCTGCATACGAATCAGGGCGCCCACCTACTGGCCCGCCTAGGAATATCCCTCAGCAGCACTGGCCGCACATTGCTGCAGAGCACTGACGCACACTTCATCTGCAGCGCTGCGCCGCACTCTACACACCCGGGCGGCACTGCACACAGCAGCGAAGCACCGCAAGCAGCGGGCACGTGGCCACTCCGCAAAGGAGCACAGCGCCACGCCCTCGACTGCGGCCTTGCACATTGGCGGGAGTAGCGGGGCAATGCCATACGCGCCCGGCGTGCGCCCACCGTGCCCCCCATGTGTGCCAAGGGTCCGCCCACCGTGCCAAGCGTGGCCGCCCAGCGGCCCAGCATCGCCCATATTCCCACCGTCTATAAACTACTCTAAAATAACGGTAAGCGGAACACTTGCGCCCAGAGATATGGAGCTTACTCAACATCCCTGTACTAAGTATCCTAATCTAAATAACTCCATCGTGCAAGTAGTCGAAGGAAAATATTGATCCTCCCCTGAACCACTAGTGAACCTATTGCTCAATATCTTGTTCATCTATACTACTCCAACCGCCAACGCCTAGCACTTTTGAGATCATCGCACATATACACAACTCTAGCGTGCCTAGAGGGCAGGCGCGACAGTACTTCTCTAGCGTGCCTGGAGGGCGGCGGCGTACCAATACGAGATACTTTAGGTCTCGTGTGGCTAAGGCACAATGAATAGTCTTCGTCTTAGCCACAAGCTGAGTACCGCTAAAGCGTGGCTGGCGGGGTACAAGAGAGACGCACTAGTTTATCTACTCTGTCTAGTGTTTGTGTCACAGTTAAGTCCTTATGGCCCGCAATAGTAGTTTGTCAATAGAGAGAACTAGGAATCTCGTCCGAACAAACCAGGGAAACAATAATAGTCTTAACCAAAGTCCCATGGTCTCCGGCTCCAGTTCCAGAACAAAAGCGTACGGTAACCAGTGAACAAAATCTGCAACGTGCACGATTTAGCGCCAGTTCTTTTCGGTCCCTAGTATGCCCCGACAAATTTATAGGATACTTTTTCGGTCCCTAGTATCCCACTCCCAGGTCCGGATAATAGGATATTAGACCTGTCCCCAATTCATCCCCGTGGAGTAGATGATCCCTCGAGTAGAATATGCCTCACGGTCACGAGTTGGAGTATCTCCCTACTTGTATCGAGTGGGATGCACGTGCATACTGTGCTCTTGAGGGATCATCCCTACAGAAGAGATGGATTACGGGAAGCCTTAAGGATAGGGTAGAAGCAATCGTCTCGCCTACGGAGAGGTGAGCACTCACGACATAGAAGTATCCCTGGTTGAGTGAGATGCCCTCTCGTTCCCTCGTGCCCCTGGTTCAGTGAGATGGGCCTAGTATCCCCAGTATCCCTGGTTCAGTGAGATGGCCCTAGTATCCCCAGTATTTTTTCACTATGGTGAGATGCCCTGCGTCCTCTGATTGAGTGCGATGCCCTGGGTCACGTCACCCTTAGTTCCCTTACCTTTTAAGCATGCCTTAAAAAATGCGCCGCTCACTGGCAACGAGGTAGCCAGTCGCAACCTCACACGCAGTTGTGATGAATTAGAGCAGGAGGGAGAAACTGTCTTGTAGTTTTGTAGTCCTACATTCATCTTCCACTCAAGCGGAAGAGGCAGTATTATAGTCCTACTTTCTTCTACTCAAGAGGAAGAAGCAGTCTTGTAGTTGTGCTTTTTACTCAAGGGGAAGAAGCAAGCTTGTAGCTCTGCTTTTTACTCAACAAGGGGAGAAAGTAGTTTTGTAGCTGTACTAATTGCACTTTCTTTCACACTTATACTTTCTAAGTGCGTTGTTTGTTAGTTCTCCTGCTAGATTCTAGCCCCTCCTAATTGAGTAGATGACTGCTATCTATGACTATGTACTCTATTTGCATACTTACTCTATATAAAACACTTTAAAAACCGCGCCGCGCGCCTTGCCTTTAATGTGAACACTAAAGGTAAAGGGCCACCGCCTTTAATGTGAAGACGAAAGAACCCCGAAAAAGTCACTAGTGTGAACACTAAAGGACTCTCAAGGCGCCTCCAATGTGAACGCGAGAGGGCCCTCCACTTCACACGCCGTAAGTGTGATTGTGAACACTAATTAAAAGACCCCGAAGGCGCCTCTAATGTGAACACTAGAACACCCTTGGGGCGCCTCTAATGTGAACACTAAGGGACCCCCAAGGCGCAACAGCAACCATACCAACATCAACCCCAACAACAACCACAGCAGCAGCCCCTACAACAACCACAACAGCAGCCCCCACAACAACAACAGCCCGACCACAGCCCCAGCAACCACGACAGCAACAATCACAGCGACAACAATCTCAACAGCAACAACCACAATAGCCACAGCAGCAACAACAACGACAACAACAACGGCGACCACCCACAGCGACAACAACCGCAACAACCACAACAGCGACAACCACAACAGCGACAACCACAACAGCGACAACCACATCAACGAACAGCGACAACCACAACAACAATAAAGCAGCCACGGGGACACGTAAGCGCGCAGCGTTTAAAATGCAGCAGATTCCGTCTCGTTCCAGTTCCTCTATGTATATGCTAGGGAGCCCGACGGCTTCTCTGAATCCTGAACCCTGAACCGAGAGCCCGCTGCTCTCGGTGTTCCCTCTATGTGGCAGGCGGCGCGATGCCTCATCTGAATCCTGAACCCTGAACCGGGTGCCCGCTTCCCTTGTTGTCCCCTCTATATGGCAGGCGGCGCGATGCCTCTCCTGAATCCTGAACCGAGAGCCCGCCTCCCTTGGTGTTCTCTCTATTCTATACGGCAGGCGGCGCGATGCCGCATCTGAATGAATCCTGGACCCTGAAGCGAGGACCCGCCCCCCCTGGTGTTCCCTCTATTTGGCAGGCGACGCGATGCCCAATCTGAATCCTGAACCCTGAACCGAGGGCCCGCCCCCCTTGTTGTCCCCTCTGTGTGGCAGGTGGCGCGATGTCTCCTCTGAATCCTGAGGAGCCCTGAACCGAGGGCCCGCCTCCCTTGGTGTTCCATCTATATGGCAAGCGGCGCGATGCATGTCTCCGCTGAATCCTGAACCGAGGGCCCGCCTCCCTTGGTGTTCCCTCTACATAGCAGGCGGCGCGATGTCTCATCTGAATCCTGAACCCTGAACCGAGAGCCCGCCCCCCTTGTTGTCCCCTCTATATGGCAGGCGGCGCGATGTCTCCTCTGAATCTTGAACCCTGAGCCGAGAGCTCGCCCCCCTTGGCGTTCCCTCTATATGGCAGGCGGCGCGATGTCTCCTCTGAATCCAGAACCCTGAAACGAGAACCCGCCACCCTTGGTGTTCGCTCTATATGGCAGGCGACGCGAGGCGATGTCTCATCTGAGTCATATCATGCTCGAAAAGCAACAGCGCGGACGGCTTCTCCTGCCACCGTACGTGTGTCTGTGTGACGCAAGCCCTATCGGATGCGCAGGACTAGGCTTGTTCGCAGGTTGGTCCCCGGCTTCAAGTTGATTCGGGGTCTGCGGTTGCTTCGAGGTTTAAGGTTGCCCCGATATCTGCGGCGTAGTTTGGGCTTTGAGGTTGATCCCCAGTGGGAGGCGGATCCCAAATTCAAAAGATGGCCTTGGAGCGTAATGCGTCAAGAATCAACTCCGTCAAGGGCTTCCCCATCTTCCACCCGGAAGCTGTCGGAGGAGCCTCGCGCGGACAAGCGTGGGCCTGCATCAGTCTGCCCGCCGTCCATCTGCTCTCCCGCCTATATATTAACTGACCAGTGTCGGTGGGGCATGATACCACACCACCCGGGTGACCGACGGGGCGGAAACCGGGAGCCATCGAAAGCCAGACAGGCACTGCAGCGCCTGGGCGACCGACGGGGCGAGAAAACCAGGAGTCCTTTGCTTCAGCGGGTTACGTTGTTGGCAGTTCAGCGGGCTACGCTGATAGCTCAGCGGGTTGCGTCGATAGCTCAGCATGCGAGTTACGCTGATAGCTCAGAGAGTCACGCTAATGGCTCAGAAAGTTCCAAGGATGATTCAGCGAGTTACGCCGATAGCCCACAGCAATGCGCGAGGCGTTGCGCGCGAAGCGCGACGACCTCTACGCCGCTTGCTTTTATGGGACCACCTAGCTAGCTGCAAACTTAAGCGGCGACCCCTCTCAAGTGGGCAGGGAAATCCCCCAAGGTCATCGCTGTGCTTGTCCTATGTAGATAACGCACGCGAGGGGAGCGCCTGCCCCTTCTTTTTGTTTGTTGGTTAGTCGACTGGCTTGCCTCGCTTGTCCCACTCTCTCCTTGATGCTTGTCAAAAAAAAAGGCGCAGGCGGTGTCTGTTCGTCGCAGTCTTTTCCCATTTCTGCCTGTGGCGCAACCGGGACAACATCCGACACAAAGGCGAAGACGATGCCTAAGCCCATGCTATAGCCTGGCGCGCTCTTATGGGTTTGAGTGTTGTCGCCTTCTTTCTTCTCTTGTTTCCCCGCAATTTTTTCCAATTTTTCACGACAATGACACGGAGGCGCTTGAAAATGTCTTGCCCCTTCCGAAGTGGGCCGGACAGCTTGCCGCGCATGCAGGTGAAGACGCCCAGCGGGCGGCGGAGGTTGTGGCGGATGGAAGGGCCTGGCATGGACTTGGGCGCAATGGATTTGGCTGCGAAGATGCCAAAGCCCGACCAGCTGCCGGAGTGAGATCATCTATGTCTACGGCCGAGCTTCATGCGCTGGCGAAGGACATGGCCACTACTCTTACGGGTGGCAAGCTCGTGGTGCTTCTCGCGCCGCTTTTTTTGCCTTTCCGTTTTCTAAGAGAAGAAAGGCATAAGAAGCGGGGCAACCAAGCGCCAGGGGCCTGCCTGTAAAACCCGCCCCAGGGCGGTCGGTAGCCGCGCCGCCCTCGTCGGTCACCTCCCTGAACTCGGGGGAGGCGCCGCAGCCACTAAATCAAAGCCGTGGCTAGCGTGTCCGGGGTTGTTGTCTTTGAAAAAGGTGGCAAGATATTCCAAAGAGTGCAACACCCTGCCCAGGTGGGGCGTCGGGGATATTTTTGAAGAGGTTAGCCATTACACAGCGGACGCCCCTGCAAACTAAACCCAGAGGCGCTCGCCGCGGTGTGACAGGGAGACTTCACCAGCCTGACGCGGTTGCAGTTGGAAGCGGTTGCGTCGGCAGCCGGTGTCGTGGCGTCTCGAGGGGCACAGTATGGGAAGAGAAGGAACTGGCGTCGCCTCTGTGTTCTGTTAGTTTTGCCCTGTTCAAGGGGCCAGGCGCACAGGTCTCGCAAGTGAGTAGCAAAGCAGAGCCATGGACAAGGCGCCCGCGTTCTCCTTGGGTTTTCCTCTAATCATTGGCCACGAAGGCGGCCCCACTCGCTTTTTTTTATGATAGATCTGGCGGAGGGAGAGCTGCCACGCGTCTCGCCCGGCAAGGGTAGGGGCGTGCGCGTGGGTGGTGGTGTTTTTCTATATTCTTTGCCAGTGCTCTCCCCGTTCGTCTAGCATGATGCCCACGGCCTTCACCCTTTAGCGAAATCCCCGCAAACTCAGGCGCTAGCTGTGTCCTGTCTTCTGTTTGTGCTCTAATTGTTGCAGAAACACCACAAGAAAGACGCCGCGCGGCTTCGCTCTCTCCGAAGTTCTACGGCTGCCGCCAGCTCCGAGGCCTCAGGCCGCTCCCCCACGGTAAAGGTGTCCAGCCCCTCAGAGACAAAAGCGCCAGGTCTAAGGGTGTCCAGCTCCTCCAAGTCCAAGGCGTCGAGCGTGGGCGAAAGCATCCAGCCCCCCCCAAGGGCAAAACCACGACGAGCGCGAAGGCGTCCAGCTTCAACTTTGTTCGGAAGCAGTCGCGAGGTGCTGGCGCTTTCGCAGAGTCTCACCGCTCAATCTACATAGAACAGACAAACGGCGAACGTCTTAGGGCTTTATTTGTTTCGTTTATGGATAAGCATAAGGACACACCCCGGGGAGTCTACTTCTAGCAACCAGCGCAGAGCACTACCACCATCGCACGGCGCTAGATCAGTCACGTCGCCTCTTTCTTGCTTTTGCATCACCTGCGCTCCTGCCTCTCTGCTCAGCATCAGAGCAGCGCCCGCCCTAGTCTATTTCAATTTGGTTCAGGTGTCTCCCTCAGGCATTGCCCTACCCCGCAAAGCCTGCAATAGCGTAGACAAGTGCCACCGGGGTAGCCTGCTGGGAGGTGGACAAGCTTGGCGACCTCCTCCACAAACGCAACACATGCGCAATCAGTGCGCGCATATAATGGACGGCGCTGCCCGTTCTCGATTCATTTCAGAGGGCACGGCTCTAGCGTATCCCCATCATGGTTGAGGTTCGTTCTCGACTCAGAGCACACAGAGATAGAGCTGCCCTCTATTAAGCATCTCCATGGCTGGGCTCGGTTCTCGATTCAGAGCGCACAGATATCGGGCCGCTCTCTATTATACATCTCCACAGTTGGACTCGCTTCGCGATCCAGAACACACAGAAGCGCGGCCTTCCTCTATTTATTATGCGTCCAGTCTCCACGGTTGGGCTCGGTTCTCGATTCAAGGCGCACAGATATAGGGCCGCCCCCGCCTCTATCATACATCTCCACGGTTGGGCTCGGTTCTCGATTCAAAGCACACAGATATAAGGCCGCCCTGCTCTGTCTATTATGCATCTCCATGGCTGGGCTCGGTTCTCGATTCAGAGCGCACCGGTCACATTTATAGGGCCGCCCTCTATTATGCACCTCCATGGTTGGAGTCGGTTCGCGATTCGTTGGATTTGGTTCTCGATTCGTCTGCATGCTATTCCCTCAGCTTTGTGTCCCTTTTGCCCTCCCTTTTTCTCAGGTCCTACTCCTGTCTCCGGATTGTTGTTGTGGATTTTGGTGCATTTTTTTAGGACCTAGACACCAGTAGAAAACACTCTAAACCTCCTTATCCTCATGGGTGGCAGCAACAACGACAACAGCAACAACGACAACAGCAACAACAACAGCAACAACGACAACAGCAACAACAGCAACAACGACAACAGCAACAACGACAACAGCAACAACGACAACAGCAACAACGACAACAGCAACAACAGCAACAACGACAGCAGCAACAACGACAACAGGAACAGCAACAACAGCAACAACCCCAACAACAACAACGGCGGCCGCCCTTTTCGCTGTTATTGTTCGCGATAGTTCAGCGGCGGCCCTTCTCGCCGTTGCTGTTCGCTATCGTTCAGACACGGGGCCACGAACGACCAAAGGAGAAGAGAGGAAAAAGCCGCAAGCACTCGCGCCAGCTATGGCCAACACGTTGAAAATGGCGCCCATGGCTTTGCGTATTTAACTGCCCGCCGGCGCTTGCTATCGCCTTCTTGCTTCTGGGCGGGTTTGGTTCCACGGTTTTCGCTATCTTCATCCAGGGGAACTTTTTTCGGTAAGGCCAACAAACCACACGAAGACGAGCCCCGGCTTGCTTGTTGCTCCTCCCACTTCCGCCTGCCGCTGGGCGGAGGGGAGTGCGCGCCCGTCAGGCGCTTGTTTCACAAGGTGAAACCATTCACGCAAGCGCCGGCTTTGATTACAAATTTTTTCCCTTCTTCAACGTCTCCCGGGGCACCCCGGCTCGGGGAGTTTGGATAATAAAAATGCAAAATACTGTCAACCAATGAGTCTCAGTCGATGACGAGGGGTCGCTCCTCTATGCAAATTACACAAAAGTACCCACTGTCTTCTTTTTGAGTGAATGAATGCACCCACTTCAGGGGTTTAGATGATCACTCCAGTTGTTCGAATTTTGACTAAGTACAACGACCGCGATAAGGAACCCGCCTTAAATATAATCGTTCGTGTCAGCAGCAGGAAAGCCCGAAAAGCCATAGCTGCATGCGAGACAAAAATTAGAAGCGTAGACTGAGGAGTATGCGTGAGTGAATGAATGCACCCACTCCATGGATATAGAAGACCACCACGCTACCACTTCCTTGTACGCAGTACTAGGATACCGCAAGTAGACTGGAAGTTGGCGCTAAGAGAATAATCTTCGTGACATCATAGTACTCGGTAGAGATGTAGCGGAAGTTTTTGCAGATCGTCTACGAGAAGTAGTCCTTGTAACTCAGTTGGAGGGTGAAGAGTCTAAGTGCTTAGCATGGCATGATGATGAGTCTTACGTAATCAAAAATATCTATTTTGCTGACTAAGCAAGATTTAGACCTTGGATCATCATAGAAGCCAAGATGATCGAAGATGATTTAAAGACTTTAAATGGCAGATAAGATAGGTGGATAGAAGGAGTCTTAAGCTGTCGCTCTTTTTAAAACATGAACCACTACACCTTCAACTCATGTTAACAGTGGAGAAAGTACTGGCTAAGTAGACCCTGTCGGGGTCAACTAAACTTCTACGCCAGTGCTCATCAGTCACACATGAGCATCGAATTCTAAAAGTAGAAGCTCTGGCATCAAATCAGTCACAGACAGAGGTCTCGCCTCTAATTCTGAAAGTAGAAGCTCTGGCATCAAATCAGTCACAGACAGAGTTGGACCCTTGTTAGCGTGGTAGTATATGCAGAGTTTAACTCAATACGTGATTTCCGTAGCCACAGAGGGCCTACCAGTCATCAATTGCAATTAACTGATAACGTGCGTAGAGCTCTTGAAGTTAGTTGTTCATAACGTAGAGTTGAAGTACGTGTAAGAATAGTTATCAGTAGTTCTTAATGTTATAATAGCTTGTGCTGGCACGGAATAAACCTAATATTTTCGAGGTGAAAACTAACCGGAACCGCGTCCGCGTGAAAACTAACATCCTTAATGTTATAATAGCTAACAAACAGTTGCATCAAAAGCAGAGGCGGAGCCTTAACGTAGAGTGATGCTGCCAAAAGAAGCAGGATGATGAGGAGGGTCAAAATTGTTGATGTTGCAAAGGCCCACACGGATGACCCGTTTGCTTGGTGAAGACGATACCAGCACTGCTTAGAGATGATAATTTGAGTTTCTTGATGACCAAGAATGATTACGATTGGTTTTAGGTGTTTTGGAAGGAGGTGCGTCTATGTGTCCTCCGTTTGTCTTTGTTATGCTTTTCGATTCTCCCTTTTTAGGAGACAGAGGAATAACAAATAGAGGTACCAGTGGAAGGACTACAAGGACTACCTAGCAGCTAAAGCCTACTTAGCCGTAATTTGTGGAAACGACCACGACCATGATCGTGAAGGCCCTTCTGGAAGCTGCAGTAGAAGGCTCGTCATCCATGAATCCCGGAACTGGCTCACCTTCGTCATCCATGAAGATAGCGATACACTATTTAGAAGAAGTGCTCAGCGAGTTCTTCTGGCATTCTCACTATAGTGTTGGAAGGGCTAAGTGGTCTCTAGAGGTAAAACTAATATAGTATAATTCATGGCATTGTTCTCACTATAGTATAATTCAAACAAGACGAGTCTGGTAGTAAGTTTCCTTCACTACTTCTGTCGTCAGCTTAGTTAAATTTACTTACAGATGAGCTAAAAGATCATGGATTGAGCGAGGGAGCCTTGCTCAATCTTTTCAGGACGAGAAAATACGGACAACATATTGAAAAATTACATTTCTCAGCGCTGCCTCGCTTCTTTTCTAGTACTACAAGTGGGAAAAGTAAAAGAGACAATGTCGTGAAAAATGGCATAAAAACTATAGATACTGCTCCTTCTGAGAAATGTAATTCTGCGTTCTGGTAGATCTTATTAGAAGGGTCACGGAGGTATTCACTCATTCACACACTTACCTGTTCGAGCGGTATTGTCTAGAGCGAAGGGACGCAAGTATCTATGAAGTATTTTTCTCGCTATAAGTAAATGAGCCTTAATAGGACTTTTTGCCGTGTTTGTTTGTTCCCGCTCTGGAAGCCTCTACTATCGCTCTCGGTCTCGCCACCTGAATTTGGAAATACCAATTTTTTTCTTTTTCAAACAAACACTATCGGGCGTCAGCTTTTTCTATCATGCGTAATTACTTGTGGCCCGTCTAGTGTGGGCCGTTAATATTGTTGGAACTACTCAACAATTCCAAAAAATCGACACTATCGGGAGGCAACTTTTCTATCAAAGGTTGCGCTGGGGATAAAGTATGAATCTTTTTAAGCGGAAGGAGATGGAGAATTTACTACGGGTTCTGAGACGAGCAGTGAGAGAGTAATTGTGTTGGACCATTCGAACACAGACTGTTAAGTCGCGTCTAGTTTCTCGGTGAGAAACGCTTGAGAGTGATACTGTTTGCACAATTTGCACTCACAGCCTGAGACTAATGATCTCTGGCTGCTTTGATCCCTGTGGATGTTCATTGGGGATGCAAGGAAGAAGTCTCAGCTTCATCATTGGGATATCATGTGGCATGGGGAAACTTTCATATGCTTCATACGGAAACGCTTATGCTATCAACATTGATTCATACGATCATCATGCACTGGCATTCATCATTGATCAGAACTTGACAAGACGTTATGGACCTGATTACAGCTAAGAAACATTCATCATTTCTACTATCTGAATACGTTGAAGGTTCTTTGCCTGATGATCACTGATTTTGGAACTATATGCATTTAGGTCTGTAGGTTATCTTTGAGATCATTCCGGTGTTGTTTTGTCCTTGACTGTATTGGGAGGCTTGAGCCACAAACGAGAGAGAGAGGAGAAGCCAGAGACACCCGCGCGACGGTAAACCCGTCGGGCGTTTGGATGGTGCTCCGGTAACCTTTTGCCTGGCGATCTTGGTCATTTTGCTGATCTTCATCCTTGTGATCTTTGTGACATTTCGAGGATTATGACCTTGACCAACACCCCTCCTCAATCGTTGCGTGTCGAAGTCCCTAGTCTCTGGACTACCACGGAAGTCATATCTCCTAGCTGCTCTTCTATGGCTACGGTATACTCGGCTAGAAACCAAAATAAACCGAATATACTACACTATAGTAAGCTAAATCATCCCCATTCGTTTCATCGTCTGAGGAATCACAATCATCATGCTCAACTTTAGTTATCGGGTTATCTATATGGTGAAGTAGTAGTCTACGTTGAGACGAACTACATTCTAACTTAGTTAAGCCATCAGCCTTCATTAAGTTAGTTGGACAGAAAACTATCTTACTGGCCGCATCACGCACACGCAAGTAGCGAAGTGCATAATGGCGACTCTTCGGGCGTGTGTCAGTTGCTTTGGCTGTTGTGATCGCGGATTGGTTGTCGATCCAGAGCACAGCATTGTCTAAAGAGGGAGACAAGCCGTTCTGTGTGTGTACCAACTGAGTTGGTAGAGGCCTATAGAAGTCTGTAAAGTCATGCAGTTCACTAAGCACAATAGTGTCAGAAGCTGCAATATATTCACTTTCAGCCGTAGAATAGGCACGGACAGTTTGTCGGTTACTTCTCCAAGCAATTGGAACGCCTTTGAAATACATGATCGATCCACTTGTACTTCTCATAGTCTTTACGCAGTTGGCGAAACCTGCATCACTAAAGATATTCACCTCTGGCATATCTCTGCCTTCAGGTAGTAACTTTGAATAGATTCTATTGAATTCTTCTTCTTGCTCTGGTGAGTATTCCAGTCCTTGGTCTCTCGTTGTCACCAGATACTTTAGCACTTTTCTGGCTGCTTTAACCATTCTTGTTGACGCGGGTTTGCTGACATGTCTAGCCAATGCTGCCACCGGTACAGAAATGTCCGGGCGCGCGGTTACAGCTACCCATAGCAAGGCACCAACTACCTCACGAAAGGGATACCCTTCGACTATCTTGATCCCCTCCTCAAGAAAAGCCGACTCGTCAAAATTGGGCGAGTAAACCGGTTTTCCGACATCAATTTCGAATTTCTTTGCGATTTTATCAATGTACTCCTCCATATTGAGCCGAAATGTTCGAGCTTCACGGCAGTAGTACACGATGGCACCTAAGAAGTCGAACCTGAGCCACGTTTGACCCCAAGGGGTTGGAACGGACTCCACATCAATCGCACGGCCAGGGGCACGCGAGAAGATGAGTTCTAGTTCGGTCTTGAGCTCATCAAGATCAGGACCCGTTGCAAGATTGTCATCAACATAGACTGACATCTTGAGGAACTTCCCAGGTACCTTCGCACTCGGCTTTCTCCATAAGCCTGGCGCAGAATCACACGGCTCCCAGCCAATACTGGCTAGTATGTCGTGATATTTCTTGAACCATGCTCGTGGTGCGTCCTTCAAGCCGTATAAGGCCTTCTTGAGCTTCACGATCTCGCGTCCATGCTTCTCTGCCCAGATGGGTGGGAGACGGCAGAAGACATCGCGATCGAGTTCAGCATTGAGGAACGCAGAATCTAAATCGAACGGGATCACATAGTCCTGTTCTGACGCAGCAGATGTCAGGAGCAGCCTATTAGCGGCGTGTGAAACTACGGGAGCAAAGGTGTTTAGCTCTCCTGAACGATCTAGATTACCGAGGACACAAGCGCGAGCCTTGTATCTTCCACATCTTTTAATAGTTAGAATTATGGCAATTGGTAGAGCCTGTCGCGCGGTCGCAAGCTCCTCGTCAGAAGCTTCTTTCCACGTTTCAAAGGCTAGTAGTCTCGCATGCTCTTTGTCAATAACCTCCCGCCATTTGTCGGCATCAGGAGACTTGAGTGCTTGAGCAACGGACAAAATCACATATGATTCGACGAATTCCTCATCTTCGTCTAATTCACACGTGCCACCTACTGCACTAGCGAACAGCGCCACATTCTTTCTCAGTTCTTCTAACTGTTTCTTTGTTCTTCGAACCCTGCTGCCTGCTTTGTCCTTCGCTCCTTTTGGTCGGCCACGCTTCTTGACGTGTGTACGGCGTTCGCCTGCCACAACACGTGCTGGAGAAGGCGCTTTCGACTTAGACGGACTTAGCGGAGCAGATGTCTCGCGATCCTTCGCTTCAGCATTCCCCTCCTCAAGTGAAACACCTTTTGGAGAGTCAGCTGCGTTGGATTCCTCTACTTTATCCAGTGTCTCAATAAATAATTCGTCGGAAATCGCGGTCGGTCCACCTGGAATGTGCTCCGTGCCAGAGAACCCCGATTGATGATCCAGCCTTTGCACTGACTGTCCAAGCAAGGGGGAGCCCAGCGACGACGCGCCACTCTGCAGATTTTCCAGTTCGTCATACTCAATGTAGATGCCCTTCTGATCTGGCAAAAGCCAATCGATATTTTTAATTAGATAGTCCTCTCTGAACTTTACATCTAGGGTAGAGTATTCCGCCCATCGATGTCCAAGCTTGCAACGATCGTCATGAGCGAAAGTTCCAACCAACCAACCAGACGACTTCGGACAGAGTCCAAGGAAGACGCCACGGCGGTACTTGGCCGAGAGCTTGGGTTCAGGAGTGTTGGCTTGAATTTGTTCACGAAAGTAAACTAGACAACCAAATCGGCGGAGCATGCCGATTGAACTCTTCGATGAGTTTCTACCAGTCCTTTCTTCTAAGATTTCAATTGGACTCTTTCCATCATGTTGAGGCATTTTTGCATAGTTATGCGGTAAACGATCCCAGCAGTCACCAGCGTACTCGACGCAGTAACACCAGAGGCGTTTATCAACTTTAGTCAGCATTGTGCGTACACTGCCGAACAAAGTCCGCATAAAACGTTCGCAGGTCCCATTCATCTCCGGATTATAAGGAACAGCCGGACTGTCTGAGACTCGCAGCGATTGCATAACTTTGGTCATGTCATCACTGCTCAGGACAGGTTCTCCATCCCTCCGGAGGAACCACACTACCTTGTCATCAAGTGATAAGGAGTAGTCCTGGCGAATGCCTTTGATAACTTCTTCTATTTCCTCCACACAGTCACTTTTCAGCTTAAGCGGTCGACAGAACACCTTCTTAATTACATCACAGATGATCACTAATACACATCTCTTTGACCTGACTGATACGGGTTTGATTCCAACAGCAAAGTCGATTGCTAGTAACTTCAATGGTTCAGGTTTGTAGTTCGAAGTATCTCTAGCTTTTGCATGTGGTGCGCGTTGGCCTTTATGTAGATCACACTCAGGGCAATTTACCTGGAGGCCATCTATATGAAAGTGCCCACATCTTCTATGAAGTTCGAGTCTTGTAAGGTAACAACTACTGACTCCTTCTTCTACTGTTGAACAAATATAACCACTATCAGTCTCTTCTTTAAATAAGTTGCATGCAAGTATGGGAAGCTGCAAGCGTGGATGACTTCTTATGGGTATGGCCTGGCCGGTGTCCGTATGTACGAGACAACCACCTGCGCCTTTGAAGTTGAATTCCCATCCTAATTGCGAGCAGTTCCCTTCACCTAACCAAGGTATAATACGATCTAAGTCCTTTGGTAGTGAATCATAATAAACACCATACTGGAGCCCTAAGATGTTTGACTTTAGTTTTCCTACTCTTCCGTCTTTACTTCCAGCGCTACCAGTAATCCTACAAGTTCTCATAGTTATTTCACTAAAATCGTCTTTGTGTCTTGAAAGATATTTGTTTGCACAACTATCGACTAGACTAACTTCTTCTCTTGTAGTAATGGAACTAGTTGAAAGACTATGTCCCACAAGTTTTACCTCCCCTGTATTATTTACGTTTATTTCTTCACCCTCATCTTCATCCAAGTTCAGCGAGCAAAATCCGCTTTCCACCGGTTCCGCAACTCAGCTCTGCTTTCCGCCGTTGAGAGCTTGCCACAGCTCCGCAACTTGGGACATGTGAACCATGCCATTACCCTTTCCACCTTTACCCATAGCACTACTAGATTGGGAATTGGTGTTCCAGTTCCAGTTTGCCTGGTTCTGTGGATTCTTCCAACAAGACGCGGATTTGTGACCCGGTTTGTTGCAGATCCAACAGACTGGACGGGTGTCTTGTTTTCCAGAACCTTTATTATTTTTGTTCTGCGGCTTTCCTTTGCCGTTCGAATTGGAGGCATAGACCTCGGCGGCGATCTTCTTCTTTGTGTTTGCCTTGAAGCGCTTGAGAGCACTTTTAGACAGAAAGATCTTACCACCTTCATTGGCCTTTTCCTCGTCATCCTCCTCTTCACGAGAACGTTTATTCGAGGTCTCCTGAACATTGACCGGGAACGCCTTCCCGAAGGAATCGTTCTCAACTTTGTAGGTTCCCTCCTCGATCAACGTCGCAAGACGCTTTTCAAGTCGGTCACCAATCTGGTCAAATGTCAGACCATCTTCTTCCTGCATGCGTTCGATCGTTGCCTTGAAGTTCTTGCAGAACAGCTCGGGCAACTTCTGTAGCAGTGCACCATTTTGTTGGTCACTTTCTGGCACTCCTGCTTCCGGCGGGTACACGGTGGGCGACTGGTTCATGATGTCTCGGACTTTCGACAAGAATCCTGTGACATCTGCAGGTTGATCCGCGTTGTGGAACTTCAACACGCCATCCGTAAGCGGTTTTACTTTCATCCGTTGTTCCTGACGGTTGTTTTGATCGAAGTGTCCTACATCACGAAGGAGCACAACAACCTCACCTGCATCCATCGCATCCACCTGCCCATTATCGTTCTGGTTGTTGATGAACGACGCAGCGGCACCTTTCAGACTACGAATAATCGCATCTTTCAGGTTGCGCCACTTCTGCCGAATTGTTTCCTCCCGATTGGTAACTCCGTTAGGAATACCATGAGGAGCTGCCGGAATGCCGACTACATTCGTGTAGTTTTGAAGCAGGCCGAGACGGCTAGCTTCCTGACGTATGGCAAGTTGCCATGCTCGCCAGTCGGACTTCTGTCCGAGTTTCTTCGAAATTTCTTTCGCATCGCAGGACATTTTGAAAAGTTGTTTCTAGATGGATTTCTACTCTATACTTAGCTCAAGGGTCAAAGTAGTGTTGGATACATTCGAACACAGACTGTTAAGTCGCGTCTAGTTTCTCGGTGAGAAACACTTGAGAGTGATACTGTTTGCACAATTTGCACTCACAGCCTGAGACTAATGATCTCTGGCTGCTTTGATCCCTGTGGATGTTCATTGGGGTTACATGGAGGAAGTCTCAGCTTCATCATTGGGATATCATGTTGCATGGGGAAACTTTCATATGGAAACGCTTATGCTATCATCATTGATTCATACGATCATCCTATGTTGATTCTCATCATTGATCAGAACTGACAGTACGTTATGAACCTGATTACAGCTATGAAACATTCATCATTTCTTCTATCTGAATACGTTGAAGGTCCTTTGCCTGATGATCACTGTTTTTGGAACTATATGCATTTAGGTCTGTAGGTTATCTTTGAGATCATTCCGGTGCTGTTTTGTCCTTGACTGTATTGGGAGGCTTGAGCCACAAACGAGAGAGAGAGGAGAAGCCAGAGACACCCGCGCGACGGTAAACCCGTCGGGCGTTTGGATGGTGCTCCGGTAACCTTTTGCCTGGCGATCTTGGTCATTTTGCTGATCTTCATCCTTGTGATCTTTGTGACATTTCGAGGATTATGACCTTGACCAACAAATTGAGGAAAAAAAAAAATTGATCTTGGGGTGAAGATCATCCGAGGTCCTTGGTGGATCTCCAGGCACTGAAGACGAGCACTGTGCATACATAATGTTCATCGCTATCGTTCCGCCCCAGTTGTCGTTTATTTTGGTACAAAAATATTTATACATCATATCTTTTAAGTCCCTTGCTTCAAGTGTCTATCTAAGTACAACATTGTTATTAACGCCAACAAGTAATAATGTGTTCTTTGGAACATGAAAGGAGAAGTCAGAAAAAATCGAGTAACTACGGTATTATACCGAGGAGAGCAGTTGTTTCTTCCTCATCCTCCTCTATAAACCTGTGGGGATCGACGTTTTCCACACAGTAATCCTCACTCACCACAGGAGACGAGCCGTTCTCCACCTTGCTTTCATTAGATAGTAGTAGTTAGCAGATACAATACAACGCAATACAATGCAATACAGTGCAATGCAATGCAATGCAATACAATGCAATACAGCGCAATGCAATACAACACAACGCACTACAATACAGTGCAATAAAATGCAATACGGTGCAATGCAATACAATGCAGTGCAATAAAATGCAACACAATACAATACAATGCAATACAGTACAAGGCTCAAGGTTAAAGGTTCGCGGCTCTGCAACACAATACGATGCAATACAATTACTGGTATTGTAAAATTCATTTTGAGGAACAAGAGCATCCTTCATAGTCATTGTCTCCTTTTGGTAGAACACGACGGCCAGGCACCTTAAGAAGCCACTTCATAAAGGGACAGTGAGATGCTTCTTGTTCTTAAGATGAGTATTTGAGTACGGAGCCCTTACTAAAAGCAAACCCTCTCAGAAAAGATCAGGATGCTTCTTGATGTTCTTATATCTGGAGGTGAAGACTTTTTAGTTATATAAAATAGGGAGGCATCTGAATATTTGAGTAAAAAGGAAACATCTGAAAGAATATACGTGTGGGGGCTGTACGACGCCCCCCCCCTGTGGTGTGGTACCGTGGTAGCCCTGCCTCCTGGATCATAAATGTAGAAGAACCAATAGGAGGCACCTTAATCTTTGAATATGCACGAGCCTTAACCTTAGGACTGGTCTTGTTCTTCTTCTTCCTCTCCTTTTTTCTTTTCCCGCGGCTCGTCCCGCTGGTTGTCCCGGTGGTCATCCCACTGGTGGTCCCGGTGGTCGCAGCAGCTTTTGGGCGTCCCTTTCCCGAAGCAGAAATGAAAGAACAATGCTGCAACGGCTTTAACAAGTGTACTGCTCACTCAACCACGTCAGCTAAAGCCTCAAAATAGGACGCCTCCATTCGCTCAATTACCTGCTCGAGAGGTGTTGTCTAGAGTAGTACTAGGAAAGGATGGGAATGGATCCACCTGGACGGAGGACGGATGTCATGGCGCCTCTATCTTGTGTAGCTATCAGTGTCTACTTTTGAGGCCATCCATAGACGAAAACATACCTCCCATAAAGAAGAAATACAACTTAGAATTACCCTCCACAAAATAGTACCCAACTACATCCTCAGAATAGTACTCAACATCCTCAGAATCAATAGTACATAACATCCTAAGAATACTACTCAGAATAACATTACCCCGCCCCGTATACTATAACATCTTTAGAATAACACTACAACCCCCCGTCAAGAAAAAGCTACTGGACTTAAAGTTGATCTCATCTAGCAAGACGTAGAAGCCGGTCAAATCAGTATCAGAGTCAGACATCTATAATTCATCTAGAAAGTACTAGTACATGAATGTGTATGGGTTTGGATTGCATTCTTACTCTAGTATGATCCCCAAGTCGTCGTAGCACGTGCAGAAACTGAAGGAGGCATTATTCATAGCCAGAAATGCTTCCACGTAAGTACATGCCTGAAAAATTCTTCTTGAGAAGTACTAAAAATAGTACTCTGACGAGTGTCGAGGCTATTTTTACTACTAGAGTATAGTGCGTAAGAGTAGCGACTCTGCTTCGTAGACTACTTCTAGTAATAGAGTTCTTGTGGAGAATTCTGAGACTGTCGTTTGTCATGTGTAGTGTTTCCCTGATCTCGCCTCTCTTGACGACCATGGTATTTTTTTTTTGCGTTAGGACTATATGCCACCACCCTTTCCATCAATTAATTAACCTGTAACAAAAAGATCATCCAAGTTACATACTGGGGGCGCACAAGACCGCACAATCGGCCACAAATCTACGAATATCGGTAGGGTTTCTATCTGATGACGAGACTGCTTTCTTCTTTTTTTTAATGTTTTTCTTTGGTATCAAGTCCATACTAGAAGAACTCCCCTATGTTCCAGGGCGCGGGGCGACGCCCCCCCACTAGCGGGAGGCAGGGGAGGGGGGGGCCGGGCGCCCTGGGCCCCTTTTGGAGGCGTCTGCCGGGGGAGAAAGGCCCCGAAAGGGGGCCAAGGGGCCACCCCCGGCCCCTCCAAGCAAGGAGCTTTGTGCCACCTGGAGGCCTGGGAAGTAGGTGGAAGGCCTCAAAGGGGGACCAAGGGGCTGCCGGCTTCTCGTTTGCGTGTACCCTACAGGCCTGAGGGGTTAGGTGGTGGAAGTCCGCGGTTGGTCTTCAGGTTCCCCCCTCCGCTCCCTTCCAGCTGCCTGGCTGTTCCCTAATAGGGGCCTCCGATGGTGGTGGGAGGCTTCAAAAGGGGCCCAAGGGACCGCCTGCGCCCCCGCCCAGGTGCCTGCCTGGGCCCTCAGTGCATCCGTTAGGCTTCGCCGCCGCAGCAGTGCACCGGCAACGGAAGGCCTCCGAAGACTGCAAAAGGCGAGGGGCGGGACCCCCTGAGCCGTGCCGCCTGTACCCTCCGGGCCCTTGGTCATCGGATTGCTTGCTCTTGCGACCGTGGCCGCCTCCGGCGGCCTTTTACCCCGGAGGCCTCCCGCCTGCGAGGGTCAGCAGATGCCAGGCGGTCCCTTCGGGACACGCTGAGAGGCCCAAGGGGAAGCCCGCGCCAAGTCTTGACGCCTTCCACCACTAGAATCCGCGAAAAATCCGCGCGGAAAAGGCCACCACTGACCAGACCACAGGGAGGGGGGAGGGGGGGCGGCCGTGCGGCCCTGAGTCATATATAATAGTCGTCTCAGAGACTATTCACAATCTTAGTGCTGCTAGTCTCGTGGTACTAGAGTAGTACTAACACTCTTACTAGACGTCTCTCGTAGTACGAATGCTCTAGACGTAGATGCGACTCAACTTTCTAAAAACGTGAAAGTTGTCCCTCACCTTTTTCTTGAGACTTGAGTACTTGGTACTACTATTAATAATAGAGAATGATAATAGTAGAGCGCACCCTGATAGTAGTAACTTGTTCCTATGCGACGCAATGAAAATGATAATAGAGAGTCTACTGCCATAAAGCCTCTGTCTGGCGTGCTGCTTGTGCTGCTTTTGCTGCCGTAATTATCCCTTTTGTTGTTCCGACCAGCATCCTCAGGTTAGAGCTCAACCTAATCCATCCTGAATTAGGACTGCGCCACCTGATTCACATGACCCTGGACGCCACATAATCTTCCTCCTTCTAGATGTAAGAGTAAGTAGATGAATAGAATGATTATGATCGATAGATTTAGATGGATACTAGAACAATCTTGATCTTCGTACAACTATAGATTTGGATGGATAACTGAATAGAATGATCTTCGTAATCTTACTAGAAAGACGGAACATAGAATGACTGTATACGAAGACCCAATCATCCTGAGACGATACACTATAACTTTGTTCTACAGCAAACGAGGACTAATCCACATGATGTTGACAAGTCAGGTGTATATCCTCATCGCGGCAAGGTGAATATCGACGTCTGGGTCCTTTTTCCCCTTAAAAAACCTCTCTCCTAGGAAAACTTCTCTGAAGATGGACCCTTTTTCCCCCTGAAAAAGCCTCGTCTCTACTAGCATGACTTCTCTGAAGATGGAAAGTCTTCGCGTGGTTCTCTGAAGATGCATCAGAATTTGGGAGTGAAGCCTTAATCTATTATACTGCTCGCTGACGACGATGCGCCAGCCGTACCTCCATCGGGAGGACGAGTGCGGGTGTCCTCCTCCATCTTTTCACCTTGGGGAGAATGTTTTCACCTTATCGTAGTTAGCTTAATGCTCCTACTTGTGGTTAGCAGGTTAGGTTATGGATCCTTCACAACGAGCCCCACAGGCACCCGCTGCTCGCCTCCGAGGATGATCGGTGACTACGAAAGTCAATTGTATACAACTAAATGTGATTAATATGATTGTGTGGTAGGTACCACCTACCCAGAAAAAGGCAAAGAAAAAGGTTATTTGAAAGAGATCAACAAGGTTTTACTTGAAAATTCGAATTCAGTACGTTGCGTGGATTTGTCACCCAAGCATCAGTCGTTCACATCCTCCAGCAACTATTTTTATCTCGTCCGCGAACAGGGTCGCTCGCGCTGGCAAAGTCACAGTCGAGAACGAATCTCTGACCACGATAGGACGAAAACAACCGTCCACACCCTTATGCAGAAGGAACGCGAACGTGCAGCTTCATCTTCAAATTGCCTGTTGACTGTTAACTGTTCTGCGAAGTTCAAAAACATCAAATTCAAGCTAAGAAAACAAAGGTGAAAGCAAATCATGATGATAATACATCTAGCGATCGCTGCTCTCCTGACTGTCTCTCCAAAGATTCTTGTACAATACCCTCTCATCTCCTTTCCACTCCAGGAGGTTGCCTCTCAACTCCGCACCTCTTCTCAACTCCAGGCCCCCTCTCCGTCAGGAGGTTTCCTCCACTACTCTCGCGCTGCTCTTTGGTCTTTGGCCGTGCTTGGATATCTCTCTGTTGCAGCGCAGTGAATCATAGTTCTTAGCTTGGATATCTCTCTGTTGCAGCGCAGTGAATTCAAGCTGTGCAAGAAAGCGAACTCTGAGCTGTAATTCAATGGTGCTAGCCGTGTGGGCGGGGCTGCATTACAAGAACAAACAGAAAGGGCTGGGTGGTCATGATTAAATCTTCATCTTCATGCCCATACATGCTCCTGAGTATCTGGTGAAAGTATTTCCGCTATCGATATGTACAACGAGGCTGATTAATTGGTTTCGTCTTGCTTTGTACTCTGATGTGTGACGTTGCTCCCTCTGTGTGCAATTGTTGTCGACATATGCATCTTTGAGTGAAGAATAGAATGAGTAGTTTGGGCAGCTCATGGCGCTCTTGTACTTGATACTTATGAATACTAGCATGTGCATGCGCTACTTGAGGGTAGTTTTTTTGAGCACCTAACTGAACAAGAATAGAACTAGATGATGTGGCTCATCGCAATCATAAGTTTGAGAATCTACGGAATCCATCGGCTTGCTTCGTCATCAATGAATGTATTGAAAATGATACTACATAGGCATGTGCATGAGTTTCAATATGAATTGATGATAGAGATAGATGAGGTAAGTATTAGGTTTTCTGTTTAAACTACCACCAGGTGAGCAATTACTTCTTGAGCTAATTTCATCGATCTTACTTACTAAAATTTTTGTCTACACGGTTTTTGTGCAAAAGAACAAACTTGTTTGGCGATGTAGTGTTTCAACAATCTAAGTGTATATTCTCTTCGTGCTGCAGGAGATGACAAGCAGAGGCCCAAATCAGCACTACTCATATGCTATGGTACTCGATGATACTATTTTGCAAATATTCTTTGAATCTTGTTACTTCATCTGCTTTGAAGCAGGTTATAATTCTTTGCAACTACCTGGTAGTGGTAGCATATTTTCAATTTTTTTATGTAGTTCTGCGTTCAATTGGAACGGGGAGGAACTACATACTCGTCCCCAAGGACTTGTTAATACTACGCATTGATATTGTACATCCACGAAGTATTTTCATCCATGAAGTAGTTGTACATCCAATGAAGGTTGATACGGGGAAGGGCTACAACATATTCAACCCCAATTCAATTGAATCAACGAATCACATTGATACGGGGAATTCAACGGACATCTCATTCTAGCACTTCCATGTCTGACTTACTAGTAAATAAATTCATGTTGTTGTTGATGTTGTACATCCATGAAGTATTTTCATGGGCAATGTTCTATAATAATGAAGAGTGTTTATTGTTATTCTAGAGGATGGCAGTAGTAAGTCTGGCTATATCACTTCATCACCGTCGTCTCTCCTCAGTCTTGTACTTGTACTCTACATCAAGACTAGCTTACAACAGCGTTAGATTATGTACAAGAGCATGAACATAGTCCGTAGTAGTAGTAGTAGTAGTGTGCCCATTCGTCGGGTATGGTAGAATACCCTTGAGAGGGTAAGGTAGTCTAATTATGCACGTCTTTTTCTCTCTCTTTATTCTTCTCTTCTGCTTCCTTACAACATCAAGAACTGAACTTGAATGAACATGATCAAGAACCTCTACTTCAAGAGAAGCTTGTTAGTTATAGTATCCTCTCCCCAGTTTTCTCCACCTAATGAGCTGAATGGCTCGTTTTTTCCACGCATAGAGACGGCGCAGCTCTTCCGCCATGACTGGGGTTAATAATTCTCCGGTGACCTCTAGGGCCTCGTTGGTCGTGCAGACAGGTATGAAGCGAGTCAAATTCCTTTGCGCCATTTGCACCAGTTGAAGACCCTCTCCAGCCTGGAAGTTGTTTTGGGACTCATCTAGTACAAGAACATGAACACTTTAGATCTAGTAGAAACACTACTACTTGCTGTTGTAATACCTCCCAGTACTTCACTCTAGGACGAAAAAAAAAAATTATATCATCATGAAAAAGTCGTTTGGCACCTACCTCGACAGTGAAAATGTGTTGAAGACTACCCCCCACTAATCTTCGTGATTGAGTAATTAGCCTCAAAAATAATACTAATCATGCCGCGCGCTTTATTACATGATCACAGTAGATCACATTATTTTATATCACAGAAGATCACATCGATATTGCAATCACAGATCACATTAATTTATATCACAGAAGATCACATCGATATTGCACCTAAAAGCTGACACCTATTGCACCTAAAAGCTGACACCGATCACTGATCACAGATCACATTAATTTATATCACAGAAAATTATTTTATATCACAGAAGATCACATCAATATTGCACCTAAAAGCTGAGAGAAGCAAAGCAATTTACCAGTATGTCCCTAACCGCTCTTGGTGCTTGTGTTCGGGAGACTCCAGCATCAAGTTGGAGGGCATCGACGTCGTCGTTCACAGACATCGTCAGTTCTTTAAGCTGCTTCCTTGCTTCATGGAAATGCACGGTGTTAGAGGATGCGGGGGTGGTGGTGGTGGTGGAGGTCGTTCAGTCTCATCTACATCTCATACTACAAACATAATTCTCATCTCATACTACAAACATTCTCATCTTATCTACAAACATACATAGAATTAGATGAAATATACAACATTGTTCGATCTTCCGCATCATAATGTTCTGCTTCGCAAGTTCTTGTCTAAGTTTCCACTCTCCTGTCAGACGTGCGGTTTTGCTTGCCTTCGCGTTCGTGCTTCCAGAGGAGAAATTAAACACGCACGCATTCAACAGGAATTGAACACGAGAGGCGCATGCTGCCACCTCAGTTTTCGATCGGAAATCCGGGTAAAAACTCAAATTACGTTCGTTCACCACCTCTAGGGGACGCCGTTCTTCCGTTTCGTCACTCACATCGATTGAGTTCTTAGAATGATTCCCTCTTGTTGTACGATTCTTTTAGGACAAGTCCTCGACCACTTCTAGTACAGGAAAAAGTTCACATCTCCAGCCTAATGAATCTTCACTGACTAGGTGGACAACAAGAAGTTATCTGGAGCCTTAATTTCAACGTGGACAAGTAAGTGCTGGGCTTCTGCCGCGAAGTCGAGTAGCATATCGTGAGCCTCTTCGATAGTATCTGCATCAGTCTTCTTCTGCTCGTTGTCCTTCCTATTAGACTTTCCCACTCCCTAAATCCGATAAATGTATCAAGTCATGTTGGCATCCTCGGCCGCGATCCTTTTGCCCTTTTTACAAAATAAATCTCGTCAGGATAAAATGGAATTGGGTTGCGGAGATTTGTCTTTGTGGAAGCCATAATTTTAGTACTGTCATCGGCTACGTTCCCCTGCTTCATGGTTCTTCTGTTCTTCATGTCCTCCCTGACATGCTTCAGCTGCGCAAAAGCTTGCGCTTTTAGCTCTCCAAGAGGGGGTTAGAGCCAAACGACACTTTCAATATTCTTTCGTCAATACTCTATTTAAATACTATTAAAAATCCCCGAACACTCTTCGCCTTTAATGTGAACACTAAAGGACCCCTAAGACGCCTTTAATGTGAATGCTAAAGGACTCCCCTCCCCTTTAATGTGAACACTAAAGGACCCTTAGAGCGCCTTTAATGTAAACACTAAAGGACCCCTCAGGCGCCTTTAATGTAAACACTAAAGGACTCCTAAGGCGCCTTTAAAGTAAACACTCAAGGCCTTCCATGTGAGCAGCAGATGGCCTTGAGGGAGAACAAGGACAGCAACAACAGCAAGAACAACAAGAACAACAAGGACAACAAGAACAGCAAGAACAACAAGAACAACAAGAACAACAACAGCAAGAACAACAAGAACAACAACAGCAAGAACAACAAGAACAACAACAGCAAGAACAAGAAGAACAACAACAGCAAGAACAACAACAACAACAAGAACGACAACAAGAACAACAACAAGGACAGCAACAACGAGAGCAACAACAAGAGCAACAACAAGAGCAACAACAAGAGCAACAACAAGAGCAACAACAAGAGCAACAACAAGAGCAACAACAAGAGCAACAACAAGAGCAACAACAA